>CM040246.1:29945555-30338718 GCA_022545495.1 Chrysanthemum lavandulifolium
CATAAGCATCCTTGATCCATATTTTTCCGTGAAGACAACTGCTCTTGGAGTATCAATTACTGAGTAGTCGCGCCTGAATTCAAATCCTGTAGCTTCCCATCGAGGCTTGGTGAGATTGACTTGAGTCTGATAGCTTTCCATGCCGAGCTGAAAGTTACCCACTCTTTGTCGAATCACTAATCCTCTTATCCATAGGTTTACAACTGCATCAAGAGACTTCTTTTCACGAATGGGCAGGTGATCGAGATGGCCTTGGAGGTTCAATAGATATAGATCTTCAAAATAATTTGGATACAGATTTTTGAAGTCATTTTCCTCTATCACATGGTCTTTCTGATCTGCTCTTCTGAGGACAATCTTCTTCAGATAATCGTATCCATACATTGGAAAGATCTCCACACTGACGACACTTAGTATTTGCAGTTTTGAACGAACAACTTTGCGTCTCTTCTCCGCACTATGTCTTTCAATGTAGAATACTTGCTTTTTGAACCACCAGTGTGAGATTCCGTATGAAGCTGCGACGTCGTACTCAATTTCTTTTTCCGCCCAAAACTGATCTGGGACCATCTGTTCAAGTCCTGCGTCTGGATAGTTTGCAGCCTTCATTTTTGAGATTGAAAGGGCTGGTCTGCTTCCCTGAGTCCTGGCACACAGATAATCCAGATCTTTGTTGAAGAAGAAGTCTGCTTGGATAGTAATCTGACCTGGTTCACCACCGAGAGGAAGTGGTTTGTTGATGTTGAATTGACGCACATTCTCGTCAACTTGATTCGTCAATAGCTTGTAGCACTCCTCCATTTGGTACCATAGATGAGCAGGATCTGGATGAAAAACTTTCACAATTTCATATGCAGGACCTTCCAGATCCTTTGGTGTAATCGTTGTAATTCCTTGCTTCTCACAGTACCACTTCATAAAGCTTTCCATATCACTTGTAATGTTGAGTAGAGATTCTTCTGGAGGTGCCACATGGTTAGATGCAATGGAGGTTGCCCAGTTATTATCGGGGGTGATAAGATCAGATGAGGGAATTGTCCATGAAGGCTCAGGAGTTGTTGGTCGTTCCTCTGTCCACTATTCTTGAGTCATTTCCTTTGTAGGTGCAGACCAGGATGACTTGGTTCTCTTCTTTCCTATATATGCATTCCACCAGTCTTCGTCACGAGACACCTTAGGGATGTGTCTGGTGGAAGCATCATCATCTTCAGAATCTGAATCTTGAGCAATGTTTGATTCTTTATTCATGACTTACTCTTCTGGGATGGAAGAGAAGATAGGTATAAACCTAGAGTCAATCGTGGTCCAGGCAACATAGGTCGAGGTTTTAGTCATCTTGTGTGAACCTTGACTTGCTGTGGAACCAGGTTGACTTAATGACTTTGGAGAAGGGGGTGGTGGATTGGTCTTAGGAGTATCTGCAGCACCTGAAGATCCACCTGCACCAGAAGAACCAACACCACCAGTTGGAGGAGGAGGTGGTGGTGGTTTGGGAGTTCCTGATAATGACTCAAGCATCATGACTCTTCTCTTCTTCTTTGCTTCCTTTTCACGGATGTCTATCAGAAATTGATCATGGTTATCCTGCTGTATGGACTTTTGGAGAGCTTCATACAGTTGAGTGTGTGCTTTATGCGTCTTGTATTCTCCTGACTCAAACAAGCGTTGATCAAGAATCAATTTCATGTTAGAAGCTGGGAGATCCTTAAACCTTGCATAGAGAGGAGCTCTCATCGCCCATTCAACTGAATCTTTGACCTCTGCTTCAATTGCATTGATCACCTCCTGGTCAAAGTTCAGTCGTTCCAGCTTGGATAGTCGATGATCGTGATTCTTGACCGTTTTTGGCAGGTGTTGCTTCTCTAGGGCCTCAATACGTTTTAAGGCCTCGTCAAGTAGTTGTTCGACTGTTTTGCTTGGAAGTGGAGGTGGTGATGGTGGTGGTGTAACAGTGTCATTAACAGTAATGACTTTTGAAGAGACAGTTGTTGTTGTTGTTTCAGAAAACACGGGTGGTGGAAGTGCGGTTGATGGAGATGTCACTCGTGGTTGAAGTGTGGTTGATGAAGGTGTTACCAATGGAGTTGGTGTTGGTGCAGACATGGGAGAAGTGGTAGAAGTATCCTGCTGAATAGTAACAGAAAACATGGATTCAACCTCTTTTTTATCAATTTGTTTATCAGACTCAGCATCAGATGGTCTATCTCTGAGGAATTGGTCGCCATATGTAATATATGTCTCAAGGTTCTTCCGTGAGGATAGGGAGCCAATTGAAATGTTTGTTTCATCCAGGTGTGCATGTTCTTCAGTTCTTTGCTTTAGGGATTCCTGGAAATTCGGACATGTTTCTTGAATAAGTTCATTTTCTCCTAACTCCGTACCTTGAACTCCAGCTTCGGTTTCCTTAACCTCTGATTCATTTGTTGTTCCCATAACATTCTCTGTCTGCACCTCTGCATGTGTGTCTGGTTCATTCATATCAGCATCTCCACCTTCATACCCCTAATTTTCCGACTCGGTGTCACTTGAGTCGAGATTGTCTTCCGGAATTGTAGAGTGTTCTTCTTCTGCTTCACTTGGCTCCTGTGCAGATGAAGATTCAACAGGTCGTCTCTTGAGCTCAAACTAAGTGGTTGTCTTTGGAGCAGGAGAGGGTATTGTTAACAACATTTACACAGCTTGCTCGACCTCTTTTACTGCCTTCCCTTTACCTTTCCTTCAACAACAGGAGTGGTGTGACGTGGCACTGATTCTGGTTCATTAATTGTCACACCCTTCCTAGGTTATCTCTCAGACTCCTTTAGACTCTACAAACTGGCTTCAATGCCCTGTTGGAGTGCAACATCATCTTCATCCCTCAGGGTCATTTCAGTCTCGGGTCATTTCAGTCTCGGGTTTCTTGGACCCTTTTCCTCTTCGTGCTTCACCCTTTCTCTTCTTCTGACTTTGTGAGGGTGAATCTGCAGATTTGGATCTTTCTTGTCTTTTCTTGGGAAGATTGGCATAAGATGACTTGGATGATGTTTTGGTTGATTTTGTTGGTGTGGGATTGGGTGTCTTATCAATAGTGGAGTTTGTTGCCTTTTTGAGATAATCTTTGTAGTAGTCGGCTTCGATCATTTTATCGGTGATAAGAGCATAAGGAATCTCCTTTCCAAAGATTTCTTTATTAGTTATTTTAGCCACGAACTTCAAATTGCCGAGAAGATGTTCATCACTGGCTTCATGAAGAGCTGAATCACTTCTTGGGTTAAACTGATGCTTTGCCTGCAGATGCTTGATAATGAGCTTCGAAAACCTGATGCTAGGGATCACTCGTTTGGCAATGGTTTTATTTCCCTTGACATTTTGTAGAGCATTTTGTTTGTCGGTAATGAAGGTGTCCATTGATAGTGTGAATTCTTCCCAGATACGTTCAGCATAATCAATATTTGCCCGGTTCACCACTCCCCACAGGATCTGTAGAATTGGGGCTCTTACTCTCTCATACCCAGACGTTTTACCAGTTAGGCAAAGATTGAGAATTGTAACGATTGCCCTCCAGGGTTGATACATCTCGTTGGTGATGATTCCAGATATCTTGGTGATTTCATATGGATACCCCAATTCAGTGACGAAGTCTATCAAGTCTTCAGTGGATGGTGGAGAGATGAATGGATTATCAGGGTCTATTGGTGTGATTTGAAGAGCTTCCCTGAGTGTGTCTGCAGTGATATCATACCACTTGTCTTCAAGCTGACAAGTGTATACAGCAGCACTTGACCGTGTTCCAGAATTGTTGTAGATAGATAGAAGGAATTGCGGAACGTAACGTCAGAGCACCAAAGAAATTGGTGTTCTTCAGTACATCAATCGCAATTCTGTAGATAGGATTCGGTTGGTTTCTGTCCACGTCTACAAAACAGTTGCTTCTAGCAATAGCTACCCAGTGTTCTCTAGGAAAACTACAGTTGCTTGGTTACCAGGTGCAGTGATATCAGCCATTTTTTTTCTGTAATACACACATCCACAACGAAAGATATTTGGAAATTTTTTATGTTAGATGAGAAATACAGAATGACCACATAAAACATTTTATGTTGAAAGTCAAAGTATTGAGAATCTAAGACATAGTCAAAGCATGGCATGCACACAACTGGAAACGCGATACCCATGAGACTAAGACACATTGAACATCATCACAACATGCACAAAACACTGTTTTGACAGTCTGTGATGATCAAGTCAAATGTGCTAAGTCATAGAAAGTGAGTTAGCAACACTCATGACACAGGACACAATACATACTAAATAGTTTGGGTGAAATGGACAAGACACATAACACACAACACACTTAGCATATAACAACCACACAGGGACAAGACTCATAGAAAACAAGTCACACAAGATAGAACCACATAAGCCAAAACGCACAGGGTCAAACCGCATAGGATCAAACCGCACTGGGTCAAACCGCATAGGGTCAAATCGCACTGGGTTAAACCGCATAGGGTCAAACCGCACTGGGTCAAACCATATAGGGTCAAACCGCACTGGGTCAAACCGCATAGGGTCAAGCCGCAGAGGATAAACCGCACATATCAAAACGCATAGGTCAAACCGCTTTAAGTCAAGTCTCATGAGGTCAAAACGCATAAGTCAAATCGCAATCAATTTGACAACTCGCATAACTTCAAACCGCATAACATCAAATCGCACATTAGGCAAATCGCATCAAGTCAAATGGCATAGGACAAGACGCATTGGGTAAAATCACACTTAATATAACAAATCGCGTGACATCAAACCGCATAACATCAAATATCATAATTAGGCAAATCGCATGATCTCAAATCGCACTAAGCTTAATGATTACATCAAGTCGCATCCAGACATGTTAGATTTGACAAACCGCTTTCAACAATGTTAATTATAATTAAATCGCTTTCAAGCATTCATTATCAAAACGCTTACAAGAAACTCATAACAGATCAAAATGCATACAAGCATTTATCCTCAAATCGCACCTAAGAACTTTCACACTAGCCCATAAACGCTTTTAAGAACATCATGGCTAAGCCCTAAGCCTCAAACACTTTATAACTTAAGCAGTTTCATGGGCAGAACCTCAAACATCTTACACAATCATAAGCATAACAAAGCAAATCAAATGCCACACATTCCAATTCTTTTGACAAGATACATAAAACACAAAGATCATTCAATTACACAAATTGTGGGGCATCAGATACATGGGAAGAAACAACTAAATCCCTAAACCTATAGATACAGACCATCAATTCAAACAACTAAATTCCTAAACCCAGCAAACATAAGTGAGTGACAAACCTAAAAAGGAGGATTCGAATGAGTATGTAACAGGATTGCTGCACAAATGAATCATAGTTAGAGATGTGATCAAGAGTATGAGATTGATTAATTAAATTGAACATTTGATTTTCTACATACCACGATTGAAACCAGTTAGATCAAATCGCAATGATGAATATGGAGAGAAACTGAGTGTGAGAGTTTGACTGAATTTTGGGAAAGTTTGACCAAGACAACTCGCATACCATTTATACCAAAAAACTCACAAGTTTCAAACCTTGACGCAACTAGTCCTTGTGATTATCAAATCGCATAAGAAATCTTTGATTTGACAAATCACATACAAAAATTATTAATTAGACAAAACTCACTCTTAAATCACATGACTATCATCATTTGGCAGTTTCGACCCCTTAACAGACATGCATTATCCAATGAGTCCTTTTACTCTCCTAAATGTGCATTTTTCCCATGATTAATTACACAAGGAAAAAATACCGGGATACGATACAATTAGTTGAGACAATTTGACAGATAGTCATAAATTTAAATTATTAATTCTCCCCCTCAATCAATAACATGATATTGAATAAGTATGAGTAGTCATTGATTGAATTTGAAAAATTTATCCACCCATAATTTCCATTGATTTGAATACCTAAATGTTGAAAGACTGTAGGCATGTTTTTAAAACACATATGAACTTCATCTAAAGACCCGTGTCATTATTGAATGACATTTCTAGGACCGTAGATGTTATCGATACCAGAAGACATGCCTTTGAAACTATTTTGGAATTTTATGATTTTTCAATTTTTTATGGGTTTTAGAAAGAGTTTGTAATTAATTAGAAATAATAAAAAATATTTTGAAAGATTTTGAACATTTTTTTTTAATTACAAAGTGGAAACCTGTATAGAGTAAGCCAAGATTGGAAATACTCTCAAGTGAAGTGTGTTAAAGTACGAGTCCTGAGCTGATGTGAACAGGAATCATAGTACGTGCTTATCAATTCTGACATGCTGGAGCTCCTGTACGAGGAGGCTTCTTTTCTTTCGGAATCCAGATCATGAGTCTTTTGATTGAACTAAGCATTGTACCTTCAAAGGAATGAGGAGTACATGCACTAACAACACAAGAAGGTGTGCATTTAAGTGGGTTAGTAGCAACAGTATCCAGTCCTTTGGATGTCTCACAATCAACCTTAGTGTTGCCATTGGTGGTTCGAATTCTGGTGGGAATCCATTTGAATCCAACATTCTTAAACATTCTACCAGTCGGTATCCACTTAAAGCAAGATCTAGGAGTGTTTGATTTCTTAGGCACAGTGGAAGATGTAACCTTTTTCCTATTCCTAATTTTTGAATCTTTGTTGTTACATCTTTTCTTAGGAGAGGGGTTAACATTTTGAGACTTCTTTAGTGCACTAGAAGATCTTCTTACATTCCTAGTCTCAAGAGTTTGAGCTTTAACCTGAGCATTGTCCTTCATTTTATCGGGATTAGGTAGTGAAGTGACTGGTTTTGAAAAAAATTTGTTCTCGTCAACTTGGGAGGCAAGCCTTGTCTTTAAAGGTTTAGTTCTTTCAGATATAAATGCAGTAGGCTGCCTAACTACAGACCGGTCTCTTGTGGAATGAGAAACTGGCTTCCCCAAGGTTGATGGTTTTGTAAACTTAGTGTTCACACTTTTCCCTATGGTTTTTCTAAGCTCGTTCTTTAAGGCAACTATCGCAAAACTCCTATCCTGAAGTTGAGCTTTGAGATCATCAATTTTTGCTATCAAAGAGTTTGTTTGCTCTAATGACCTAGTTCTAGCTTCCTTGGCAGAGTCACTTAGTTCTATGTGATGCATTCTCAAAGACTCATTTTCCTTTAGTAATTTGGACACACAAATTGATAATTCATCGTTTCTTGTTATAATATCATTAACATTGGACTTACTTGTACCCAAATTACTTTTAACATGCATATCAGATATGTGTTTCTTCAGATTATGGATAGTCGAGTTTTTGTCCTGAAGCTGAGCTTTCAAATCATTTATTTCAAAAAATTCAGGAAATTTCTGATTTGTGCATGGTTTTTTAGTTTGAAGATTTTCTTCTTTTCTTTGTATCGCAATTTCAAGTGAAATGCAATGTTTTTTAAGTTTTGAAAATTTGTTTGAAAGTTCATCAAATGTTATATTATCAACCATATCATTAGTTTTGAAACACTTTATCTCAGACTCAGACTCAGCTTTAGTTACAGAACATTTATTAAAAACATGTTCTGTGGTGTAATCAGTTTGCACAAGAGTATTTTCAGATGTATCATCTTGAATAGTTACCAACACTTCAGCACCTGATGCAAGTTCATTCACCACTCTGATTTCAGCATCCACATCTTGTGTGACAGGAGTTATTGTATGGCCGGTTTCATCAATCTCTGTTTTCTCTGATAATCTGCATTCAGCAACACCTGATTTTTCAACTGATACATTACCTGACTCATCACAATTATCTCTCAACTGCACCTGACACTCATCCACTTTTTCATCATTTTGTGTAACTTCCTCAATATACTTCTCTACATTATCCATGAGTTGGATAAATGTCTCGATAAACATGTTAATTTCCATCCCAGTGTGATTTTTGAACGACGTTTTAGTCATATGATAATCATAATCTGAAGTGTATTCCCTATTGACGAATGACTGAAATTGTTTGTAGATCACCTGAAGTGCTGCTCTAGAACTAGCTTCTTGAATCTTGTCTCTGTCAAGTTGTTGTTCCAATTGTTCTAAGTTTAAGAGTAATGTGCCTGTGAACGTTGATAATTCTTAATGGAGAAGTGTAGTAAATGTTCGTTCCATACTCTTAGTTTGAAGTAACGTGAGGTGTGAATGAAGTTGTTGATAAGGTTCTATGCAACTTTCCTTTTCCTTTGTATTTTGTAACCTAGAATGATGCATTTCTCTCTCTTCACACTCAGAACATGAAGATCTCACATCCTCATTGATTGATTCAATCATCTTTAACCGTTCATTGTAGCAAATACTTCCATTGTTGTCCACATCATCATACAATTTAAGTACATATGCAATCATTGGTATCAGGAGTGTAAGACATGACGTGGTTGTAAATTGGAACGTGTTATGATAAAGGTTGGATCGATTCAATGATTAGTGATTGTATGTTAAAAGGGATATTAATGATTGGATTAGGTGATTGATGTTAATTAATGATTTGAATGTGTTTGAATCATATGACAAGTCTCAATTCTTGACAAATCGCAGACCCATCAAACCTCAATGATGACAAACCGCTGGAATAGCAAAACGCTTAACACAAACCGCTTCTGTCAAACCGCTTTACTAAAACCGCATAGTACTTTTGTCCTTTCTCCTAACAACTCGCAGTGATAAACAGACAAACCACATCCAAGAATGCTATCCGAGACACAAACCGCATAAATGAAAAAGGACACTTTTTCACATAAAATCACCTAAAAATCACCCTTTTGAACGTTTTTGCTTGGTTTCTTTTGCACAACATGATCCTAGAAGGTTATATCTATCTTAAAAACACTTACTTTAACATCAAAAATATGAAAATCAAAGGAAGTCACTTATGAGTCCAAAAACCTTCCAAAGCCAATCTTTTTGATCTAAACCACCAAGATGAAGGCACATACAACCTAGCTAATCAAACCATGTTCTCTGATACCAATTGTTAGTTATTGGATATCATAACACTACAAGTAATCAAGCTATAATTCGTGTGAGGTTCTAGAGAGAGAAGGAGTGATGGGATGTTCTAGAGAGATAAAACAAAAGAAAGGTTAGATTACCAAATGAACATCCAACCCTCTCCCTTGTGGGGAGAGGGATATTTATACATATGTCTACGCCCTCGTTCGGGCTGTGGATCAGGCATACAGTGGGTAAAGACCCGTCCTTCTTCCATGGTGTTACTTATACTACTTGTAAACTAACTAATATAACGTTATGTCTACGAGCTACAATATGCTAGACTATTGTTGGGGTGACCGACACTTCAACATGGATTTTCCAAATCCTAACATTATCAATCCAAATGTCCTATCAAAATCTCACTCAATTACCATCACCTACTTTTGTAACATGTGGAAAACTAGAAGGTGGGGTTGAATAGTTTTACCGATTAAAACTTCGTTTTAAAATATTTAGATCGACTTATATCAATCTATTTAAATATGTATGTTGGATGTTGATAGATAGGTATGTAAATATGTAATGCAAAGGTAAAGAGTAAGAAACACAAAACCACGACACGAGTGTTTATAGTGTTCGGCTACAAGGACACCTTCCTTGCCCTACTCCACTCCCCGAGTCACCTACTCAAGAGTTCGTAATCACTACACGACACAAAAATCCTTAGGGCGGAGAAGCCTTCACAACGTCGCCTACTCTTTTTCGGTACAAGGCTAGACACCGGGTTCTTCCACGAGGTAGAACCAAACCTATCACAACGTCGGCTACACTTTATCCGGTACAAGGCAATATACCGAGTTTCATTACAAAGGAGTAACTACTACCCAACACTACACAACACCTATCCCAAAGGAGACCCACTCCTTATTACAACATCATCAAAAATATCAATATCCTTGGACACAACCTATCTCTATTTGTACATCGATGCACCATATCGAATGTACACCCTTGGCATCTTTCACTAATGCCTTTGACATGATCTTTTTGGCACCTTTCACTAATGCCTTCGACTTGACCCTTTTGGCATCTTTAACTAATGCCTTTGACACGGACGTTCGACACCTTTCACTAATGCCTTTGTCTTGACCCTTTTTGGCATCCTTCACTAATGCCTTAGACACACCACTTCTAGAGAGGAAGAAAGAACTATCAACAAGAGAACTTCAGTAGTCTTGATGATGACGAAGCATGGCAACTCATGGACTTAAGTTTGCTCGATTTCAAGAGGTGGTGATCTCGCCTTTAAGAGGAACCTAGAGAATCACACAAAAACAAACACAAACTACATAGAAAGATCCTTTGGATATGAGGTTAGAGAGTTTACATTACTAGGAGAAAGTATGTGTGGGAGTGGCAACTTACAATGAAGAAATGGCTCACTATTTATAGACAAAAACATGACACTGTTCCACGGATCCCACAGATCCCTTGTTGGATGGATCCATCTAGTGTATTCTAAGGGATCCGTGAGACGCTCCTCATTATCCATGGGTTATGGGTCATGGGTTATGGGTCATGGGTCCTAGACATTGGACCATGGGTATCCAAGTAGATACAATGTATCTAGAGGATGCAATGCATCTAGTCAATGGGTTATGGGTTAGCTCCATGGGTCATGGATAATACCCATTATGACTTATACATGATGTCATGCAATGGGTAATGGGTTATGGATCCTGCTCCATGGGTATGGGTCATGGACTTTGGGTTTTACCCAACTACATTCAATGTATTAAGTCAATGGGTTACATACTTAAACTTCTACCCATTCTATTACCCATTATAATATATACTAAGTATGTATATATCTACCCAATATGTAAACACTAGTTGTTATACATATGCATTACTATAACATGAAAAACACTATTACTTGTTTAGTGATTTATATGAAAATGTAAGTGTGTTAGTAAACTATTGGCTCAAACCATTTACGTATTTTATTTGTTTCGTTAAAATGATTTTACGTTTGTTATCGATAAAACATTAGAAAATCATAAAATATAAATAAACGTTTTTACGGCTTATTTGTATTAACAATCTCCCCCTTTTTGTTGGTGACAAAACTTAAGATTATTTTAAAGAAAAACTAAAATTCGTAAAAGTTTGAATTGGATTTTTTTACTCTCTTCTCCCCCTTTTTGTTGAAACAAAAAGAGCGCCAAAAAGAAACTAACACATTGTTTTAAGAAAAACATGTGAAAAGAAAGAAAATATGAAAAATAAAGAGTAAGTGAAGAGAAGTATTCTTATCTTAGCTCTCCCTTGACGAGTCCATCCCTTTGTGAGGGCGTCAAGTAAGTAGAAATACTAAACTAGTGCATTGCAATTATGTTTGCAAATGGTTTCGTCTTTGTGATGAATATGCTCCCCCTTGATGATTGCACATTTGCAAGGAGGACGCATGTAATGTAATCCTATGTGAATGATATTGCAAATGATTTTGCAATGTTTTGCTTTGACAAGAAACTCCCCCTAGCTAAGGGTTTCAGAGTCTTCATGTGTATATTGAAAATCTACAAAACAAAGGTTAGAAAACGAGTATATAGAGCATAATTTCCTGCAAATAAGACTCAAGTTAGTGATAAACAAGTCTTCTATTGTACGGATCCCACGATTCCCTCTTTTGAGAGATCCGTCTAGGTTAAAGTAAGGGATCCGTCTTCCTGTAAACTCAAGACAACAATGTTGATGTAAAATGTGAAGTTAACATCAAAAGTGAGTTACGTATTAAGGCACCAATGATAACACGACATATAACATGTAATTTCATTCAATAAAAAACATGAGAAATGATATACATATCTCTAAAACTAAGAGAATGAGATATGATTCCTAAGTTATCTAAGTTAAGCTTAAGACTAGGACACCGCTTGAATCCTTAAGCTCAAGGTTGTTTAGGTTTGTTTATCTCGTCAAAACGTTCGAGGAGGTGATAAAACATGAAACGTTGATATTTACGTAATTCATGTATCAAACTTTCAACATGTTGACAATGATAACAATCTTTGTTATGGCTAGGAAATGGTGGTGGTAGAAATGAAATGGCTTGAGATGGAAGGTTTTGTTGAGGTTCCACAAAAGGAGGAAGGTTAAGTGAGGAAGGTTGGGGATTCTCAAAAGAAAGGGGAATTTGTGGAGGTGGTTCAACCAAAGGTGGAGGTCGTGGAATATGTGATGAGGATGGTGGTAGAGAAGTATCTACTTCCATGTGATCGGGTGGTTGACTTTGATGGTTCCCCATAATCCAAAAGGGACTATTTGAGGGTGAAGGTGAAATGGATGCCGGTGCTAGTGTCGATTCAACACCTTGATTTTGTTGCGCTATTCTCTCTATAGAAGAGAATGTTGGCAATGGTGGAGGATGAGAGGGCCTAGAAGGCAATTCCTCTAAGTTGTAGAGGTGTGGAGATGAATGTGGAGTGGTAAATGATATGGCTCTAGGCACTAATGATGATGGTTTAGTGGAAATAGGAGTGTTTGGTTTAGGAGGTATGGAGGTGTTTGGCATTGGAAGTTTTGTGGGAACAATCCTTTTGGGGATTGATTTTATTGGTAGAGGAGAAATCCTAGCATTTGTGGATTTAACGGGAGATGATTCGGTTGAAAAAATTTTGTGAATAACACGAGCAAGTTTCTTGGGTGGTCCTTTGGTGGATGAGTTACCACTAGAAGATTTTCTCATGATGAGATGACAAAGAGTTAGTGGGATAGAGGCTTCTAGTTGCTGATATTTAAGTTGTAGATGGTGACTAAGAAGTCCTAACAAGATGGTTTATAAAAAGAAGGATTTGGCAAGTGCATTCAAGACTTAAGCCACTAAGATCCTTTGAAATGTGATTATTTGCATGCACAAGAGTCAACTTTAGAGTTGCACTGATCAAGGAGGTTAATTAAGACAAGATGGAGTGTTCAAGTTATCAAGGATAGCTTGAAATGATTGTTTTAGCTAGAGTTAGCTGAAACTGTCAGCCGGTTCCCACGGTTCCCTCCAATGAGGGATCCGTCTAGGCTAATCCTAGGGATCCGACTATCAGCAGCCAAGAAAATAAGAAAATGATGTTTGTAAGGTCTAGTACCTATACATCTTGAGTGTTTAAGTCTTCTTAAGTGTTTTAAATGAAAGGGGACTTAAATGATCAAGGGTAATGAGTGATGGTAGCTAATGATTGCCTTTTATAGAAGATAATGGGACTTTATGAGCATCAATGGGTGATCAAAGATGAAACTAGGAGAAATGAGAGTGTCAAGTGTTGTTAAATGATCCTAGAGATCAGATGACAACTTAGGATAAATTTGGAAAATTCCTTAAAAATTATAAGAAATGAAAAGCTAGTTTTTGACCCATTTTGAGGTAAGTATGACTAAAATCAATTTGCTAAAATTGAGATAATTATAAAACTAGATGTGTTGACATATTAGTAATGATGTGTGAGTATTTGAGCGGAATGATGATGAGTTTTGGTGAAATGATAAATCAAAAGGTACCTTGAGTGTGATCCTAAATGAGCTACGAGTGAGTGTGATACCTACTGAGCTTGAGGGAAACTTAAGTGGTCCTAAGGCATTATGTTTAGCTAGTGTGAAGTGATCTAGTGGGCTGGTTTGATGTGTGGAGGTTCGCAATTGCATTTTTGTCTCCCTGGATCCCACGGATCCCTAAAAGGAGGGATCCGTCTAGTACAGATTGAGGGATCCGGCTCCTGCAGATCAGAAGCATCACAGAAGGTGTGCAGTTTTTGAACTATATTATGTATACTAATTTCTACGAGTTTCTACTGTAAATGAACAACAAAACAAGTAAATATCTCATAATCCATAACATAAATACGAGTAGAAGTGATAATATCCAATCAAACAAGATAAAGCATCCACAAACATAAGCATCCATTGCAAGATGATAAAAGATATGTCTAAAAAAACAACCATAATCCTAATGTCTCTTTGGTCAATCTTTTCTCTTCCTCTTTCCTGACGTCATGAGGTAGTTAGTTAGGCATTGGATCATACCCTTCAATTGTTTGAATTCTTCGGACTCGTTTGGAAGAGTTGGAAGTTGTTCAAAGTAGGTTATGGGGTCCAAGTTGACGTTGGCAACGGGGTTGACATTTACTTCTTCTTCGTCCGAGGAGTCCGAGAGAGCACGAGGCCTTTTTTCATTGATCATGAACCGTTTAGAAGGTTTTTTGGTGAGTGGTACCATGACGTGATCGGCAAGGAAATGATCATCGTTGATAGGGGAAGGTTGCTGATAAGGTTTTAAAATGTACCTTTTTGAGGGGTCATTTAAGCCCTTATTTGATCACTTTTGTATCCGTTATTACTTAATATCGTTCCTTTTCACTTTTTGGTATCTTGAAGGCAAATGTCGGAATGACACTTATTCGGACGAAAAGGCGCGAATATACGAAGAAAATGGCCAAAGTCAAGAATCGAGACACTCAGTCATTGAACCCAAGGGACGGCGTCGGTGTTATTCTGCGACGCCGCCGCATCACTTTTGTGACGGCTCAGCTTTAAAAGTGACGGTGTCGCTTTAAAAGAGTAGGTCGTCGCAACTCGCACGGCCTAGATTTGATCCGCACGGCGTCAAAGATCGAAGGGACGGCGTCACAAGCATAAGGTGACGCCGTCGCAAGATTAACGCCACCGACGTCCACAAATTAAAGGGTGACGCCGTCGCATATGTAATCTTATATATTGAATCCGAATTTTTAGTTTTCGTGTGTAGTCTTTTGGAGTAAAACCTAAACCGAACCAAGGCTGTCTTGTACAAGATTTTAGGGTTCTAAACCCTATCTTACATCAAGATAAGTGTTTTACTTCATTAATTTAATTATGTCTTCAATTACTTGTGTGTATGCTTGCATGTTCCCCATGTCCCGCTAATTTACTTGTGTGTTTGCTTAGGAATATGAAACTTAATTATTGAATATTGATTGGTTGTCTCTTATCTTAATTGTTAATGATCTAGTAATGCGATAGGTCATCCGTTGTGTAGTTAATGCTTGATTAATCTTTGTGAACCTTAGTTTATAACACCTAGAGTTGTTGTAGGCTAAACCATCCGAAGAGTACCTTAGAGTTAAAGTTTATAAATCCTAGAGACTTTGTAGGCGATAACCTTTGGTAGTTTCAAAGAGTTAGGGATAAACGCATACCCTACGACCTTAGACACACAACGCAATTAAGAATAAGGACGTGACAATTCAACCATCAATAGGAGATAATTAAGGAGTAGTATAACCTAAGTAAACACATCTTTAAACCATCATACGAGCACACAATAATTAGACATAGACTACATACACCTTAGTTAATTAGATAATTCGATAAGTAGAAGTAATCGGTAGAAATACCAACCCCACAAATCCAAACCCCGAGATTCGTACCTTTCCATTTCCTAAAAAAACATAAAAAAGATAAAAAAAAATAATCTTCCTCAACCCCAACCTTAGCGTAGTAACCTCTCACTAGCATTCATATTCCCCTAGAGAACGATATCAATTCCTGTGGCTTACCCTAATACTACACTACAACGATTAGGTTCACTGCCTAGGGTGTTGAAAAACTTGCTCGATGAAAAGGAAGTTCCTTTGACCCCGAACGCCCTGCGTAAGCGTATCAAGTTTTTGGTGCCACGGGGAATAGAATAGCTAGTTAGAGTCCACCTCGCTTAGGTTTCTTTGCTTGATTCCTATCAAGTAAAATTTTCTTATTTTTAGCTTCCTCGTAGTCTATCCCCTTCTTCGTGACCTTTGTTCGTAACCCCATCACTTTTCATCATGGAAGGTGATAAACCACCAAACAACACTTTACCACCAAACAAATACCCACCGCTTGATCCAGCCTTTGCCAACCAACTTCGAGCTCGTATTGTTAGTGAAATTGGAGAGCTTAGGAAACTAAATAGGATAATTGAAAATACGCTTGAGGAAGCCCTTAAGGAATCTACTAACCCTGTAGATAGTGATTCAACCTCAAGTGATTCGGATGATGACTTAGAAGATGGAGATTATAAGGTGTTACAAATTATGGAGGATTGTAAGGAGGAGGAAGAACTTAGGGAGTATTTCAACTCATACCCTAAGGGGAAGGAAACCGCCTACCACTATAACGTGGTTAACTTCCCAAGACCACCCTTCGAGCCTCGCATAAGAAGGGGTAACCCTAAAAACATCAAGATACCGTGTATGATTGGATACTTATATAGGGATCACACCTACATTGACTATAAGGCTCCCATGAATATAATGTCTAGGCTCCATTACAATTGGATCATGAGCAAAAAGCTAGAACCTATGAGGGACCCCTTTCGCCCTATGAAAGCAAGTAACTATGTTGGGAGGGTTAAAGGATTGCATGTCTTCGTAGGTAACTTCACATATAGGTGTGATTTCATGATCTTGGAAAATGTTAAGGGCATCATTGATGGATTTTTAGGGGATGTGATACTTGGGAGACCATTTATAGAGGAGTCTAAGATGGTTTATGATCGAGAGGAAGGAATAACCAAGTTCTCAAATGAAGCCGAGAGTGTTAAATATATAATGCCCCACAAAAATAAGAAATTTGAAGGTATTGATAATTTAGATGTGGACAATATTCCGGCATTTGAAGTAGACTGGAAGAACAAGGTTTACTACACTGCTTGTCTTGAGTTAGGCCCTGAATACATCCGTGATGAGAGAAGGGTTAAGGAGATCGAATGGGCCTCTAAGATAAGAACCACGTAGGGGCACGACTACGAGTCTAGCTACAAGACTCATAAATAAAAAAAAGCGCTTCATGGGAGGCAACCCATGCTTAATTGTTTGCTTGTTTGTGTCATATATCTTTTGTTGATTGTTTATTCTCATGTTTAAATTTGTAAAAATGCTTTATTTTGTTTTTAACCTCGTCTTAATTACATATAAAGGTATTTTACATAAAGGATAAGTGTAGGGAGGATTACACACGTTTTCAAAAGAAATGTAAACATGAGAATTACAATTAATTAAAAGATATACATGTGTGTTTGTTCAAGTCAAATGCTTGTATCGAGTCATAATGGATGTTTTGCGTGAAATTTTTCCAGATTCTAAAGATGTAAATTTTCCGTAATTTTTCCGTAAAATCACGCACCGCTTTTGTCAGATAACCGACGGCGTCAGATCGCAACTCGATGGCGCCGGGAAGGAGCAAAACAACTGATTACTTTTTCTCGCTTTCGAGAGTCGCTTAAATTTTTGGAATTTTCCGTGTCTTAATTTTCCATAAATTCAGAAAATCTATTCCACAAGCATTATATCCTCGGTTTAGTAGAGTCCTATATATATTATTACCACCGATTTTACTCGAAGGTTTCGTTTGTTTTCTTCAAGTGTGCGTGTTTAATTTATCAAGAAGGAGGTACATAAGATGAGAAGGAGCTTTTCACGCAAACGCTCTTCTTGAAGAAAGATGTAACCACCACTTTACACGGATCCTCTTGAGCTAATCGGGAGTACTAGTTTCTTTCATCTTTTATTACCTTCCATTATCATAACTTTGATACTTTCGGGAACATTGGGGACAATGTTCGCTTTAAGTGTGGAGGAAAATAAAACGAGAACTTTGAAACTATGCTTATCCTTGATTATTGGCTTTGTCCAATTGTATTTGTGTAATAAACCATGAGAAAATGTCGGTTAGGGTAATTTTGGCACCAAATTTAAAATTTTTCATGACATATAGGAGTGGGCCATTAGTCTTAATAAAGCGTCTCATGGATAGGAAGTTATATGACTAGCAAAAAAACCCTTTACCACTTAAATTCCACCCAAAATGTGAGGATCACCCTTAGATTAGTAGGAATTAAAGCATTCATCTTTAATGCTTAGAGTGTGATCCGGTAGTATAATAGATTCTAGAACTTGTTTTGTGATGCATCCCGAGATCGCTAGTAAGACTACACTTGTGTAGTTAGGAATAACTAAATGATAAGAGGCATTAGGATAACCCTTGTTTGACACCGTAATATAATTACTTCTTCCACATCGGTTGAGTAATTCCCCACACCCTTGCGTTGTACTCATCTTTAGTACACGATACCCCTAGTTAACCCTCGAGCCTATCCTTTTCGCGGTTCTCGTGATGTTTCGGTTTTCCGAATATCAATGAGGAGCATTGTGTACACCCCACCCCAAATGTACACCCAAATCGCTTTAGCCTACCTTGTATGCACTCACTTTTAGTGCATTATTGTTATCACCCTAAAACCCTTAGTTCAATTATCTAGTTGCTTGCATAAGTTTCTAAGTCGAGTCATATCCTTTGTATACGCTTTGGGACGATTGGGACTCATGGGAAAAGTTAAAGTTTATAGAATGACGGGAAGGGAACGTTAAATTCAAATTCCCTTTATTTGCGTAATAATGTACTCCAAGTGTTTTGATCTTTTCAATTCGGGTCAAATTAGTGTTAGAGTAATAAAAACTCAAGTGTAGGGATGTGCCTATAAATCCCTATCATTTTGATGTTATCGTAGAGGATGGTAGAGTAAAAGTGTATGAAAAGAAAAAAAATTTGAAAAAAATAGAAAAAGAGAAAAAGAAGAAAATAGAGTGTTGAAAAAAAACGGGCTGCCATCCTACATCTATCTTTAATTTATGTTTGTTTGTTTCAGTTATCTAGAGTCTAGAGTGTCGAGTCTTGGCTTAGCAACGCCATTCTTCGCATGCTTGTAACATAAAGATTTTTGACTTGCCACCACTAAATAGCCTACCCCACCAAACCCTTTGTTTCCCTACCGTAAGCCTAACATTAAAACCCTTTAAAAGACCTCTTTGATAGTCTTTCCTAGGTGCTTATGCCAAAGCGATGGAGGGTTGATCTAGTCTCAAGCCTATGGTAATCTATGTACTAGGACCGGTTAATGAGTGTTTATCTTCCATTTCCAACTTGTTATATTTCATATACACCCGAGAGATTTGAGTATCCAAACACCCCATGTGAGGTGCTAGTATGTAATTTCCGTGCTTGTTATGACTTTTGCGGGGCTTATATGTGTTGTGGATTGTTCTAAACCAATGCTTCATGACCCCTAACTTATAAATTAATTGGCTAAAAGCACATTTGCTTGAGGACAAGCAAATACCAAGTGTAGGGATATTTGATAAGGTTTTAAATGTACCTTTTGAGGGTCATTTAAGCCCTTATTTGATCACTTTTTATCCGTTATTACTTAATATCGCTCCTTTTCACTTTTAGGTATCTTGAAGGCAAATGATGGAATGACACTTATTCGGACGAAAAGGCGCGAATATACGAAGAAAATGGCCAAAGTCAAGAATCGAGACACTCAGTCATTGAACCGAAGGGACGGGCGTCGTGTTATCTGCGACGCCGTCGCATCACTTTTGTGACTCGATGCCAAATTGCTTATTTACAAGTGACGGTGTCGCTTTAAAAGAGTAGGTCGTCGCAACTCGCACGGCCTAGATTTGATCCGACGGCGCCGAGATCAAGGGACGGCGACACAAGCATAAGGTGACGCCGTCGCAAGATTAACGTGGCCAAGACAAAACCCTAATGATTGGCGACCGACGGCGGCCACAAATTAAAGGGTGACGCCGTCGCATATGTAATCTTATATATTGAATCCGAATTTTTAGTTTTCGTGAGTGTAGTCTTTTGGAGTAAAACCTAAACCGAACTAAGGTCGTCTTGTACAAGATTTTAGGGTTCTAAACCCTATCTTACATCAAGATAAGTGTTTTACTTCATTAATTTAATTATGTCTTCAATTACTTGTGTGTATGCTTGCATGTTCCCATGTCCCGCTAATTTACTTGTGTGTTTGCTTAGGAATATGAAACTTAATTATTGAATATTGATTGGTTGTCTCTTATCTTAATTGTTAATGATCTAGTAATGCCATAGGTCATCCGTTGTGTAGTTAATGCTTGATTAATCTTTGTGAACCTTAGTTTATAACACCTAGAGTTGTTGTAGGCTAAACCATCCGAAGAGTACCTTAGAGTTAAAGTTTATAAATCCTAGAGACTTTGTAGGCGATAACCTTTGGTAGTTTCAAAAAGTTAGGGATAAACGCATACCCTACGACCTTAGACACACAACGCGATTAAGAATAAGGACGTGACAATTCAACCATCAATTAGAGATAATTAAGGAGTAGTATAACATAAGTAAACACATCTTTAAACCATCATACGAGCACACAATAATTAGACATGGACTACATACACCTTAGTTAATTAGATAATTAGATAAGTAGAAGTAATCGGTAGAAATACCAACCCCACAAATCCAAACCCCGAGATTCGTACCTTTCCATTTCCTAAAAAAACATAAAAAAGATAAAAAAAATTAATCTTCCTCAACCCCAACCTTAGCGTAGTAACCTCTCACTAGCATTCCTATTCCCCTAGAGAACGATATCAATTCCCGTGGCTTACCCTAATACTACACTACAACGATTAGGTTCACTGCCTAGGGTGTTGAAAAACTTGTTCGACGAAAAGGAAGTTCCTTTGACCCCGAACGCGCTGCGTAAGCGTATCAGTTGCATTGTACTAACATACTCACAGAGTCGTGTGAGGAGCATACCATAGGGGAGTACCATGTTGTTGACTTTGAATACAATGACCATTCTTTTCACCATAATAGGCAAGGTTAAATGGTCTTTGGTGAATGAGGCAATAGATCATTTGGACAAGACATGCAGTTGGATGGTCTTTGTTTTCGACCAAACTAATGACATTTTCCCTAAGAATTTCTTCCCACTTTCTATAGATGGGATTCATTTCGAAGAGTTCCATTTGAAAGGGATCACGGTGAATAAGCTCTTTGTTGCGGTTGAAGCGAGATTGGTCGGCTCTAATTTTGAAAATGGTGTCTCGAACAATTGCGGGGTCATCAAGAGGAGTGCGGTAGATTGGTTTGGGATCTAGTACAAAGGATTGAGTGGATATTGCCCAATCTTGGGAGTACATACAAATTCCTTCACAAGGAATGCGGAGAATTTGTGCGAATGTGTTGAGGGGTAGAGTAATGCTTTGATTATTAATGATAAAAGCGATTGAGATGCTTTCATCACTATTTCGAATGATCCTAACACTTTTGTAAAACTCAAAGATGAAAACCGGACAAATTTGTTCATTAATATCAAGGAGACAGTCAAAGTTGATTGCCGAGAAGACTTGACGAATGTCGGTGTTTTCAAGGAAACATTCCTTAATTACAAGACCTTCGTGAATAAGTCGTTTTTCAAGCTTTTTGAAGATTTTACGATTGATTTTCGAAAGATCCTCTTTTCGATAGTATCTAGAGAGGTAGTGCACGGTGTCATGGTGGTCTTGTTGGGTAGCTTTGGGCATGGTTGATCCTAGAAAAACAAATATTCCAATTAGGTAAATTTTCCGAGATGGGTTTATGGTTTTGATTTGTATTAACAATGTTGTAAACACAATAGAATTTTAATTATATGAAACACCCTTTTTAGTGATTAATTCTGCAATACCTAATTTCATCAATTGGTGGTTAATTGAAAATTTTAAAAACCATAAACCCTAGGATGAAGATGATGAATAGTAGAACATATGAGTGTAATTGCTTACAATGTTGTTCAAGAAGGAGATGCTTGAGGATATGAAACCTTATGGAGATAGAAGCAGAATTTGGTTCATTTTTTGTGTTTGTGAGGAGAGGGAAAAGGATTGAACTGGTTTTGAAAGGCGTACAATTGTTTTCTGTCACACGGTTCCCCCGGATCCCTTGTAATTGGGATTCGGCTAGTACAACTCGTGGGATCCGGCTACTGTGGACAGAAAAGGGTGTTTGGTGTTATTTTTGTAATAAGTTATACAATAGCTTATAGAACAAAGATAACTTTGAAGAATGAGGTTCCTAATTGAATAGACGTTTTGGTCAACGTGTTTTGATAGGTTAACTATCAATAATCTATTTGTGACGGCGACGTTGGTTTGACGATCTTTAGAAAATCAAATAGGAATACTATTCCCGATGATGAGTAAGTTGGGAAAATGGTGAAGAGAGACTTTTTAGAGACTTGCAACTATTAACGTCCTAATTTATGTGTAAAAGACATATTATCAACATATCCATGTAAACGTACTATAGATAAAAAATAGCTAATTTGTGGATAAGTGAACATACCTCTAAACTTTTGATATGGTTTATAGAGACCATATATCCGAAATGCTTCATGAGCTTTTAAGGTAACCCGTTGTACTTAATATAAGTAGGTTGTGATTACTTTTGGGTTCTTCCTTGAGAGTTGACTTCATTTTTCTTTGAATAGAAATGAAAAATTTGGAGAGATCCTAGCAAGAAGATTTCTAAAAAAGAAATGTTAGAATAATCTATCACTATCCAACATAAAAGAAACAATTTGTTTTAAAAGATTTCCTTCTTTGTAGTTTTCAATCATACATGGATCGTATCAAGTTTTTAAAGTACAACATACTCTAAGAAACTTGGTAACGAAGCTCTGGTACCAATTGTGGAAAACTAGAAGGGAGGGTTGAATAGTTTTACCGATTAAAACTTCATTTTAAAATATTTAGATCGACTTATATCAATCTATTTACATGTGTATGTTGGATGTTGATAGATAGGTATGTAAATATGTAATGCAAAGGTAAAGAGTAAGAAACACAAAACCACGACACGAGTGTTTATAGTGGTTCGGCTACAAGGACACCTTCCTTGCCCTACTCCACTCCCCGAGTCACCTACTCGAGAGTTCGTAATCACTACACGACACAAAACTCCTTATGGCGGAGAAGCCTTCACAACGTCGCCTACTCTTTTCTGGTACAAGGCTAGACACCGGGTTCTTCCACGAGGTAGAACCAAACCTATCACAACGTCGCCTACACTTTATCCGATACAAGGCTAGATACCGAGTTCCATTACAAAGGAGGAACTACTACCCAACACTACACAACACCTATCCCAAAGGAGACCCACTCCTTATTACAACATCATCAAGGATATCAATATCCTTGGACACAACCTATCTCTATTTGTACATCGATGCACCATATCAAATGTACACCCTTGGCATCTTTCACTAATGCCTTTGACATGATCTTTTTGGCACCTTTCACTAATGCCTTCGACTTGACCCTTTTGGCATCTTTCACTAATGCCTTTGACACGGACGTTCGACACCTTTCACTAATGCCTTCGTCTTGACTCTTTTTGGCATCCTTCACTAATGCCTTAGACACACCACTTCTAGAGAGGAAGAAAGAACTATCAACAAGAGAACTTCAGCAGTCTTGATGATGATGAAGCATGGCAACTCATGGACTTGAGTTTGCTCGACCTCAAGAGGTGGTGATCTCGCCTTTAAGAGGAACCTAGAGAATCACACAAAAACAAACACAAACTACATAGAAAGATCCTTTGGATCTGAGGTTAGAGAGTTTACAATATTAGGAGAAAGTATGTGTGGGAGTGACAACTTACAATGAAGAAATGGTCACTATTTATAGACAAAAACATGCTACTGTTCCACGGATCTCTTGTTGGAGGATCCGTCTAGTGTATTCTGAGGGATCCGTGAGACGCTCCTCATTATCCAAGGGTTATGGGTCATGGGTCATGGGTTATGGGTCATGGGTCCTAGACATTGGACCATGGGTATCCAAGTAGATACAATGTATCTAGAGGATGCAATGCATCTAGTCAATGGGTTATGGGTTAGCTCCATGGGTCATGGATAATACCCATTATGACCTATGCATGATGTCATGCAATGGGTAATGGGTTATGGATCATGCTCCATGGGTATGGGTCATGGACTTTGGGTTTTACCCAACTACATTCAATGTATTAAGTCAGTGGGCTACATACTTAAACTTCTACCCATTCTATTACCCATTATAATATATACTAAGTATGTATATATCTACCCAATATGTAAACCCTAGTTGTTATACATATGCATTACTATAACATGAAAAACACTATTACTTGTTTAGTGATTTATATGAAAATGTAAGTATGTTAGTAAACTATTGGCTCAAACCATTTACGTATTTTATTTGTTTCGTTAAAATGATTTTACGTTTGTTATCGACAAAACATTAGAAGATCGTAAAATATAAATAAACGTTTTTACGGCTTATTTGTATTAACATAACACATTGGGCAAATTCCACATTGGATGTGGCTTGGAGTGATTTTGAGATATTAGAATAACATACGCCTTATTAGACACAACACGTTTTGTGGTCTAATGGTTATAGTAAGTTATAGTTAAGCGTGCTCGTGTGAAAGCACAATTGGCATGTGTGACTATGCTGGGAAGTTACAGAAATATTGCAGGAAGGCCACAAAAGCAAAGCCGTAAGCATTCGGGTAAAGCGGACAATATTGTGGGCTGAGTAAGGCGGATGCTACAAGAAAATTAGAAATGTTTTTTTTTTTTTAATATTCAAGGCAAGCATGATGCTTTCTAGCATTATGATGAAGCATCTAGCCCGTGCATGTTATGATGCAAGAGTATATTCCTGTGGGAATTAGCGGTGTTATAAGCACCAAAATAGCTATGCGATGGAGAGTTCTTATGAAGTAACATCGAGTAACATTGACATATTTATTTTCATTTTTCTATATGTTAGTTCACTAAGCTTTATGCTTACGTTGCTTTATTCATGTTTTTCTTATTGGTGATAACAAGTTAAGGTTAGAGGCCGCGGTTTAGCCACCAGTGGAGCTCTTTGGTATTGAGCTTATCCTAAACCCTCTCTAATACCATGAAACACCTAGGAGAAATACTTTTGATGTCATGGTTTGTATAAACGCAGAAATGATGATTTTTAATCATTTGTTTATGTAGTGTTTTTTAAAGTTAAATGGGTGTTTGGCATTATGTCATTTTTACCTGTTTTAGCTTTACACATGTCCAAATGTGGTTACCACCCTTATGCATAGTTTTTCCTTATGTTATAAAATGGTTATGTTCAGGTTTTTCATGTTTAAGTATTGCGAAATGGGTTTTTTTGTTAAACATGTTAAGTGCGGAATTTTAAAGCTTTAAAAATGTGCAGGTCAGTGACCATGCGACCATATGATATATTTCATACGGTCGTATGCCTCATAAAAGGGTACAGGTCAGTGGTCATATGGCCATATGAGGTATTTCATAAGTTCGCATGTTCCCATCAGAAAATCGGCAGAATCTGTGGAATGACCATACGGCCATATGAGATATTTCATACGGCCGTATGCTAAAAAAAAATAAAAAATAAAAAATTCTTAGTATAGGCATTTCAACCTTGAAGTGTAGAGCCCCCTTTGGAATTATATTTTTGTCATGAAGGTAGATGACCCTATCTTAGCCCAAACACCTTGCGTTTTACACCCTTTAGGTGCTGTTTGGTTGACAGAATTTGAAGAGTTTTGGTCGGATTAAAATTTAGAATAAAAAAAAAACGTGTTTGGTATCTAAAAAGATGAAATTTCAATTGTGGTGGGGCCCTAAAAGTGAAGGGTTTAGATACTAGTGGATGAGGAAAGGTTTTTAATATCGGATGTTATATTGCCACAAACGGACAAAAATACCCTTGTGGGACCATTAAAAAACCCAATTAATATTGTTTCACTTTATTATTTTTTTCTTGAAAGGAAACTGTTCACTTGCTTTTTTTTTCTTGAAAAACCCAATTAACACAGTTCACTTAATTATTTCTTTTTTAATATTATTGTCTACAAAAAAATTTAACAAAGGGCAACTCTGTCATTTATATTTTAGATTTTTGAAAAGACTTTGCAAACCAAACACGAGACACTATTAGAAAACCATGATAAGTTATCTCTCAATATTTGAAATTAGGCACAATTTAAAATACCAGTATTTTTAACTCATGAACCAAACAGCACCTTAAAGTCTAAACCCGCCTCCTCGCCATGAATCGCTTTGACTAACTTAACCCACATAAGATTTGGATTGTTAGTTAGTCTCCAACGCCACTTTTGGAGTAAAGCAAGATTAAATGCATTCAGACTTCCGATGCACAATCCACCTTGGCCAAAGGAGGCCAAAATATTATTCCATAACCCAAGCCATATTTTTGGAGTCGTTAGTACCGCCCGAGAAGAAGGTTGCCCTAAGGCCTAAGACGTTCTAGCAAATTCAATATGGTAGCCGGGACTCTGAATATAGACGTATAATGTATACCCAAACTACCAAGCATCGATTTTATTAGAGTTACACGACCACCGATAGACAAAAGGTTGGCTTTTTATGATGATAGTTTTGATTTGAATTTATCTACAATCTTGTTCCAATTAGTAGTATATGACATACTCTGACCAATCGAGAGGCCAAGATATGTTAAAAGAACTAAACCCGCTGAGCAACTAGTGATTCTAGCCACGGATTCAACCTCTTCATTCGAGACATTGATACCATATACATTTGATTTATTGATGTTGATTTTGAGGCCCGAAGCTAGGTGAAATACATCTAGAACAAAAACAATATTGTGTATGTCTGTACCGCTCCAATCCGTCATTAAAACAACGTTGTCTGCATAGAAAAAGTGAGAGAATTGAATAGATTGTTCTCTAATTATCGTACCTTTAATAAGGTTTGTATGAACATCATCTTTGATAGCGACATGAAGACCTTTCATGGCAAGAATAGAAAGAAAATGAGATGGAGGGTCTCCTTGTCGTAAACCTCTCTTTACGGTAAATTCGGAGGTAGGGCTACCATTTCAAGTATAGAAGTGCGAGCTTATTGTAGACATTCACGGATCCTCTATAGATGTTACCAAAACCCAATCTCTATAAGATGGAGTCAAGATATAGCCAACTTACTGAATCAAATGCCTTCTCAAAGTCTACTTTGAAAATCATGAGTTTTTTCTTCCGCTTTTTATACCATTCAGTGATCTCACTAAGCATGAGAGGACCGTCAAGAATTTGTCCACCCGCAATGAATGTCAATTGGTCATGGGATATTAACTTATCTATTACTGATGCCAAACGATTTTCCAATTTTTTTGCAATAATTTTGGATTGAAGACCGTAAAGAAAAATGGGTCGTTAATCTTTTATAAAAAGAGGATTTGGAACTTTTGGGACAAGTGTGATGAAGTCTGAGTTGGATCCCAGTGTCATTTAACAAGTTGAAAATAAATCCAATACAAAGTTTTCAATGTCTTTTTTGAATAGATCCTATTATGTTTTCAAGAACAGAACCGAGAACCCGTCTGGAACCGGTACTACCACAGTCTCATACCGCCATCTTAATTTCCTCGGAAGTTTCATCTGCTCAAGAATTGCCCTATCGGATCTTAGAGTATAATGGAAGGGGGAATTGCTAACGTGATGGATTTAGGAGTAAATGTACAAAATTTTGATTTACAAAAGTCCAGAAAGGCAAATTTAACGTCAAGAGGGTACGAGCACCAACTACCATCCAACGTGACACCTTGGATCATTTGGCTTATCCTACGCTGTTTAACTAGACTGTCGAAGAATTTAGTGTTTTCATCACCTTCAAGAGCCCATTGAGATCTAGACTTTAGAATCATGTCCATTGCCGAAAGAGATTCAAGATCATCAAGCTCTTGAAGGTGAAGCAATCAATATGCTTAGCCAGCATCAGAAGCTGCAGACATCTCTATTTCTAGTGAATGAAATTAGTCAATATATTTAGTTCTTGCTTTCGGGAAACATCTTGAGTTCTCTGGTTCGTGTGCCGTTCTTTAATACAATTTTTTATGAACTTGAGCTTGTTTTTAAGGTGAACACCCGGACTTGTGTTTCCATTTGGAAATTCTTCATTGGCCTTTTTGATCACCTCATCTACTCCATCTATATGAAGCCAAGAATGAAATTTAAAAGGTTGTAAGACCATAATCCATTTTATTATATGGAGCAATATCGGAGAGTGGTCCGACCATTGACAATTCAAGATTATTGCTTTCAATTCCAAATTGTCTTCCAAAATGGATTCTAAAATCAGGAATCTACAAGTTTACTCAACTTAGATCCATCCTTGTTCATCTAAGCAAAAGACGCAACCAACTGGGCTAGCTCAGTTGGCCACCAAGGGTGATCTTGGGGAGGTTGTTACCACATGCGAGAGGTCTCGAGTTCGAGTCTCTCCGTGGGGGTTTTCCTTCAAGGTGGGGTTCTGCCCCATAGATGCGTCGATTTGAGGCTGGCAGGGACTACCTTCTAGGTAAGTATTGTGGAATCGAATAACTAACTTAGTAACTGTACTAACTCGCCGTTTAAAAAAAAGTAAAAGACGCCCTCCCATTTGAATGTCTATCAAGCCAGATTCGTCAATAAAGGAGTTAAAGACTTGGGCTTCTAGCCTAGAAAAATTCGAGCCAAGCCTTTCGGATTCATCCCTAACTCACAATAGAAGCAAAAGAAGATCCTGTCTTTAGTAAGAGGAAACGGATTAGGAGGGTTTGTGGGTTTCAAGGGAACGGCGTTTTCTGCATGTGGTTTGGAACCTTGGCGTTTCATGTTTGGGTGGGTGGGGTTAGTGTGTGGGTATCTCGCAACCGCAACATTATCTATCCATAGACTAGATAGTTTCTTATACTACTTTCCCTCCACAAGACAGCAACTTATACTCATATGTAGCAACATCCTCACGCATAAGCACAAGAAACTACCAAAAGAATTCATCATCTATCTTCTTGAACCTTTTATACTGAACTTGAATTTCACATCTCATTCCTCAGCAACTTTGATGACTTGAGAAGACTTTGTCACTCTTAAGCCCATAAGCTGCATCCTTATAGATTCTTTGATAGTTTACAATATAATTTCTGCATTTTGATGTTTATTGCCGAACAATCTTTCATTTCTTTCTTTCTAAATGTAATATACTGTAGTTGCAAGTATTATTCTTCTCAATATTAGATGATAAATAAGACCCAAACCCATGACTAGAAATTGTAGACACTCCTTATTGATCCTTATTGATTTATAGTACATACGATGACTGCAATTACTTGAATCATACTATCCCAGTAATCAGGAATGATTTATTTTAATGTTGAATTTGTATTTGTTAAATTGGTAGATGATCATTTGAGATATTGAAAATCTGTTTAGTGTAAAGAAACGTAATTCGCAATGGGAATGAGAAATCTATATGAGCAAAATATGTGTACATGCCTTAAAAATGTTGGCAATGTCTGACCGAGCATATGGAAAGACAAAACAGATTCCAAGCATGTGGACATTTACAATTCTAGTTTAATTAGGACTCCTTATTTGTTAAGGACTATCTTGCATTATTAGAATTGTAGTAGGATTAGAAAGCATATTCTAAATACCTATATATACCAGCCAAGCTTGTGGTTGGATATATGAAAAAACCGATCAGTTGTTTGAGCTTATATTTTCCGATTAATACTAGTGAGCGTATTCTAGTATCCGCTATTGTTTTGTGTTTCGCTTGAACTTCGATTCGGACTTGGGTCTTGAATTGGTTTCAAGAGCCGTGTTATTCAACAATCAGATCTCGATCACAAGGGTTTACCAGGAAGTCGATCAACAAGGGTTTACCAGGAAGTCGATCAACAAGGTTTTACCAGGAAGTCGATCACAAGGGTTTACCAGGAAGTCGATCACAAGGGTTTACCAGGAAGTCGATCACAAGGGTTTTACTAGGGTTCGACTTAAGCAAGAAGTCGATAAAGTTTCAAACTTTACACTTGATTTACTTAGGCAAGAAGTAAAACAAGCGTGCTCTAGGGCTGGAAGTCAATCCAACTACACCGGTAACTTACAAAAGGCGTTCAAGAAAGATGGTGCAAGGCGAGTCGAGTCAACCACCACCTATTGAACATTCTAAGACGGCTCTTCAATGTCCAATGTTAACAAGCACGAACTATAACATATGGGCAATAAGAGTTAAAGCGGTATTCCGAGTCCATGGAATACTCGATGCACTGGAACCGGGGAAGGAACACAAGTTGTTGCTAAGCAAGATCACATGGCGGTTCGTTACTTTTCCAGCGATTCGGAAGAACTTGTTTTCAAGTTTCACAATTCAACACACCAAAGAAACTGGGAGCTTTGAAGACCGGTATGTGGGTGTTGATCGGGTTCGAGACGCAAGGTTGCAAACCTTGGAGACGGAATCGAATCTTTAAAGATGAAAGTCAACGAATCAATCGATGACTTTGCGGCTAGGTTGGGCAAAATTGTAATGTAAGTAAATAGCTTGGGAACAATTTATGAAGACAAGAAACTTGTTAAGAAGTCGCTTGCATCCGTTCCGGATAGGTATGTTGCAATTGTTGCCTCAATAGAACAATTTGTCGACTTGAATACTATGTCTTTTCAAGAAGCAATTGGAAGGTTGAAAGCTTTTGAAGGAAGAATGAAAGGTGTTGACACTACTCAAGATCAAGGCAAGTTGATGTTCGGAAGGGCTGAAAGATATGATAAGAAAGGTCGAGGAAGGAATTCCTCTGGTGGCAACGGTAAAGGTCAAAACTTTTCTTCTCAAAACAAATCTCGAGGTAGTGGTCAAGCTAATAACCGCAACCGTGGAAACCAAAACAAAAGTCGAGACCTTTCAAAGATTCAATGCTTTCAAAAGAAGAACAAAAGTCGAGACCTTTCAAAGATTCAATGCTTCAGATGTGATGAATATGGTCACTTTGCTTCTAACCGCCTCGAACGACGTGAATGTAAGCAAAAGCATGAATCAAACCTTTGAAAACGGAGGATGATGATGACCCAACACTTTTATGATGAAAAGCGTTCAAGAAGTAGTTTTCTTGAATGAAGAAAAGATTATCCCAAACCAATTGAATACTAAGCCAAACGAGGAAGACACTTGGTATTTGGATAATGGAGCAAGTAATCACATGACGGGATCCGAGAATACTTTTCGAGTTGAATGAGAATATCTCCGCAGAGTGAAGTTTGGTGATAACTCCTACATCGAGATAAAAGGAAAGGGTTCGATAATCATTGAAGGGAAAACGGAGAGCAACGGTTAATCATCGGAGTCTATTACCTACCCGAGCTAAAAGCAACATAATTAGTCTTGGGCAAGCTACCAAGGCGGATGTGACATTTGTATGAAAGGTAACCTTCTTACTATGCGTGACTCAGATGGCAAGCTTTTGATGAAGGTTCCTAGAACAAGTAATAGACTTTACAAGATTAAGCTCCAAGTTGGAAGTCCGGTGTGTCTCAAAGCAAAGATGGAAGATGATGCTTGGTTATGGCATGCTAGGATGGGTCACATTAATTTCGAGACGATGGAATTAATGGCAAGGAAGGGCATGGTTGAAAAGTTGCCAATAATTCATCAAGAGAACAAGTTGTGTGAATCTTGTTTGGTAGGAAAACAAACCAAGAAGTCGTTTCCTAAAGTAGCGAAATTTAAGGCAACACATCCTCTTCAACTCATACATGCCGACCTATGTGGACCAATTTCTCCACCATCCATAGCACGAAACAGGTACATATTTTTTCTTATTGATGACTTCTCACGGTTTATGTGGACTTTACCTTGAAGGAAAAGGTGAGGCATTTGAATACTTCAAAAAGTTCAAAGCTTTAGTTGAGAAGAAGTCGGGAAGCAAGATTATAACCCTAAGGACCGATAGAGGAGGTGAGTTCACTTCAAAAGAATTTACCAACTTTTGTGAAAACGAGGGTATAACAAGACATCTAACCGCTCCCTACACACCGCAACAAAATGGAGTCGTGGAAAGGCGAAACCGTACTCTTATGGGAATGACTAGAAGCATCTTGAAAGCACGAGACGTACCAAACTACATGTGGGCTGAAGGAGTTAGACATGCCACATTCTTGATTAATAGAGTTTCAACTCGAGCTCTAGTTAATCAAACTCCATACGAGGCTTTCAAAGGAAAAAAGCCTAACTTGGAGGGTTGCGGGTATTTGGATGTGTGGCTTATGCAACGGGAACAAGGCCATATTTACATAAGTTAGACGACAGTCAACACGACTCATTTACATCGAAACGAGCCAGTACAAAAGGTTTTCATTGCTCAATCCAAAACTAAAGAAGATAGTGGTATGTCGTGATGCGGAGTTTAATGAGGAACTTGGTGGAAGTATGTTCTTTGAAGCGAAACACACGAGCTAAACCAGTATGTTTATCATAGAATGGCACGGTTCTATTGATACGGGTTGTGGATTTGTTAACCCAGTGTGACCGATGAAGTTGAGGCGTAAGATCAAGAGGATGAAAATCATCATGATGTTGATGAAAATCAACCGTCAATACCGAACAAGAAGTTCAATTCGAGGCGGTAATGACCTTAATCCCGTGATGTAAACTCAACCAATTATGAGGCGTTCTTCAAGGGTTTCAACTAAGCCAACTAGATTTAATGACTTTATTATGGGGTCTAGTTCAAGAACCTCGCCTAATGAAGATCAAAATCTACTTTTGATTGAAGATGATGAACCAAGAACGTTCCAAGAAGCAAAAGTCTCAAGCAAGTGGATGGTTGCTATGAAGCAAGAGATTGAGTCTATCGAGAAGAATGATTCATGGGAATTAGTTGAAGCTCGGTTAATGTTAATCCCATTGGATTAAAGTGGGTGTTCAAAATTAAGAGAACCGGATGGTTCAATTAATAAGTTTAAAGCTCGGGTAGTAGCAAAGGGTTATGCTCAAAAGAAGGAATTGACTATGATGAGGTATTTGCGCCGTAGTACGGATTGAAACGACACGCTTATTGATCTCATTGGCTGCAAAAGAAGCATGGGAGCTACATCATCCGGATGTAAAGTCGCTTTTTACATGGAGAACTAAAAGAGCAAGTGTTTGTTACACAACCGGAGGGGTTCGTGAAGAAAGGAGAAGAAAGGAAGATCTACAAGTTGAAAAAGGCGCTTTATGGACTTAAACAAGCCCCAAGGGCGTGGAATACAAAACTTGATAGAGAACTCAAGCAAATGTCTTTCAGACGATGCCAACACGAACAAGCGGTGTATGTGAAGAAGACAAACAATTCAATCTTGATTATTGCGGTCTATGTAGATGATCTCTTAGTAACCGGTTCGAAGCTTAGCGAAATTGGTGAATTTAAGAGACAAATGCAAGAAAGGTTCGATATGAGTGACTTGGGAAAGTTAAGCTATTATCTTGGCATTGAAGTAAAGCAAGAGGATTCAAGTATCTCAATAAGTCAAGAAAGCTATGCAAAGAAGATCTTGAAAGATGTTGGGATGCATGAAGCGAATCCTACTCAATGTCCATTAGAATCTGGAATGAAGTTAAGCATGGACAAGGAAGGAAAACCAGTTGATGCAACATTATATAGGGGACGAGTTGGTTGTTTAAGGTATTTACTACACACTCGACCTGATTTATCTTATTCGGTTGGTTTGGTTAGTCGTTACATGCAAGAACCAAAAGAATCACATATGGCAGCTGTGAAACAAATACTAAGGTATATCCAAGGTAGTTTGAATTTTGGAGTGCGATATAACCAAGAGAAAACCAAGGAGTTAGTGGGGTTTAGTGATAGTAGTTTTGCTATGGACCAAGATGATGGTCGAAGCACAACTGGGCACGTATTTTATCTAGGTAAATCACCTATCACTTGGTGCTCACAAAAGCAAAACACGGTGGCTCTATCGCCTTGTGAAGCCGAGTTCATGGCTGCAACTTCACCGCGTGTCAAGGGATATGGTTACGTGGATTGTTGAGTGAAATAACCGAATGGAAGAAAGAGTGGTGGTCTTATTTGTTGACAACAAATCGGCTATTGCACTTATGAAAATCCGGTCTTTCACGGGAGAAGCAAGCATATAAACACACGTTATCATTTTATCCGAGAGTGTGTTGAAAGAGACGAAGTACAAGTTGAGTTTGTAAGAGGTGAGTTACAACGTCTTGATATTCTCGACGAAAGCTCTCGCAAGGATTAAGTTCAAGGAGATGCAAGAGTTACTCGGGTTGAAGACCTACCTATCTCGAGTCAGAAATTAGGGGGGTGAATGTTGGCAATGTCTGACCAAGCATATGGAAAGACAAAACAGATTCCAAGCATGTGGACATTTACAATTCTAGTTTAATTAGGACTCCTTATTTGTTAAGGACTATCTTGCATTATTAGAATTGTAGTAGGATTAGAAAGCATATTCTAAATACCTAATATACCAGCCAAGCTTGTGGTTGGATATATGAAAAAACCGATCAGTTGTTTGAGCTTATATTTTCTGATTAATACTAGTGAGCGTATTCTAGTATCCAGTTATTGTTTTTGTGTTTCTGCTTGTGAACTTCGATTCAGACTTGGGTCTTGAAAAAATTGGTTTCGTTGATCGATATATATCAAAATGAGATGTGTGCTTATTTGATATCCGAATTATTAGAGGAGAACATTCAAAGTGGACAACGATTATAAATGAAAATTACATGCTAATGCATGGGATTTGAAGATACAAGGAATTTGTTGCAGAATGCTGAAAAATCTTATATTTACAAGCTTTGAATCGTATGTACAAACAAGCCATTTGGTTACGGTTGCATAGAGGTGGCAAAATGGTTGGGTTGGGTTGGGTCTTGGGTTTTGGGTCTTAGATGGGTATGAGTCTATATGGGTATGGGTCTAGATGGGTCACTTGGAAGGATGGGTCTAGATGGGTATGGGTACAAATGGGTAAGAGTCGGGTCGGGTCGGGTTTTTTTGGGTTTTGCTAGTTTTTTTTATTTCATCATGGAACATAATAATTAATTATCGTAAACAAAGACAAAAGTATTCAATATCCATTTTTTACGTTTTACGGTTTTTACGTTTTAGTCCGCTTTTTACGTTTTCGCCCGCTTTTTCACGTTTTCGTTCGCTTGTTAACGCTTTTGTCCGCTTTTACGTTTTAAATCTGCTTTTTCGATTTCGTCCATTTTAACATTTTATCCGTTTTGCGTTTTCGTGGGGGTTTTTACGTTTTTGTCCGTTTTACACGTTTCGTCCGTTTTTACGTTTTAGTCGGTTTTACGTTTTCGTCCGTTTTTTACGTTTTGTCCGTTTTACGTTTTTGTCCGTTTTTACGTTATCGTCCGTTTTACGTTTCGTCCGTACTTTTACGTTTTGTCCGTTTTACGTTTTGTCGCTTTATTACGTTTTGCCCGTTTCACACCTTTTGGTCCGTTTTTACATTTTCGCCGCTTTTTCACGTTTTCGTCAGCTTTATTACATTTTGTCCGTTTTACGTTTCCTTTGGTTTTACGTTTTTGTTCGTTTTAACTTTTTACGTTTTCGTCGGTTTTACGTTTTAATCCGTTTTTACGTTTTACGTTTTCGTCGCATTTTTACGTTTTGTTCGTTTTGCACGCCGTCTCGCTTTATTACGTGTTTGACCGTTTCACACGTTTTCATCGCTTTTACGTTTTGCCGTTTTAACGTTTTTTACGTTTAAATCGGTTTTACGTTTAGTACATTTTTACGTTTTGTCCGTTTTACGTTTTCATCTGCTTTTGTTCGTTTTGCATGTTTCGTCTGTTTATTATGTTTTGCCCGTTTTCACGCGTTTCGTCCGTTTATTTACATTTTGTCCGTTTTACGTTTTCGTCCGTTGTTTTACGTTTTACGGTTTAAATCTGTTTTATTACGTTTTGCCGTTTCACGCGTTTTTCGTCCGATTTTTACGTTTCCGTTTTTCACCTTTTGTTCGCTTTTACGTTTTGTTCGTTTTACGTTTTCGGCTATTTTTACGTTTTCGTCCGTTTTAACGCTTTTGCGTTTTCGTCCGGTTTTGTATGTTTTATCCGTTTTTACACGTTTTCGTTAGTTGTTTTACGTTTTGTCCGTTTTATGCGTTTTCATCTTCAAAACGTAAAATTGGACGGCGTGTAAAACGGAGGAAAACGTAAAACCGACAAAACATATCAAAGCGGACGAAACGTAAAACAATGGATGGAACCATGTAAAACGGACAACAATGTAAAAAATGGACTAAACTTGTAAAACGGACAAAACATAAAAACGGACGAAACGTAAAACGAAAAACATAAAAACCGGACGGCGTAAAACGGACAAAACGAAAAAATAGATTTAAACGTAAAATGGACGAAACGAAAACGGGCGAAAACGGCAAAACGTAATAAAACAGACGAAAACGTAAAACGGACCAAAACGTAAAAAGACGAAACGTGTACAAACGGACAAAACATAAAAACATAAAACCCGAACGAAACATGTAAAACGGATATAAACGTAAAAACGACGGCGTGCAAAACGGACAAAACGTAAAAAGAAGTTGAAATACGGGCGGCGTAGAAAACGACGAAAACGAAAGAAAACAGAGAAAACGAAACAACGGACGGCGATGAAAATAGGCAAAACGTAACAAAACGACGGCGTAAAACGGATGAAAACGTCTAAAACGGACAAAACGATAAATACGCATTTAAAACGTAAAACCGACGAAAACGTAAAACCCGGCGGCGTTAAAACGGACAAAACGTAAAAACTCCGACAAAAACGCAAAAGCGTAAAAATTATCAAAAGCGGACGAAAACATAAAAACAAACGAAACGTGTAAAACGAACAAAATCGTAAAAGTTGACTAAACGTGAAAAACGGCGGCGTAAAACAAAAACAAAACGTAAAAACGGACGGCGTAAAACGGACAAAACGTAAAACCGACAAAACGTAAAACCGGACGAAAACGTAAAACGGATAAAACGTTAAAACCCGACGGCGTGCAAAACGTAAAAAATGGTCAAAAACGGACAAAACGTAAAAAAGACGAAATCGTAAAACGGACAAAATCGTAAAAAGCGAAGGAAGCGTGAAAACAAAGCGGTGACGTAAAAAGCGAAAACGGACAAAACGTAAAAAGCAGAAAAACGTGTAAAGCGGACAAAAACGTAAAAAGCAGACGAAGACATGTAAAAGCGGACAAAACGTAAAAACCGTTAAAAAGCGGACAAAACGTATAAAACGGACGAAAATGATAAAATTAGACTGTGAGTGACTTTTATAATTTTAGTTAACAATCAACTTAAACCATGTAAATATTGTACTTGACCCATGTGGGTATATTATTAGACCCAACTAGACTCATCAATATTAATTAATTAAAATAAACTATACCCAACTAGACACATCTATTAAAATAAACTAAACCCATTTAGACTCATCTCATTAAGAAACTTTACCCAACTAGACCCAAATTTAACCATTGGGTTTTAAATTGCCACCTCTACGGTTGCATCTTGCATGCTTTATTTTATTTCTTGGTTATTATGCAAAAAAATTACTAAATTTTATCAAAAAGTTATCCTAAGTTACTGAGTTTCATTTTGTTCACTTAGGTTACTGAACTTTTGGGAAGCATACACTTTGATAAATTCAGTGTTAGTCCGAGTAACCCGAACGCATATTTTTTGATAAGTTTAATAGTGAATAAAGTTTCAAAGTTGAGTAACCTGAACGTATATGATTATAAATTCAGTAACCTGAGTGAACAAAGTTTCAAAATTCAGTTATTTGAGTGAATAAAATGAAACTATAGTAATTTAAAACAATTTTTAGGTAAACTTTAGTAACTTTTGTGTATAATAACCCTTATTTCTTTTGGAATACAAATTCACATCTTCATATTACATACAAATCACACTTTTGTAACCTTAACATAGATGATTAGATTCTGAATTGCTGATAGACCAAAAACCCCGTTGTTTGCTTCCTTTTATTGTTATTGCTTTAATGAGACACAGTATTTAATATTTATGTCCAAAAATGGGAAATGTGATGACATTGCCTCAAAATTTGATAATGGGCTACATCTGGCTAAACAGTAAACATATAACTATAATGGGCTTCATAACTTAAGTGGCAGAAAATTTGGAAAATCATGGTGACTATGGGCCAAAGTTTTGATAATAAGCCTACCCAAGCTAGACTTGTAAAGTTGTAAGCATAATGGCTACTATAAGTAATTGCAACAGAAGTTTGTTGCTTTGATATTTAAATCAAATTATTAGCCTTCATTGAAGTTGTATAACTATAACCTATAGGTTTGTGCTCAATGAGTATTGTTATTTGTTACTCCCTCCGTTCAAAAATAATAGCTCACGTTTCCTTTTTGGAACGTTTCAATTTAATTGTCCACTACTAAATATAAATAAGGAAGTTTGATCAAGTTTATCATATTATCCTTGATTGAAATTATTATTACAAAGTTTAAAGAAGACATTAATTAATTATTTAAGAGTAAAATTGTCATTCTAACAAAAGTAGAGAGAGAAATCAGTAATAATTATGTTTTTCTTAAACTGTGTATTTTTTGTCGGGGGCAATAATTTTAGGACGGAATGAGTAGTAATTTGTTATTGTGACTATCTTCTTGATTGGATCAGAGGCACACTAGACAGATATTGTCGGCCTTGTTTGATCCAGGAAAGATTATACTAATCTAAATACTTCATCTTTTTGTGTTAATGAACATTGGCATATTCCTAAATCCTAATAACCTTTAGAATAAAGGTTAACAGTAGGGCTGTAAACGAAGTGAACGTTCAGTGAATATTTCATGAACGGTTCGGTAAAATGTTCGTTTATTTATTAAATGAACGAACATGAACAATATTTTACGATCGTTTAGTTAAATGAACGAATATAAACAAAAGTCACGTCCGTTTATTTATGTTCGCGAACGTCCGATTATGCGTTCGTTAATGTTTTTTTATGTTCATTTATTTATTCATGTTCGTATATCAAATCTTATAATTGTATAATTTTTAAATTAGTTTGTTTAAACAAAACGACACTTATAAAACAATATTAGATGCATAATTTAATAAAGTTTATGATTGTTTGTCTATGTTCATTTATGTTCGATCGTTTATGTTCGTTTAGCGTTCGTTTAGTGTCTTAATGAACGAACATAAACGAACATGAACAACTCATTTTCTTAATAAACGAACATGAACAAGAAATTTTGTCCGTTTAAGTGTTCGTGTTCGTTTATTTGTCCGGTTAAAATTAAATGAACGAACATGAACAAGGCTCCGTTCGTGTTCGTCCGGTTCGTTTACAGCCCTAGTTAACAGAAACTAAACAAATAAGTTAAATGATTGACCAAAATCTAGTGAGAAGGAGATGATATGCTCATAATCATAACCATCTTAAAGTAAAAATGCTCTTAAATGAGAACATTCTGAATAACAAATATGATTATAAGGTCTTCAGAAAACATTAAAAACGAGATTTCATGTATTATCATTCTATTGAAGTGCAATTGGTTTACCTAGTCTCAGTGAGTCAGTTCTATGTACAAAAAGAACCATTATATACAAAAAGAACCAAAAAATCATAAAAATTATAGTTTTTGGTTCTGTTGGGTAGACATGAAATTACATATAAAATGTAGGAAAGTCAAACGGTAAACCCGGATCCTAGGAAAAATAATTGGCATACGTAATGCCTACAAGAGGCAACAAACATTATTGTGTAAAAACGAAACTAGTTTTCTTACTTCGTATTCTCATACCAGGCCAGTATAATGCATGTTTTTGTGCCCGTGGTACAACTTAGGTTGTAGGTGTTCTTTTCCATCAGCCAGGCCGATTTTTAAACCGCACTCATAAATCTTCTCTTTTAACAAATACTTACAAAAATGTGTGAGGTGTCAGGTTCAATATATTTTAGACGTAAACAATCTTGAAATAGTCACGTCAACTGTCTAAAAATGGAGTGTCTTACCTAGTTTCAGTCTGTGTGGCGGTGATTTCAATGTAACTAATTAGTCGACATAAGGTTTGAAAACTATGTACCCAAAAATGATGACCAGCATGTGGCTATTAGCTGCTACATCTGTGGCTTAGTGGGTGCGAGAACAAAGTCAACCGGTTAGTGATGAAGCTGTGGCATAATGATGTTGCTTTTTAAGGTTTTCTTTTTCTATTTTGCTATCGGCCTAGCCAAAGGTACTCATGAATCCCATGTTAGTTGAGGTATTGCTTAACTGTTCTATTTGCATTTACTTCGAAGAATAAAAATCGTAAAATGCCATTCAAATATGAAACCAGTCCAAATTAAGGCTCGTCGGTCCTGACTTTCGTTATAAGCATGTCAGGTTTTTGTAGTAACCACGTACGCACCAGCATTTCCAAATCGACTCAAAGTTTCAAATGCTTTAGTTAGAATAAGGCTTAAATGATCTTAACCAACTCAAAATTTTGGGTTAGCATTTAGCAAGGATCCGAAGGTTTCTCGCATATGTATAAGTGCACTTTGGGTTGATGACGTTTAGGGCCGAGCAAAATTAACCCAAAACTGAACCGAACCGACAAATCAAGCCGAAGCAGGCCGAATCAAACCGAACCGACCTTATTTGGTTTTATATAATTATGGTTTTCGGTTTTGGTTTGGTTTGTTTCGGGTCAAAACCAAGAAAAATACACCTAATTAAACTATCAGTTCGGTTTTGGTTTCGCTAGATTAACTTCGGTTCGGTTTCGGTTTCACTAGGTTAACTTCGTTTCCGTTCTCGGTTCACGTTTTCCTCAAAATCGGTTCTCAGTTTGGGTCGAGTTTGATCGGTTTGGTTCGAGTTTGGCCCGTTGATCTGCCCTCAGATGTTTGTTCATTTCATGGAATTTTAAAACTAAAAAATGTTCTTTGTTATGAAGTATTTATGACTTCAAAGTGTTACAGTTCATATAGAAGATATAAAGGTTACGTATATGATTGCTTTTAGATTAAGAAATGAGCAATATACTATAAACATGGCCTAAAATGACTGCATTAGTTATTTAATCATCGTACTAAAAGTCATGTTGGAAATGATCAATATATTTGTTGATCTTAGTACTATGATGAAATAATAAAGGGTTAATGGCATGTAATAGCAACGTATTTTCTAATTTGTTTTATTATCAGATAAGAAAATTACCATAATCACCATCCAACTTTTTGCTCCGTTAGTTCTTTTGGCATGTTTCAGCAACTTATTTTCCCATTTGTTTCATTATCATACGTTTTGACTAACGATCGTTTGTAATTAACTACAAAATATGTTTTGTTACTTTTTCATACGTTTTTATCCGTTTTCTTACGTTTTTATCCGCTTTCTTATGTTTTCGCCCATTTTCTTACGTTTTCATACGTTTTTGTTCGTTTTGCAGCATTAGTTCTTTTGACTAACGACCGTTTGTAATTAACTCAAAAATATGTTTTTCTTACGTTTTTATATGTTTTCAAGCGTTTTTTTCGTTTTTAAACATATTTTTTAGTCAGTTACAAACGATCGTTAGTCATAAGGACTAACGGTGCAAACAAAAACATAAAGAAAACGGGGGGAAACGTAAAGACGGATAACGTAAGAAAACGTATGAAAACGTAAGAAAAACATATTTTTGAGTAAATTACAACGGGTCATTAGTCAAAGGGACTAACGGTGCAAACAAAACGTATGATAATGAAACAAAATTTGAAAGTTGGAGGGGTATTGTGGTATTTTTTTGATTCGTATATGATAATAGAACAAATGAGAAAGTACGTTGTTATTACATGCCATTAACCCAATAATAAACTACTCCAATTTGTGCGGTTTTATTAGTTACTTATGACAGTTACTTATAAGCCGAAATTGAAATTTTTATTTTCATAAACTTGTTTGGCAAATTAGTTTAAGTTGGGGGTTATTATTGTAAAATTAATAAAAAAGACATATAATTAAATTAACATATGTGAATATTAGATATTTTTATGGATAATAAAGTAATTTGATACCAACAAGATTTATATTTGGGGTTTATAAAAATTGTAGCCTTGTTTTTAGAGATGAGGCTTATGGCTTGGGCTTGGCATTGTAATTTCAAAAGCCCCCTGTAAGCCTCTACGTCAAACGAGGCTTTATAAAGGTATTTTTGAAATTTAAGCCTCATAAGCCCCTTAGCCAAACACAGCCTATAACACGTTTTTAAAACTTACTTAGGGTATGTTTGGTAAAATAAACTATGTTGGTCTTTGGTCTTTGGTCTTTGGTCTTTGGTGTTGTTGATAATGTCGGTCTTTGGTCTTTGTTAAAAAAAAAATTATAAAATGAGATTATTTCTATAAGTTACATAAAGTAACCTTTTATTTTCAGAGATTATATAAGATTATTTTTTTTATAATCTCTTATAAGTTATGTCTGTCAAACAAAGATTATTTTTTAAGTATCTTATTTTTTGAAAAAATAAGCATAATCTCTCCATAATCTCATATGTCAAACATAGTTTATAAAGAAATCATAATTTATAATCATCATGATTAATAAACTCATTCACTAATTATTTAAGAAAACATATAACGTAACAATGTTATATTCTTTGGACAAATTACAATCATAACAATGTTATATTCTTTAGACAAATTACAATCATCATGATTAAGAAACTCATTTGGTCATCAAATAATAATCTATACTACTTTATAATGCATTTAGGCCTTTTAAAATTAGAAGGCTTAAAAATTCAGACTTTTTACTTGCTTATTATGGAAAGAATTAAAAAAAAATAAGATAAGGAATGAATCGTTGAAATGTGGCGTACATTCTTCTAACTAAAAATAACAAAATGGAGGGCTTCTAACAAACTAAAATAAAGAGCTTAATAATGGGGTGACATATCCACTTCATAACTAATTAATCACCTTTATTTTTAAATTTAAATATCTTTTAATCCGTTTAATTTTTATGATCTAATTTCACCATATTTTTAAAATTTTGTGCTCTTTAATTCAACATCCATTTTGATATATTTTATGAGTTTTCTTTAGTAGTCGGGAAGAAGCGGAGTTGAAAAGAGAAACTTACTTGAATTAGACGTAAAATGAAAAACATTTGTTATTCTAAAATAGTCATCTGATACCATGCACGCATTCTTGGCGGATACCCTTCTAGTACATATAACGTAACAACGTTTTTCTTTAGACAACTTACGGCCAAACAAACCTTATATATTACACTATGAACTGTTGCTCCATTTCAATTAGTTGGTTACAAATATTGTGACAATGTTTAAATTCTTATTTAAATGAATTAAAGGTATTTACAAAAATTGTTTGTTGTATAATAATCTTAGTTGAATGGCAAAGTATTATTATCTCCTCCCTAACTTAAATACTTATGAAAGTAAGGGTTCGTTTGGTAAGACAGAATGAAATTTCAACTGAATGGAATAAACAATGTAATGAAATCAAGAGTGTAATGTAATGATTCATTATAGTTATTAATCATGTTTGGTTTGTATGATAAGACGTAATGAAATCGATAATAAAAAGACTAAAATACTGTCACACCCCCAATTTACCTGTTTTGCAGCGGAATGGAATTCCTGGGGATAGACTGTCATAGCACCACAATCACAGTTATATTGAACGACCTAAAGTGTCGTTTAAAAAAAACACATCGTTGGATATTTAATAAAAGCGTTCAGAGTTACAACATAGGTCCCAAAAGTTTACAAAGTTTGCGGAAATATAAATGTATTACAAGTCCAAACGATGGTTTTGAAAGAAAGTGCCATAATGTACAATGATGTAAGTCGGCGCCATGACTCAAAGGTGGTTCCTTAACCATGCCATGATGATAATGCCTTAGTTACCCGAAAATACATTGCTAAAGCGGTCAACAATAATGTTGGTGAGAAATCATAGGTTTAGGTAAATGTTTTATACGACTACGCAAGTATAGATCGTGTATGACAATCATGTCACATAAAAATGTTACGGTATGACAATCATGTCACATAAAAATGTTACAATTGCTTAAGCGCATGATACCAAGCTCGATGATGTTCGCCCCAACAGAGTGTCTTGCCAAACAACTCTAATAATGTTTATGAATGAAATGCATCCGTATGACTAGTTGGGATTCACCAACCCGGATGGGCGCCACCTCGATAGATCTATCCACCACACACGCTTCTAGGAAATTAACGGCTCATGCATATGAAATGGGGACATTTAACGGCAACGTGGTAACTTAAGCAATGTAAATGAATTTAACATACTTGGTATCGTAATAAAAATGTTGTGCAATGTATTCTCCCCCGTAGGTTTGAAATAAGTAAAACTTGAATAAATCGGGGCTATGAAAACTCACATGATAAATTGGTATGATGACAAGAGTGAGTACACTGAGGTATAGCGTGATACCTTTAACCTTGACCTATTACGAATGATATGATATGTAATGAGTTATGATGTAATGTTATGCATGCATTTCGTATGTTATTTATACCATTTGTGAGTTTTGAAAATAATACTTATCGTCGAAAAATACTCTTTTGACGTCTTGACCATTCTTAAATTACTTTACAAGTATTCACGTCAAAATGTCATCCTACAATAGTTTCGTAATGATTTATTGTAAAATTTTTAACTTTTCGTCGTAAAATAAAGTCGTTAGACATTTTATGAAAGTGACAAAAATGGCTTCGAAAAGCTAGTCGTAAAATGGTGTACGTCGAACATTAGGAAACGAACTCAACGGTTTTGGAAAGCTTGTATCAAAATCTAGAAGTTTTAGCATTTAAGTTTTTATCCTAGAGGTCTCGTTCATAGAGAAAAACATAGGTTAAGTAAGTGATTTTGTCCAGAATGTAGTTTAAAAGTGAATTTCGGCAAAGTTTAAGCAACCGTAGTTAATTCATTACAACTCCGCTATACAAACGGTTGGTCGTTTTTGAAAATATGCTAGGTGATCTCGATTTTATTAGAAGACATCTCGTTACAAAAAGTTCTACGTCATCGTTAAAAACAGCCTTCAACATGGTCGTTTTGTTTACCGTAACACTTGTCTCGTAAAATTAATATAGTTTTTCTAAAAATAATAGTTACGGCAATTTTATGAAAACGTGTATATCTTAGTCGTTTCAAATCCGTTTTCTACGTATTATACGTCCTTAGCTTCGTATCAAAGTATACTAATATATTTTTTGATAAGTCGAAATAATTTGTAAAGCTTAGGACTCGTTTTTGACTCGTACAAAACTAAAATAGGTTGCTGAAATTTCAGAAAATATATATTTCGTCGTCAAACTTGAAAAATTCATAACTTCTTCGTTATAACTCCGTTTTAATCCGTTCAAGCGGCCACGGATTCGTTTTAAAGTATATTTTCTAAATATCTAGGCCAAAAACTCTTGTCTACTGTCGGATTTTCCAGAAAAACAAAACAAGATCAGACCACTTTTATTACTTGTCGAAAATAGTTTTTCTCGTACTAAACCTATTTCAATCCTTCAAAACAACTCCAAAGCTATTCTAATCCTACCATACACCTTCTTCGGTGTCATGGGTTCCTAGACATCATCAAGACCAATATATAACAAGGAATAATTATAGGATGACTTTTATATATTAAACTCTAAAATCAATGTAAAATGGTATAAATAAACACAAGTCTTGCATGTTTTGCTCAAAAATGATGAAATACATATGAAGTGATAAGGAAAGATGTAAAATGTAAATGATATGCTTACTAGTAAACTTGATGAGGTGATTAGAATAAGGATTAACCTAAACACCCTAGGTTTTTATTTCAAAACCTTAATAAGAGTGTAATCTAGATTGTTTTTAACTTGAGCTTGAAAAATTTTGGATGACCCCTTCTTACTCCTATGTGTTGCCGGTTTGGAAGGAAGAAAAACAAGGAGAGAAACTTTTTGTTAACTATGAATATGTGAAGTGAATGAATGAGTGAATGAGAAGAAGTGTAGACTTTAAGTAGTGTATAAATCTAAACAATCAAAGAAACCATACCAACATTTAATGTTACCTCCCCCTTGGTCGGCCAAGGGGGGAGGGATTTCAAAGATATTTTTTTTTTTCTTTCTTATATTGGTGTAAAATTGTTAAAATAAATGTAAGTAAATGTACATGTATATTACTTGTAAGATTTAATATACATTTGTGTATTTAAGGAAATTTTAGGTAAAAGTAATTTTTTATAGATCAAAATAAAGTATAATGAGATCATAAAAATTGTAAAAATACATTTCTTGTGAAATTTGAGTGATATAATAATTATCTCGTAGTTTTTAAGAAAAACGTCGTAATAATATAAATTTAACGATTTATATACAAAATAAATTTAAAACACTAGGTAAACTCAAAATATAGTTTTTATAAACTAATTGTAAGTATAAAAATATATCGGGATCATTTTTAGAAGTAACGGATTAAATGTTCAAAATAATAACTCACTCTATAACGTTTATTTAATATAAAATTTACGCGTTTAATGTGAAATGTAAAGTCATGAATGAACTAACATGATGCAAATGATGCTAATGAAATGTAGACTAAACTTAGTCTATATGAAATGTCCGTGATGATATGATCATGAATTCGCCGCTAAACCATTAAGGTTACGCGAATTTGGTACACGTAAACCTAGTTTACGATAAATGATGAAATTGTGAAGCATAAATTGTTTCGAGAAATGACCTGAAAGTACGAGTTGTCACAAATACTCATTAATGATGGAAATTTTATTTAATGTGGTTAATTAATGATGGAGTTTTATGTAATTTTAATTCCATTACAAGATGTAATGAAAAAAAAAAAAATACGGGAGCCCCAAGGAATGGTTTTGGTGTAATGGGTCATTACTTGTAATGAATCATTACATTCTATAAATGTAAACAAACAACATTTATTCATTACATTGTAATAATCTTTTCCATTACGGATTTGATTACGACATACGAAACACTACGTAAGTGTTTAATAAAAAACTATGCTAGCACTCTGAATGATTTTTGGGACTTAGGTTTTATGGAGTAGTAAATGCTTTCGTGAATGTGTATCATATTAATTGCACAAGATAGCATTTACTCATTTGAGACATTTTCTTTTATAGACATAATATGAGGTGGTTAATTGTGGGTTAATAGCGACATGTCGAACATCTAACTATAGAGTACACTGCTATCTTATTGCATTAAATACTTCTATTCTTATAATGTGTTCAATATTACTTTAAGAAATAATGTTGACAGCTGTTTGCTCCTCTACCAACTCTTGTACTTTATTGACTTTCTATGAGTGTTTTTACTTATCTTTCCAAAAATGTTTCCGCTTAAACTTTCAGATACTTCGATATTTTTCTTAAATATCTAAGTTCGGAATGTTTTAATTGTTGAGGAGACCAATAGGAGTCAATAAGTCATTGTCATGATTCATTGATTTCATCATCTTTTTTCAGGTTTGAGGCTTCACTTACTGAGTTTCGCCTCAAAAAATGACGAAACTTTTTTAGTCTCAGATAGACTCTAAGATAACATCATGAATATTCATTCATTTAAAGACTTCATTTGTAATAAGATATTTTATATTCAAATCCTAGTTAGAGAACATTATCAAAACATGAACTAAATACATCTAACAAATACTTAGAATATGTCACAACATAAACATGTATTTTCAAATTATCAATAGTCACTTTTCTATGTGACCAAATCGACACACTTGTCTCTTGCGAGGCTTGATTTCCTTCACTTAAGAAGTCAAGGTTAACATGTTATGTACGAGCTATATGAACACTCAAATGGAAAAGATCGAGTCGCTGACTAATGTAGTTTTACTTCATATGAGAAAGATCGAGGGTGTACACAGTCTAGTTCAGGCATATTTTTCTAAAAATCTCGACCGAACCGATAAATACGATTTTTCCCAGTTGCTAACTTGAAACGACCAATGATAATTTTGTGAGCAAAATTATACGAGTCAACACATACACTTTTGATGATGTTATGATTAATCATTTGTGACATGACACCTTAAAGTGGCACCAAATATATGCTTTAAACATGTTGTAAAGAACATGCGAAATTTGATGGTAGCAACACAACACTCTAAAAGTGTGGCTTCGTAGCCTCTAAATGTGCCCTTTTTCCAACCCATTATTTCTCTCTTTTCGTTTCGTAATAATGCTTCTTCTATTTTGTGTTTTACTCGGATTTTTTTACCCGCGTTCTGCTGTTCTGCTGCGAGACGAAAGATGTCATGTGAATTTTTTTTACTTTATTCTAAGGTCTCATTTAGGCCGATATACACATTTCATACACATACAAAGAAATTCTAAGTATGAATGAATCTAATAATATTAAATTGTTTGACAAATACTCGAAAATTACCTTTAAAAATGAAAGCAAAAAAACCTTGCTAATTGGTTATACTAAAAACTAACTATAAATACACAAAGTTAAAAGTATTTATGTAGAACTTTAAAAAACTAAAAGGAAATATGATTAAATTTTGAAACAAATTTAAAAGTATTTACGTAAACTTAGAAGAACGAAAGAAGATCATGATTAAAATTTGAACTTAAGGACGGTTTTCGTAAATTAAGGTAATGTCACGAATTATTTATGTAACTTTTCACTTAAAGATGTTATTCGTTAAATAAAGTAACTTTTCTGTTACGCAGACAGTCCGTGAATTTAACTGAATGACTGTTTTGTAATCAAAGTTTTAATATCATGGACGTTTTTAGTAAAACTTTTGAGACCATTTGTGTAATTACCGGTGGACCGCAAGGGACATTTTACCCGATTTTACCAATATAAAGCACTGTTCATTGAACAACAATTTCCTTGTTAAATTGTTTACATTTAAAATTTGAGTGGGTTCTAGGCTTAGATTCCTTTATTTATTCAAGACTATTTTCATAAAGAACAAGAAAATGACATATCACATGAACAATCAAGAATCCACTTAAATTCCTTGTCGATATGCTACATACATTTGTCACATAGTCGATAGATGTTACAAAAGTGTCAAATTCGATTCGTATGGATTTGATAGATAAACTAATCACTTTATGGATTTTAAAGTAGCTAGATCGGTGATTAATTAGTCTAATAGAGCTAGTTTTCTCATTTGTGCGCTCTAGAGTTGAGATCCATATAGAACTCATATTTGTCATAGAACCAATGGACCAATCATAGCCATCTATTTTTTATCTAAATCATTTTTCATCTTTTTTTTAAAACAACATATCTTTAAACGAAATCTTGTTCTAAAATACATCATCATGACGAAATTAAATTATCTTTCATAGATATCGTTATTATATCTTTCGTGAAGTTTTTTTTAAATTTCGCCGGAAAAATCACGTATGAATCACACGTGATTTGTAAAATCACACGTGATTTTAAAATCACACGTGATTCGTAAAATCAATCACACGTGATTTTAATAAATCACGTGTGATTTTCTAATCACACGTGATTTTTACAAATCACATTTGATTCTTCCGGGCGAAATTTAAAAAAATTCGTCGAAAGATATAACAACGATATCATGAAAGATAATTTAATTCTCGTCGAGATGTATGCTTTTTGGCGTAACGATTAACGGTTTGTGAGATATTTAATTTATAAAAAGGGTGAATATATTTTAATAAAAGAAATGAGTGGGCATGATTGATTGACGGCTCATGACAATATAGCTTATATTGAACTTTTCTCGTGCGCTCTATATATAGATATTGTTCCAGTGCATACAAATTAAAAATTAATTTAATTATTAATCAAAATATCTACTAATGAACAGCTAAAATTATTCCAACAAACATACCATAATTGATCTAATAGTCAACTAGAAAACTCTATAAATTAATACTTGATAAATTAATAACTTCGATAAAATTAATAATTTGTCTAGTCCCAACTTAGGAGTAGTACAAATTTGGATCTCAATCGATAAAATAATAAGATAATAATTTTTTTGAAACCCCAAAGTATATATATTGGTACCAACGAAACTATAAATTAATAATTACTAAAAAATTCCATATATATAAAGGACATACGTAGTTGAAACTTGTACAAATTCAATTAATTCAATTAAGGTCATACATAATTGAAACTTGTCCAAACGAAACTAACTTTTTACTTATTAAAAAACAATGAACTTAACAAATTCAATTAATTTGTGAATGAGAATTCATAAAATGTTAATTGTAACTTGTTTTTCTAATTTAGTTTTCATATCTAACTAGTATACATTGTAACTAATATATTGGACTTGAAAGTTTAAAGGTAATACGTAAAATCTCTATAAATTAATAAGTTGTTAATTTATCGATATAATAATATTTCGCTAAATTAATAAAATATTTCGGTCCCAACACTATTAATTTATAGAGGTTTTACTATATACCATCTCACAATGGAATTTATGCACATGATTGATATTCGATCATTTTTATAAAGATTGTTAATTGCTAAGTAGCGTTCTCCGAACTTTAGTATTAGCCAAAAGAAATCATATCTGAAGTAAAAACTAGACAATTTTCTGGTTACTTAGAGTAACAAATGTTTAAATGATAATTAAACGACTCAAAAGCAACTTTCATGGTTTGAAGGAGTAAAGAGACACAGATTTCGGAAGAATTATCACGAAATGTCTTTGTTAAAACTACACAAAGTGATGATCAATCACACCAAAAACAATTTATATCAAGATTAAAACTATGAGTATCAACCCAACCAACCACCCCTTATGGTTGATACTTCATAAGAGTGTTTTACAATACAAGAAAATAAAAGAATCTGAATACAAAGAATCGACTAACAGCTATGACAACAACTGTGTGAAAATACACACATATACAAAGCCTAAAACTAATCAGGATGAGAGAGATATGAGGCTTTATATAGGCTTGACCAAGACGTGATTTGAAGTTTCAACTTGACACTACAACAACCCTTGAACTTCCATCAACTTTGCATAACATCCCTTTCAACTTTGATCCACTTGATATTTAGCCAATCTGCACACTAAAACAATACAAAACCAAGAATATACAAATGACAATATAAGTCCTCAGCTTATATCATTCAACATTCCCCCTTAAGCTAGGGCTTATAAAAGTCCTTAAGCTTTAACATGTCACAAAACTTCCTGTGCTCAATCACACTTAACCTCTTTGTAAAAATATTAGCAATATTATTCTCGGATTTAACTTTGACAGTTTTAATAATGCCTTCAGTGATTTTTTCCCTTATAAAGAACAAATCAATCTCAAAATATTTTGACCTTTCATGCAATGCAGGATTTGCAGCAATCTGCATTGCACTACTATTATCACAATACATCTCCACAGGAGTAACAACCTGTACATTAAGATCCTTGCAAATCTTTAAGAACCACATTATCTCACAAGTAACATTACACATAGCCCTGAATTCTGCTTCAGCAAAAGACCTTGACAACACAAACTGCTTCTTGCTTTTCCAAGAAACAAGATTGTTACCCATATACACAGCAAAACCAGTAACTGATTTTCTAGTGATTTTACATTTTGCCCAATCAGAATCAACAAACACTTTCATATCACAATTACCATTTTTGTCAAATGAGATCTCTTTACCTGGTGACTCTTTAAATACCTTAAGACTCTAAAAGCAAGTTTCAAATGAGATTTCATTAGACTATGCATAACCTGACTTAAGCAGTGAACTGCATAAGACAAATCAGGTCTAATCAATGTCAAGTAAATAAGTTTTCCAACAAGCTTTTGATAATTGTTAACACCAAGTAAAGGTTCATCTTTAACACTGTTTTTCTGTTTATTCTTATCAGAGACATTCACAGACTCAATTGGAGTCTTACCGGGTTTACAAGCAAGCTTACCAAATTCTGCAAGTAACTCTAAACAATATTTTCTCCGAGTAAGACACAAACCAGTGTCATCCTCTAAAACCTCAATACCCAAAAAATACTTCAAATTTCCCAAATCTTTAATAAAAAATTTAGTTCGTAGAAAATATTTAACCTTTTCAATCTCACCAACATTATTCCCACTAATAACAATATCATCCACATATACCAGTAAAACAAGAAACACATTTTTATCAGTTTTTGTGAACAAAGAAAAATCACTTTTACTTTGACAAAAATCATTTTCTTTTAACACAGAGACAAGTTTCTCATTCCACTTCCTTGGTGCTTGTTTTAAATCATACAAAGATTTATTTAATTTGCATACCCTAGTATCATTTTTATCAAAATATCGTTGAGGTAACTGCATATAAACATCTTCTTCAAGCTTACCATACAAAAAAGCATTGTTAATATCAAGTTGAAATAAAGACCAGCCATTTTGCACATCAAGACTGATTATGATTCTTACAGTAACAATTTTAATCACTGGTGAAAAAGTTTCTTCATAATCAATTCCCTCTTTTTGACTATAGCCTTTGGCAACAAGCCTAACTTTATACCTCTCAACACTTCCATCAGACTTATACTTAATTTTCCAAACCCATTTACAACCAATTGCTCTTCTCCCAACAGGGAGTTCAACAATTACCCAAGTGTTATTTCTGTTAAGAGCTTCTATTTCAAGATTCATGGCATCAATCCATCTGTTATCTTTTATAGCTTCATAATATGTTTTAGGTTCAATGACTTTGTTGAGACTAGTAGAAAACACATAATTTTCTTTACTCAACTTTCTATAGTTAACAGATTTATAAATACCATATTTTACTTTTCCATCTAAAACATAATCACTCAATTTAACAGGAATATTAGACTTTCTATTAGACTTTCTGGTATAAGTTTTAATATTAGCTTGTCTGTCTTGAGTTATCATTGGTGTTATAACAGTATCACGAAACATATCATTAAACTCTTGATAGTAGTCATCATCAACCTCAGATATTTTATCATTATCTTCAAGTGTAGCATTCTCCAAGTCTTCACTAGCTGCTTTAACTGTGACATCATGATGCTCCATCTCATCCTTTGTGATGTCATCAGCAGTACCTCCTAGTGAACACTGGTCTATACCCTCACCTAATTCAGATTTTTTACCATACTCCTTCTCTCTCTTATCATCATAGGGATCATCTGAGGTCCCTAGGCCATAATTAAAAAAGTTTTGATTATTTGTATTTTGAAAATGCAATTCATAATCCTTGTTTTCAGATGTGTGTTTAAAAGGAAAAACAGTTTCATAAAATCTCACATCTCTTGAATAAAAACCCTTTTTTGTTTCTAAACTGAATAATTTGTATCCTTTTTTGTCAAAACAGTACCCAATAAAAACACATTTTTCTGACCTAGAAGACAACTTATCAGAATTGTTTAAAACAGTTGAAAAACATAGACACCCAAAAACTTTTAACAGAGAGAGATTTGGTTCACATTTATAGATCAATTCTTATGGTGTTTTTCAGACAACACAGAGCTAGGTATCCTGTTAATTAAGTAAACATCAGTTAGAACACACTCAGACCACATGTTCAAAAGGAATCCCCCCCTGAAACATGAGGGCTCTAGCTACATTTAATAAGTGTATGTGTTTTCTTTCTGCTAAACCATTTTGCTGAGGGGTATAAGAAAATGAAGTTTGGTGATGAATCCCTTTATCTTTACAAAATTTATCCATATTCTGATTAACAAACTAAGTTCCATTGTCACTTCTAAACACTTTTACTGTTCTATCAAACTGATTTTCAATCAAATTATAAAAAGTAACAATATGTGAAAACACTTCAGTTTTCCCCCTTAACAAGAACACCCAAACAGCTCTTGAAAAATCATCAACAACAGTCAGAAAATACTTATACCCTTCTTTACTTTGCACTTTGTATGGACCCCACATCTAAATGAACAATCTGTCCAACTTCAGTTGTTTTATGTTCACTAAGAGGAAAGGGTTCTCTAGTTTGCTTAGCCTTGTGACACACATCACAAGGATCATTTTTGGATTCATTATCAATATTAAGTTTGTGTTTAAGAATATTCAGAACTTGCTCAGAAGGATGACCAAGTCTGTTATGCCATATACATTTGGATAAACAACAAGCTTGAATATTATGATTGATTAACTTTTTACTGAATTAAGAAAATACAGTCCATTATTATGATTACCAGTCCTCATCTGGGTCCTTAGAACAGAATCTTGAAGAATACAAACATCTTCATCAAAAATTACTCTGCATTTATTATCTTTATTAAGCTTCTGTACTGACAACAAGCTAACTTGATATCCAGGTACAACCAAGACATCAGTTATGATTAGTTTATCTGCAAACTTCAAGCTACCAATGTGAGTAACTTGAGCTTTAGTACCATTAGGATGACCAACAGTTATATTTAGCTTGGATACATCAATTACATTAAACATGTTTAACACAGTGTAAGTCATATGTTGACTTGCACCAGAATCAATAATCCAACCAATGTACAAATTATAAGTGCTTATGTTGGTATTATGATTAAAGAACCTAGAATGACTAAAACTTATGACACAATTTATACCTGCAATGTTTGCAGGCATACTGCTGCATCCAGATTTATCATTGATCAAAGCTATAAGCCTCTTATACTAATCATCTATGAATGAATTAGATGAACCAGCAGGCCTATCTTTTTGCCCTGAAACAGTATTACTACTAGCATTGTTTTGATTAGTATTATTTTTCTTTTGAAAACCAGAAGGATATCCAACTAATTCAAAACACCTATCAGCAGTATGTCCATTCATTTTACAGTGAGTGCAGACCAAGTTTGGTCTACTTAGCCTTCTGAACTGATTATTATTATTATTGAAAGCAGTGTTCTTATTGGCAGACCAATTAGAGTTTCTAGGATTAGTCCTAGAAACAAAAGGAGTGTTATCAGGTTTAGAAGTACTGTGATTAGAAGTACTTCTGTGAGACTCATCCCTGGACAAGGTGGCAAAGGCCCCTTTTACATCAGGAATAGGGTCAGTGGTGAGGATGATACTCCTGATAGGAGCATAAACCTCATCTAACCCCATGATAAATTTCATAAGTTTGATGAGATTATTATGATCTTTTAAATCAGCAGAACCAGCACAAGTACACTCTGGAAGGCAGACTAGGGAGTCATATTTACTCCACAGAGCATTAAATTTATGATAATATTCAGAGAGAGTTATTCCAGATTGAGTGAATGAATGTATTTTATAATGCATATTAAAGATTATGGAAGCATCTTGTTTATCATATGTCTCTTTTAATTCATCCCAAACATCTTTAGCATTTTTGGAAAAAAATTGTCCCATAAACACATCTTGTGAAACACGCCCAAGAATCCAAGAAAGAACCACATAATTGCACCTATCCCATTGTTCTTACAAAAAGCCACCTTCTTCAGGTCTTGTTATCTTTCCATTTATAAAACCAAGATTATTTTTAGTATAGATTGCTATAGTAATAACAGCATACCACACCTTATAATTCTCAGACCCTTATAGTTCAAACTTATTAAAGGTATACCATTAGTATCATTACTGTGCAAAAACAATGGTCAAATTGATCAAGATATTCTGCATCATTAGAACCATATGCTTTTTCCTTATTCTTATATTCAATAGCCATATTGAAGACTCAAAGGAAAACAAGAAAACAAAAACAACAGATACACCTTATATCACCTTCAATCACAAACAATCCACCAATTATTCAATCAACCACCAACACAAACATTCAGACTACAACAAATCAGGTCTTATAGGACGTCGAACAGTGTCCTATCAGGTTACTTTATAGGACCTTTAGCATAATAAGACCAATGCTATAAGTGTCACATATAAAGGCGTTGTATAAAGTGTAAAAATTATTAGGACACTTATATGCATCCTAATAAGTGCCAATTTATGAAACAAAAAAAAATCCCAAAAATCGTTTTATACGACGCAATTTGTGTCCTAATAGACAAGTTAATAGGACACTTTAAAGTGTTATAAGATATGCTAACCCTCTATCATGTATTGAAACGAACTCATGAGTCCTAAAAAGTATTTTATTAGGACGGAATTGGGTGTTGCAATAACTCTTATTTCACTACATCACAACTAACCTAATGCAACAGTAGCAAATTGTTGCAAATCAATTGCAAATGGTCATTTGTAGCGGATTTGCAACGAATTCCTACCATTACATTAATGCCTTTATGATATGATCATTATTCTGAAATATACAAATATTCAAAAGAAAAAAAATCTGATATGCAAAAATAAAAACTTAAATTAATAATATAATCTTACATACATCCAAATTTCATATTACAAAGTCACAAGTGTACCAAATTCAACACAATGTATCAAATATAAATAAAAAGTGTATCAAATACAAGCACAACACAATGTTTACGCAGAAGAGGGAGCCTGGTTTGGAGTCATGCCTACACCTCAGCAACTTTTGCTTATCATTATTTGTTGTGTATACTTTCTTGTTTTCTAGATCATTATTAAGCCGCTATCCTGCAATCATGAAGAATCATGTTACACAACATGCTATATAATTATGGCATATACCAATAAGTACATATAAGCTACTTATTAAAATTAGACTTCAACTTTAGTCAAAGATTATAGGAGCTACTTTGTACACTTTGGTAAAAAGGCATTTAACATTTTGGAAGAATGATAAAAGGGTCATAAAGGCTTGCTCGGTGCCATGACAATGTGCATAGAACATTTCTTAGCTCGTTCAAACATCTAAAAAGTCTAAGCCAAATGCAAAGAAATCTTCACGAGCCACTTACTGTTATTTAAAACCCTTCATTCAACATAAAAGTACTTGTTAAAAATAGTTAATGTCACAATCCCTTTTCTAATTAGCTCACTTGTATTCCAAAATAAAGACATCATAATACCTTTTCTTATCTATTTAATTTGTTGACTGACAAGGCCCTAAACTAAAATTACTCGCATGTTACAAAAATATTCACTTTGTAAAAGTACACCAATACTAGTCCATACATATCAAAAAAGTTTTTCGAATTAAATATCGCTTACCTTTAAGGTGGTGGTCCAGCGAACTAGTTGTGGCGGTAGACTAGTAGTGTTGCTGCAACGACTTGAACAAAGGTGTACATGGTGTTAATGCAATCAACTATGTAAGCTAGTTTGTAACTCATCAATATAAAAAATTAGCAAAAGTCAAAATCAAACCAAAATTCATATCATTACAGTTATATTTAAATACTTGGAATTGAACCTATCTGCATCTAAAGCCTAATAATCAAGAATTATTTAAGCGTTATCAGTTATCACTCCTATTCAAGTCAGCCTCTAAAGTCAAAATCTTACCCAAAAGTCAAAATCATAACGTTGATGTCACCAAACACTCAATATAAAACCTAACAATCCGATGTTTAAGAACACCAAATCGAGCCATAATATCAGATCTAGTCTTCGTGTTTCACAAGATATTGGCTTGATGAATCTGAAATCATGTTGTTATGTATAGTAAGATACATCATTGGACAATAATCGCATAAAAATGAAAAAAAAAACCCTGAATTGGCCTTTAATGATGTACTAGGACTCAAAGTGACAAGATAATATAAATCCAATCGGTCCCTAAAATTTCGAGTTGATGAAAAAATTGATAGTGGGCAATATTTACATACCTTGTGGTGAATTTAGATGGAACTCATCGAGAAGAAGCAACCATAAAATGGATTAGCTTTTTTATGCGTGTGAAGCTGCAAGTAACAAAAAAGGGGACGCGAATAAGAGGATAAGTGTGTTAGGGTTTTGACTTTTGATTTTAGGGAAAAGAAGGGTGGGAGATCAAGAGGAATAAGTGTAAGGGTTTTGATTTTCGGGGAAAGTCCGAGCGAGAGGCTAAAATTTCACAAAATTTTACATGAAACATAAATGATCAAAAAGTATAATATTGTATTGTAGTTATCATAAAAAATCATAACCCCATGGAGTATGAAAATTACAAGATTATAAGTAGGGGTTAAACGAGCCAAGTACTGTTAAGCTCGACTTTGACCTCGACTCAAATATTAAAACTCGAGCTCGAAACTTGACTAGAGCTTGATTATTTTCACATTTAAAGCTCGAACTCGACGAAAATTCAGCATATCAAGCTCGACTCAATAGTTCATATTAAAAGTTCAATAGTTTAAATTTTATACCATTAACTTTGAGATTTATAATGAGCAATTCAATATAAATTATAAATTACATGTGAAGTTTTGTGTATTAGATTTAGGACGTAATCAAGCAAATTACAATACATAATTTCACATAATGTTTTTAATGTTAACGTTTTACGATGCATGACATTTTGGTCTACTAGTCCACGCAAAATTGAGTTTAGAACGTCATAAAAACTCAAATCCCGTAAAGATTTCTCATTTGGAAAAGTTTGAATATGTTTGTATTCCCCAAAAGTAGTACGAACTTGCCAATCTTAACTTGACTAAAGGATTGAAATATCAAAACTTTAATTGACTATGAAACTCAATGATCAAAACTTCACTTGAGTTCAACCGAGCTTTCATTTTCATGCTTGAAGTTGAGTTCAATCAGTCAAATGACGTTTTGAGCCTAATTGGTTTGAAGAATGTAAAAATACGATAATAACATATATCAATTGTGTTATAACTCATATACATTGGGTGTTATCTAAAGTCAAATGCAATAAGACACCAACGAACTAGTATTCGATATAAAATGTGATAATAAGACTAAAATATCAAGTGTCATATTAAGTTTCTTTCATAATAAAACCCAAGTAAATAAGTGTCCCATAAAACCTATTTAATACGACATGTATACTAAGTGTCCTATTAAAATTCTTCATTATACGACAAAACCATATAAGTGACCTATAAAATCGAATATGATAGGACAGATATACATGTCATATTAGATTATATATAATAGGACCTCTACCGCTTGAAGTCCTATAAAACTTAAGATAATATGACCTAAATAACAAGTGTCGTATTATATTATATCATAAAGAGACTCAAATGAGTAAGTGTCTTATAAAACTCATATAATGAGACCAATGCATGAAATGTCCTATTAGGTTCCATGATAATAGGACTCATAAACTAAATCGTCATAATATATGTGTTTTTAGGACGCTGCTTAAAAAAGTGTCGCACGAAAAGGTCCTAAAAGCCCCCTTTTGTTGTAGTGTCCCTTAACCTACACTTCGTCTCATGCAATTCTAGAAAACCTAAGAAAATAATCTAAAAGAAGGCGTGAGAGGTGTTACAGTGCACACAATATCTAGCAATAATTGATCATGAAGATCAATCAAAGCAACCAACAAGCAGCGGAAACCAGAATCAAAAAACTTGAAACAATTACAAAAAAACAAAATTAGAAATCAAAACTAGTGCACACAAACACCAAACACCAAGAAAATAAAAAATACCAATTGAATCAAACAAATAACAACTCTAATCCTAATTAGGGTTTGATACAGAAAACCCTAATTTTGACGACACACTAACAAAATCAAGATCTATGAAATCTTGATTATACCCAACTGATTAACACTTGTTAATCAACAACAAGAACACCAGATCAAGAACCTCCAATTTTTAGAAAACCCTAAAATTTGATAACTATCAATTGATACCCAAAATGCTTAATTCAATAGCCAATTAGTCGATTAACACTTAGATCTAGTAAGATCTGATCAAGAATAAAAAAAACCCCTAAATTTAACGAAACCCTAATTTTTTAGGGAAAACAGATTTTGATCAAAACACTTTGTATCAAAGCGAACCTGGCTCTGATACCATGTTAAAACTACACAAAGTGATGATCAATCACACCAAAAACAGTTTATATCAAGATTAAAACTATGAGTATCAATTGTACTTGTTATGTAAGCTTTATATCAAGAAAATAGGTAGTATCTTGTTATGTAAGCTTTATGCCTATGTAACGGGCTGAGATATGGGATTTCACTCATATCCATTGTACTTAAACGTTTTTTGGTTAATATATTTACCAGGGTGCAGGATTACTCCCCTTTACCCAAAAAACTATGAGTATCAACCCAACCAACCACTCCTTATGGTTGATTCTTCATAAGAGTGTTTTACAATACAAGAAAATAAAAGAATCTGAATACAAAGAATCGACTAACAGCTATGACAACAACTGTGTGAAAATACACAGAATACAAACCCTAAAACTAATCAGGATGAGAGAGATATGAGGCTTTATATAGGCTTGACCAAGACTTGACTTGAAGTTTCAACTTGACACTGCAACAACCCTTGAACTTCCATCAACTTTGCATAACATCCCCTTCAACTTTGATCCACTTGATATTTAGCCAATCTGCACACTAAAACAATACAAAACCAAGAATATACAAATGATCGATAATATAAGTCCTCAGCTTATATTATTCAACAGTCTTAAAAGCTAGTAAGACCCCTGACATACTCCCAAGATGTTTAGGTTTTACAAGTCACCACATACACATTTAATGATAGCCGGATAAAAGGTCGGTAAAGATCTTGGTGATAAATGGGTTATGTTACGTACTTTTGAGTTAAAGAGTTGTCCTCCTCAAATTATCTAAACAAAGAAAACCTAATCCATTTACGTGATTTTCACAAAATTTTCTTTTGTGTGTGTATAGTGATTAAAAAAAGTTACAACTACATCAACCCGGTTACCCCAATGATCATTAATATCTTATTTGGTTGTATTCTATTCCATTTGTTTTGTTAATCTTTTAAGCAAGAGTATCATCATCATTTTAATTGTTTTACCCGATCTCTGTTTAGTCATAACATCGTTTAAGGCTTGAGTGACAATTTTCACTTTCAATATTGAATCGAAGTGATCAGCATAGGGTTATAGTGTATGTTTATCGTAAACATAATCAGGATCAAAGAGAAATCATTAACGTGAGAAATTTAGAACTAAAAAGGTGATTCACAATGACCATTTTGGTATAGATTTACTGAATCTATAAGCGGTTTCAAAACTTTGAAATTTATATGATATTTTTCTAATAATATAAATCAAATTTAAATTTCAAAACTTTGAATCACCAATATGCTTCTAATCATCTAAAAAACATTTATACATAAAATTAAAAAAAGAAAAATATAAAAATAAAATTAAGGTTACAAATTGCGATTTTCGTGATTTATCATATTTCTCAATTTCTCACATGAACTATAGCCACATGTAAACATATATATTTAACGATTTAGATAGGAATATATTGCGTCAAAACACACAGTTTTGATCATCATTATATAAATTCACATAGGATAAGATATTATACTGCATTTGTTTTCATTTGAACTCAAATGGATAAGAGTTTGACTTTAAATTTCTAAGTTTACTAAAGCATTATTAGTTGAGATTAGAATTGAATATACTTAATTTTAAGGTTCATAATGATTCACTAGTCATTTTGGAGAAGAAGTATCCTAGTTTTCAAATATTTGAATCTGTCGAGTCACGTTCAGACAACGTCAAGCCTCAATAAAGTGTATAAATAAGTAAATGATTGAGATTTATTATTATGTTATCTTCAACTATAGGTGCATAGATGTCATATATACTTGCTATGATTTCGAGTTTAGGGTTTATTAAACCCTAGTAGCTAGTTATTGTACGACTTTTCATCATTCAGAATCTTTGATGTATATTTTTCTCAATGGATATGTAATGAAAATTCCAACCTCTTGTGTTTAGATCTTTCTCACCTACATTATCACATGGCATTATCCAAATATTTTCCTTTTTTGAGAGATCAAGATCGAAAAAGCTAGCGAGAAACTAAAAATATACAACACACGTAGAAAAACAACGTTCAAAAGCACCAAATCTAATTGACCCGCCATATCTAGATTGAAAAATAATCACCATGACTATCGATCCACCATATCTAGACCGAAAAATAATCAACATGACTATCGACCCACCCTTGTTCTTGTAAGTCATTATACATGTTACTACGATCATATCACTCACTAACCTTTTAAGATCATGTATTTAAGTCACTGAATGTTCTTAATTTTTTTTCCTACTTGTCATAGTTTAATTGGCTAAATGAGTTGACAAAAGGTAAAAAAAAAAAGTTCTAATGATCGAACTAAACATCGGTTTTGATATTACATGGACCTAAATGAGTAGACAAAAGGTATAAGAATGAAAGTGATCATTTGAAGTTGTAATATTATTTGATACCCATTGCAATATAACTGGCTTAATAAAGTGTATAAATAAGCTGGTTTAATATTATTTGATACCCATTTGCAAATACAACCGGCTTTCAAAATTCATATGTCTGAACATTTTTTTTTTCTTTTTTTCTTTTTAAGTTCCATTTCATATTCATAAATATTTGAATTCACATAGAGATGAAATCTGACAGGCGTTCAATTGCCATATTTATTTTGAATAAGAAACCAATTCGTTTGAAAACTACATCCATGATATAGATCTAGGTGTCAAAACATTATTATGAATAACCCGTTGGACTTTTTGCTGTATTATTGTGGAGTATAATTTTAACTTCCTTAATGGATTGAATCTATGCAAAGCAAGACACACACACCGATTTTTTATTTTTTTTATTATTATTATTTTTTTTCTAAAGTCAACTATGCAGGGATTTTCAACATTATGGGCTTATTGATACTACGTAGTTTAAGTTTGTTGATTCTATTATACATATGTGTGCGCGCCATGATTGTTCAAATGCGAAAATAGCCACCTTTAACATTAACGAAGTTAACTCACCCGACGAGAAGCGAATTTAGTCCCTTTAGGCGCTAATTATGTGTGGTTGTGACCTGGTTTGGACCCATGATGGCTTACAACGTTTGAGGCCTTTGGAGACAACCCAATTCATCGCCAAATGTCAAAAATGTTGTCGCTAAAGTCATTGGCGACGACATGTAGTCGCCAAAACGTCGTCAATATAAACCCGTCGCTAAAGGTTATGGCGACGAATGTCAGGCCTTTAGCGACGACATGTGGGGCCCACGGAAATTCTCATTCGAAGTTTAAAGGAGTAGGTCCCACACACTTTAACAACGACATGTGTCGTCACTAAATAATTTATTAAACAAATAAAGAAAACAAATAGATACATAAATTATTAATTATTAAAGTAATAGTTGATTTATATTGGGACCGTTACTTTTAGGAAACAGTCACTAATTTATAATTTTGGGGGGATAAAGTAAAAGTAAAGATGAAAACGAAAATTTTTGTGAAAATCTCTTGGCGACGACTGGTATCTAAAACTGTATTCCACAAATTTTGGCTGCTTATTTTTATTATTTTTTATTTATTATTATTATTTTTTAAATTCAAATACGAAAGCGAGTGTTATCACATCAGAGGATATTCAAGTAATCGAGTCGTGTGAACCAATCAAGTTTTTTCATATATAATCGAGTGGAATCATCACATTTTATTAAATGATATTAATAACGCTTATATGGAACAACATCTTTTGAATTACACCAGTCAAATACGACGAGTATCGATGTTCATAAGCAATTGTTATCACATCCGAGAATATTCAAGTGATGATCGAGATATATGAAACAATTAAGTGTCTTCATATTCAATCGAGATGCATTATCACATTTCATTCTATTATATTGATAACACTTATACGGAACAACATCTTTTGAATAACGCGAGTCAAACACGGCGAGTACCAATGTTCATAAGCAAGTGTTACCACATCCGAGAATATTCGAGTGATGATAAAGATATGTGAACCAACCAAGTGTCATTCATATTCAATCGAGTTGCGTTATCACATTCATTCTATTATAATGATAACGCTTATACATAGCAACAACTTTTGAATGACACAAGTCAAATACGACGAGTATCAATGTTCATAAGAAAGTGTTACCACATCCGAGAATATTCAAGTGATGATCAAGATATGTGAACCAACCAAGTGTCTTTATATTCAATTGAGTGGAATCATCACATTTCATTTAATGACATTGATAGCAAATATACGAAAGAACGTCTTTTAAATACGCAAGTCCAAATACAAAAGTATCGACAATACATGATGTACAGCCGTCTTCGTAATTAACTATCTTTACAACTTAAACACATTTTTACTATAAAAATAATTTGTTATAACTTATTAAAATATTAATTTTGTCAATAAACTAATTTAATGTATGTTTTAAATTATTTTTGACAATTATATTTACTTATTTTTTATTTGGGCTATTAGCGACATTCGTCGTCGCTAAAATTATACACAAGCTAAAGTGGATTGTATTATATAATCATTTTTTAGTTTATTTTTAATAAAATAAGTTATTTAATTTGAAAATAATCATTATTTAATTGATACATAGTTTTAGCGACGACATGTTTTGTCACTAAATGTTTTTGGTGGCCAAATTGGTTTACTCAACATGTTTCGTCGCTAAATGTTTTTGGTGGCCAGATTGGTTTAAAGGTAATAACAGTAAAAGATAGTCAAATATTAAAATGGAAATCTTTTTGGCGACGACGTCCGTTGTATCTGAATGTGGAACAACGGTCAAACGTATACAAAAATGTTTCGTTGAAAGCCAAAGTTAAAGTTTGAATGTTTTGTTATTTTTGTAACTTTTAGCTACGACATTCGCCGTAACTAAAAGTGGTCCATCGCCAAAACTAGTTATTGTCAATGGGCGTAGCTACATGGGTGCCTTGGTGGGCCATGGCCAACCCATGAAGATTTGTGATGATGTATATCTTATAAGTATTTATGATAGCCATTACAAGTTAATCAAATTTATACCATTATGTCCCACTTAAAGGCAAATTAGTCATCAAGACTCAATCAAGACTCAAGTATAAATATACCATATTAATGATCGTTGCTTATGGTGTACCATGTTTTTTAGTGTGACTTTAGTTATTTACATTACAACTATTTGCTAATGTGTTTACCCCCTATGTTATATCTATAAATGATGATTTTTTTGTAGTATTATTTTACGTTACATTTCGGCTTACCCATAAATAAAATCCTGGTTACGCCACTGGTTATTGTTGTAGTCAACAGTAAAATTTAGACACATAGTGACTGTTAATGTGATACGGAGTATATACTTAATACTTCGTTAGGTGTGTATTGGAAGCTTCACGTCCGAGGTAACCAAAATATGTTAAATAGCTAAAATAAATCCATTTACCTAAGAGAATAATTAAAAATCCATACTCGAAAAGAGAAGTCTTAATTCAGCATATTCCTTTCGTATATGTACGTACTCCACATCACCTTATACTAACTCTCATCAATGACGGAGCCGGAATTTATAATCAGAGTGGGCCAGAATATACGTTGAAGATGACTTCAAAAATAACTAAGATATTCAAAACTTAAGACCAAGTAAACTTCTAATAAGAAAACAGTAGTTTTAAGCGCATATTTTTGTTGTCACAATAAATTATGAGAACTAAGGGTGGTGGCAATGGACACGGCATGAAGGGCGGCATGCTCCATGCCGAATTGGAACACCGCCGCCACATACGAAGCATGAATGCGGCATGGATGACTTCGGTATGGATTGCCGAAGAAGCATGGGAGAAGGAGAAGCGTGTATGGCCGTTCAACGGCTTCATTTCTTGACCGTTGCAGGTTTTTTATAAAAAAAATCTTTTTTTCCTTTTTTATTTACCTATTTAAACACCACTCATTTACCATAATTTCACACAAACAAAACACCTATATTTTTACTCAAATAAATCACTACAAATACTCTAAAATAAAATGTCTTCATCTTCGTCTTCCTCATCCGAGGACGAGTTAGTTTTTCTCTCCGACTCTTCCGAATTATTGTTATCCAAAGGTTCTACCCTATCAACCTTTTTAGCCGTGTACGATTCCATTGAAGACACGGCAAGCTCAAGCACTACCGAAACTCGGGAGTCTATCACCCGTTTCGTGAAAAAGCTTTACAAACCATGAATGACTATTTCGTCGAACGACCAAAGTTTCCCGCCCATGTTTTTCATGATAGGTTTCGTATGAATAAAAGCTTGTTTTTAAGAATTGTTGGTGATGTTAAAGCGAGATTCAAGAGGGCCAAGGCGCGAGGGGGAAAAAAAGTTTCACGGCTTTACAAAAATGCACATCAGCCATTCGGCAACTCGCAACGGGTGAACCTCCGGATAGATTTGATGACTATTTAAACATGCCACGAAGAACGTCAGGTTAACCTTCTTATTTTTATTTATTTAATTTGGTTTTTTATAACGTTTTTTTTTTTTTTTTTTTTTTTTTACTATTTAATATTTTGTAGGAGAATGCCTTGATCATTTTTGCCATGCGATAATTGAATTATATGGTCGAGAGTTCTTCGTGGTAGACAAATTTCATGACGTTGCACGCTTATTCGAGGCACATGAAGAAAAACATCACATTCCCGAATGATTGGTAGCATTGATTGTACACATTTCGTTTGGCGAAATTGTCCTAGACATTTGAAAAGCCAATATAAGAGGTGATCAACAATCCCGATTATTATGCTTGGGCCGTCGCTCAAATGATTTATGGATTTGGCATTCGTTTTTGGTCCTCCTGCAAACAACGATATCAATGTTTTGAATCGGTCTCCATTGTATCTTACGGAGCGAAATGGAACGCCGCCAAATGTTCATTTTCAGAAATGGATGGCTTTACAAACGTGGATATTATCTTACCGATGGAATATATCCTACGTATTCAACGTTTGTTAAAGCATATAAGTTTCCCACTGACCCGAAGGAAAAGAGATTCAAGAAGCTACAAGAGTCTACAAGAAAGGATGTCGAACGAGCTTTTGGTCATCTTAAGGCAAAATGGATGATTCTCAGTCGTCCTCTCCGAGCTATGTCGATCGAAAAGATTCGACAACTCGTTTATACATGTATTATATTTCACAATATGATTTTAAAAGTCGACGAGATTGCAATATCACTGGTTCATATAATGGATCGGTAGGTCGTATGGGTTTATGGCGAGTGTACTACCGGAGTTACTCGACGAAGATATCTATTACCGCCTCGATATGATCTTCTGACAGACGTGGCGGCTCAAGACTTACCATCCTCGATGACTAGTTATTTCTTTTTTTTTCTAAGTTTTATGTAATTTTCTTTTAATTATTAATGAAATATTATGTTTTTATTAAATTGTTTAATATAATTATGAATATAAAAAATTAAAAATAAAATTAGGTGAGCCATGGGTGAATCATGGTTGCCACTAAAAAAGTATGGTAAAGCATGAGAGAGGCACAGAGTTAGAAGACAGAATATTATTAGAGATGCATGGAGACATGACTGCCACCACCCTAACAATTTAATGTTACCACCCTAACAATTTAATGTAATCAAAAATCTTAATTGAACGGTTGAACCTTGTGAGTTTACTTATTTAAGTACCAAAAAGTGCAGATAAAAGGGGCGTAGGTTTTGAGACCTCACGTGGGCCAAACGAATTTTGTGGACTAAACTAATATCAATTTCTATATGTATGATACTATTAAAAAATATTCATGGGTCGGCCAGGGACCATCCAAGATTCCAAGTTTAATGTGGCTCCCTCCTTGACTCTCGAAAAGTCTCTTCGGTATCGTTAGAAGAAAACAAAATTTTAGATACAACTTGTAAAGAGATTAGATCATTAGTATGACCACTTGACATATATACATATTGTCACATCGACGTCTTTATGTTAGGCTATGTGTAATGGGTGGTGGGCAGTTGACCATCTGGTGGTGACACAATCGCGCGACAAGCTTGCATTTTGGGTTTGGTGGTGGAGATCACCTAGCCTATTGCACTTTATTTTTTCTTTTTTGTTGGTTATATTATAAAGAATCTTTGTATAAAGTGAAGTATTTTTATGTGTTTGATTTGATTGAGACTACTACACATATTTGGTGGTGAGTTTGATGGTGTGCTGAATAACGATGTAACAATGACGTGAAAGTCGTGAGTTTGATGACCACTACGTATCTCTAGTCTTAAATAGATTGTTATTAAGCTAATCGTCATAGTCTTCATAACCAAATGACAACACATAAACCGTTAACTTTTTTTTACCAATGTTTTTCCATCAAGTCTATAGTCAATCAGTTTGTAAATTTCATTTAATTGCATATCCATGCATATAAACAAATAATGAAAAAAAAAAAGAAAAAAAAAAAAATATATCTGTTCAATATTTTAAGTTTGAAATAACGTAACAATGTGTAGGTTAGTGTTATTTATTCATTCAATATGAGTCGTACACTCTCGTACTACAGTTAAATAAGAACGAAACTGAACTTACAATTGGGCATGATTTGACAAAATAATTACGAAATAGCGGTAAAATGGAAAATGACACATCTGACTTTGAGAAGTTGACTTTTTGATGAACGCAATCTATTGAACACGTCTTAGGAATCAAGGATAATGCTCTAGTTGTGTTTGTTTATTGCCGACTTATAAATATTTTTAACAAATTTTATATGTAAATTAGTAAATAGGAAAATACTAGGTTTTGATTAGGGCTGAGCATCGGGATAATCCCGCCCGTCCCGTCTCGATCCCGATTTATCCCGATCCCGACTAGCCGGAAAAATCAAACCGCCTCCCGACCCGAGTGTAGATCGGTTACTGTCGGTCGGTGTCGGGTGGCGGTCGGGACAGTGGTCGACTTTGTGTTTTGTCGGGTAATCCCGATTCCCGACCCGATCCTGATCCCGACTAGCCGGAAAAATCAAACCGCCTCCCGACCCGAGTGTAGATCGGTTACTGTCGGTCGGTGGCGGGCGGTGGCGGGTGGCCGTCGGTTGTCGGTAGTCGGTCGAAAAAGCTCAGCCCTAGTTTTGATGCATGGTTCGAGGAATGTATTTGAGAAAAATGAATATGTTATTATCATTTTATTTGTTGTGACAACCTAAAAAAAAGCACTAACATGTCTAGTGCGACGATTCTTATTGTTGGTTTTATGTATAAATTTATAAACGTGTATATCCGGATTCGAACTCGTGACCACGGAATTGCACACATTACGAATGAGAATTAAAGTTAAATAATTAATGTAAAATGATTACGATTAATTATTATTCAAAACCCGATTAACGATCGTTAAGTATTTAACGAGAAATGACTAACGACCGTTAAATGTAAAAGATAAGGACTAGAATGCAATTGGTTGGAAAACAAGTTAGGGTTGCCCCTATGGGCTTCTCTTATGGTCGGCCAAAGGGGAGGGGAGGGCTTGACCCAAACCTAAAACCTAACTTGTTCCTTAAGTGTCCTAAAACCTATATGAGCAACGCTTAGTTTAGGGTTTTAGGTTAACTTTTGTGCACACATTTAGCCTAATTATTTTCTTCCTTTTCTCTTGCAAAAAAACGGCTAACCCCTTTCCTAGGGTGTTTTGGTTTTGTTTTTCTAAAACAAGGTTTTGTAGATCTAGCAATCTCTTTAATTCGTTTGTTAATTCGTGTGTACAAGAACGTGGTGTAACACACTATCGTTACATCAATTGGTTTGAGTTATAAAACGGTAAGGGATAACTCGTTAAACCACTTTGTCACATTTATTGAAGAGATCTATCAAATTGCAAGAGGTATGTTACGCATTTACTTTTCAGTTAATTAATTGCAATTATATGAAGTCTTCCGCTGTGTATACTTTGTGATGTCTTTGTTTATTATTTTGTATGTCAAGTATAATAACCTCAACACTTATATGCATAGCAGATGCTTAAAAAAGAAAGAAAAATGTCTGTCCTTCGAATTTCATTCAAAGAAAGAACGTGAATAATAGCTACTATCATGGTCGTCTTCAGAGATTTAGAAGGGCTTTGTTCGGTAAGATAAGGGAAAAATAATAATGATGACGAGTTGGATTCTGATTGTGAGTTTTCATTATTAGTAAATATCACCAGGATTGAGAGGGTTGATTTATCTTGACAGATTTTAAGGGTTATCCTTGGTAAAACTATTATGTTTGGATTGTTTTGATTGTTGGATTAGCTTGGTATTACGTTTTTCTGCAGTAGATACTCTCTTCATGTTATTTACGGTTAGAGCGTTAGGTATACACTACACCAAAATAGCCAACTTTTCACACTTTTTAAAGCATATTTTCACAATAAAAAATGTGTGGAATTAGAAAGTTCACACATAGCTTGTGTGTGAACCATATGAGTGTAGCAAATAATTTCACATTTTTAAATGTGAAGATTTATAAGAACTTCACACTTTAAAGTGTGATGGTTTTAAACAATTCTTTATACTTTCAAGTGTGAGATTCCACTTTTAAACAGTTCTTCACACCTTTAAGTGTGAGATATTAATTCTTCACACTTTCAAGTGTGTGGATTTTAAAGAAATTCTTCACAATTTCAAGTGTGAGGATTTTTAAGAAATTTTTCACACTTTTAAAAGTAAAGAAATTTACATATATACTTTTAACAATAAATAAATATTTCTGTAAACAGTTTTAATAATTTTTGGAAATTAAAAAGTCAAATATTGCATACAATTTCAAACACACTTAAAGGTAAAGTTTATAAAATCACACCATCAGTCATTTCTAATCCAAATAAAAAAACAACAAAATTTTGAAACATCATGATCTTTAGAATCCAAAACTCTTGGTAAGTAACTGAAAGAACACAAAATTCAAGAGTCGCATAATCTGATGCTTCCACATTGATTCTGTAATTTTGAAATCTTTGCTCTTGCAGTTTTATTAATCTTCAATGGATTGCCATTCTTGCTCATTAACCAAACTAAAAGTCCCTGCAAATCATGTCAAATTTAGTATCCATCATGTGATCAAATACTATGCTTATTTTATATATTATAGCAGGGTACCCGCGCAATGCGACGGCGGATATCCTGAGACTAAATATTACTACACTCGGCCTTATTGTTGATGTTTTAGATGTGTGTGAGAGAGATATGAAATGGTTTGTGTGTATTTATATAGTGGATGCGGTTATATATTTTTAATAATCATTATTGATAATAATGATTTTTAGCGGCTACACATTTTTAATAATGGGTTGTAAATGATTTGAAAACTGCATTTAATTTAATGGAAACGTCTGTATTGAATTTTAAGCATTTTTTTAAGTGTGTAGACTTATTTTTTTTTAAGACTTCCTTTTTAGGAATGTCCTAAATGCATTATAATGTAGTTAAGATTATCTAAATAAGTGCATGATAACTGAAAACAAAGTGTCCAGCATAACATTAGCTATAGAAACTATGCATGACAATAATGACTATCTTATGCTACATTCATTATAAGATATGGATCAATTAAAGACAATGTAACTACATTTTCTTAATATGGGATAATCAACCTAAATATCAAGTTGTAGGCCTCCCACATGACCACAAAGCATAAAGGAAATCACCCACAAAGGCTTCATCACATGTCAAATTGACTTCAATATCCCATTACCCAAACTACTTCCTAATTAATCAAATTATATGAGTTTCATCCAACTTTTGTCCATTATTTCTATATTATGCCTACACATATATTATTCACATAAATGGTACAAAAGAAGTATAAAATCAATGAAAACACATCAATTTATACCTACAAATAGATTATTTCTATATTATGGGAGGTCCCTGAGTTCTATGTAATCAACGCATCAATCGCACATTCACATCAATGAGTACTCATCAATCGCACCTCATACACATTTAATAAAATCGATCACAAAATATCAAAACACATCAACACAATCACACAGACACTAGCATCAAGTTAGAATTGTGATAACCTAGCACATCTAAAGTCAATACTTTATCTATCAGACATTTCATCAAACACCTTTCGTGCACAACTTAAATCGCCATAACTAACACCTAATTCACATAACTAACACGTAATACAACTCACCGTTAGCAACTCAGTAATATAATCACTAAATCAACTCACGAATATGTAAATACCTGAGAATGACGAATACGGATTTGAGAGATCTTCAATTCACTTCGAGCTGAATCTATCGATTAAAATCACTAAATCAACTCATCGTTAACAACTCAGTAATATACCTCAAAAGATGAATGAACATTGGTGTAATATTTTCTTTATGTGGGTTTGAAAGAGATGTACCGGTTACTGATGTGGAATGAATTGGTTACTGATGTGGATGCGCCATGGTTTCAAAGAGATGTACTGGTTAATGAATCGGTGGAATGAATTGGTTAATGTATAAATCCGCCCTTTTTTTAATCGCCAAGATGATGTACTGGTTAATGAATTGGGTTTTTTTAATGGTTAAAATTAATATTTATTTTTTTAATTTGTTGGATCTTTTTTATACACAAAGAAACATAAGTGTGAAGTTTTTCAGGTAATAACAATTTTACATATTTTCATAATTTTAAGTGTGACAAAAAAAAATTTGTTACTTCACACTTAAAAGTGTGAGGTTTTTATATAGTTCTTCACATTAAAAAGTGTGAAGACGATATAATTATGTTAGCTCACATTTATAAGCGTGAGCTTTTGTTTTCACCACTAAAAGTGTGAAGCTTTTTATGACACTTCATGTTTATCACACTTATTAATCAGAATAATTTTGACACACTTATAAGTGTGAATATCTTGAAAATAAAATTCACGTTTCATTAAGGGTGAAGAAAAAAGTGCATACAAATGACCAAATGTACAAATGACTAATTTGTTGTAGTGATAATAACGTGGAACTCGGCATTGGGCTGATGTGGAGCGCGTTGTTCCGGCGTTATTATACAAGCTGTTCCCGCGTTGGGGTAGCGTTGCAATTTGAGTTATCACACAAACGTAGAAGGAAACGTGGATGTGGACAAAAAAATATTCAAAACACCCATTTTAACGGCTCCATAGTAAATATATATATATATATATATATATATATATATATATATATATATATATATATATATATATATATATATATATATATATATATATATATATATATATATATATATATATATATATATATAGTTTAGATTATTATGAAAACTTTCTTAGAATTAGAAGGTATTTGGAGGTGACACGTGTCACATTTGCCACATCACCATGCCACATCACCTTGCCACATCACCTGCCTCCTCCCCCCGAAAAAAAATGGGCAAAAAATAATCCCGCCAAATTTTTTCGCATCACGATTATAAAGTTACTTCATCACAATCATGATTTTAGTGCATTAAGGTTATAAATTCTCGCATCACGGTTATAAAGTTCTTGCATCACAATCATGATTTTAGTTCATTAAGGTTATAACCTTGATTATAGTGCATCATAGTTGATGCACTTAACTATTATTCTATGATGCGAAGAACTTATAATAAAGATGCACAAAACTTATTAGTGCATTAAGGTTATAAGTTATGCATCACAATTATGATTTTAGTGCATCAGGTTATAAGTTCTTTGCGTCATACATCATAGTTGATGCACTCAACTATTAACTATGATGCAAGAACTTATAATAAAGATGCACCAAAACTTATTAGTGCATTAAGGTTATAAGTTCTTGCATTACGGTTATAAAGTTACCGCATCATAATCATGATTTTAGTGCATTAAGACTATAAGTTACCGCATCACAATTATGAATGTGATGCGAGAACTTTATAATCGTGATGCATAAAAATTTTATGGAAATTTTTTTGCCAAAAGAATTTATTTTGCCAAAAACTTTTGGCATGATTTTTTTTTTTTTTTTTTTTTTGCGCGGGGGGGGTGGGTGGGGTGACGTATGTCACATGACGTGGCATGGTGATGTGGCAAAAGTGACACATGTCACTTCCACATGACTTCTCATTTTTTTCATTATAAGAAACTTTTCATAATAACCCCACCATATATATATATATATAACTCAAAACACCCCTTTTGGGGTTAACGATTAGTTTTATTCAAAAAGGAAAATTACAAAATCACCCCCTGCTATACAAATGGATAGTTTTATCTAAAAAAAATAATAATAATAAATAAATAAATCAAAAGCTTTAATAACTCAATATAAATACCTACTTTCACAACCTTTCTTTACACACTTTCACAACTCAAGCTCAAATTCATATACTTTCATTCCGCTCAAAATTTTATACATTTATAACTTTTAATTTATGGCTTGTTCTCTCCTTTATTCCGTTGAAAAAATTCAAACATATGTTCAAAAACATTGCGAGCAAGAGGATGCGGCTCGTCAGGATGCTATTATCGGCGTTATCAAGCTGTTTGAGCAAGCAAAGGCGGCGAAAGAAGATTTGAGAAAATAATACGCGAAATGCAAAGACATTTTGCCGGAGAGGCATGTTGTCATTAACAAAAATTTCACGATGAAGCCTGGCAAGATTACAAGATTAAGGAAACGTTGTGGAAGTGTGTTTCACAGATACAAGATAATATTAGTCACAAAATCCGCTGGATGCATAATGATAATATTATGGGTGGCTCGGTATCACAATAACTGCATCAACTTAGGCTAAATGAAGAATAATTTACTGAGAAACGACATCATCAATTTATGCAAAATGAAGAGGCTTTAAGAGAAACATTAGAAGAACAAACAAGGGTTCAAAAAGAGTTAGGAAAGAGAATTAGGCAAGAAAGCTCATGATGAGTTGTTCAGGTTGGAATTTGGGGTGGTGGAATCTGATTATGAAACAAATTAAGCTATGTTGAACAAGTCCTCTAGTTTAATGTTTTTAATTTCGTACGTTTATGGTTTTATTTAGCCATGTTTTATTTTTATTAATCGAAGTTTGTGTAATGTTGTTTTAAAGTATTTGTAATTTATATTGTTATTTAATGAATAAAATATTATTTAAGGGGTGATTTAATGAATGAAGTATTAGTTGAAGGGATTAATTTGTAATTTGTAGTTTTAAAAAAAAGGTGGGTCCCAAAAGGGTGGTGTTATGATAAGGGTGATTTTTTGGTGTTAAATATTTTGGTGTTGAAGTGGTGTGACGCTGAGGTGGCATGAATTTTTTGGTGTGATGGTGTTATTAGGCTGGATGGCAAGGGGAGGGTATTTTCACCTTAACCTCAGCGTCACCTCAGCTTTCTCTCTTTCCTCACTCCCTATCACCTTACATGGTCACCTTAACCTCACCTTTCATTAAAATACTCATTTTATAAAAATATACCTCACGAAATACCCCGCATACATTCACAAATCAAATAAAAAATTATAAAACATTAAGGTGGCCGGTTCACATTTACTTCTCTTGGGACCATAACCTCACTCGTGAAATGAAATGGATGGCAAGGAAGTCACGAGTGAAAATTGAAGCAAGGTGATCGGATCACCTTCCTTGCCATCTAGCCTTACACCTAGCTCTCTTAGGCTAAAGGGCAAGGTAAGTGAATTTTTACCTTACACCTCAGCGGCACCTCAGATTTCTCCCTCCTCTCACTTCCCCTCACTCCCACTCAATTTTTTGCGGAAAATGTCACCTTAGGTCACCTTAACTCACATTTTTTTTATTATGAAATTAAAAACGTAAATGTACAAATATAAAAACGTAAACGTACGAAATTAAAAATATTGCATAAACTTCGATTAATAAAAGTAGTACATAGATTTACAAAAATAGCTAAATAAAACTATAAAATAAGTTATGAAGTAAAACATTACATAAACATAACTAAAAACTACGATACATAAAAATTTGTCAATGACATCACGTCTTTCAGACACACATCCTCCAATGTTTTCTTGATCTCGTAATCTTTCCAACCTTCCCCAGCTAAAAAATTTTCAATGACATCACGTCTTTCAAACGAAATGTCTTTCCACTTAACGTATTGTTTACTCAGATCCTTCTTCAAGGTTCTTGCTTGACTAAACATCTCAGATAACTCGTAAACTTTTTTCTTATGAGTGTTATCGCCGTCAATCAATTTCTAAACACCATCCTTGACTTCTTCAACAATGTGTGGGAGATTACAAGCCATGGTTTTGGAAAGAAAAGGTGTATTGAAATTGTATTTAAAAAATGGTGAAGTAAAAAGAGTTGAGAGTGTAAGAGTATAAAATTGTGAGTTTGTGTTTAAAAAAAGATAAATTGATGGGTATTTATAAGTAAAAAATAGGGTAGTATGTGATTTTCTTATATTTTATTTACATAACAACAGTAAAAGAAATGGGCCCAAGATCTTTTTCAAATTCACACTAGGTGAATGTTTCACCTTAACTTGTTTTGGGGCTTGTGTTTGTTGAGTTTAAGATATATTATATACAAATAAAACCATATAGACATCACAGAGTTCACAGCGAAAGACTTAGAATATAATAGTAATTAACTAACTGAAAATAAACGCGTAACATACCTCTTGCAATTGGCTAGATCTCTTTAATAAATGTGACAAAGTGGTTTAACGAGTTATCCCTTACCGTTTTATAACTCAAACCAATTGATGTAACAATAATGGTTTAACCTTGTTTTAGAAAAACAAAACCAAACACCCTAAAGAAAGGGTTGGCCGATTTTTGCAAGAGAAAAACAAAGAAAAGATTTAGGTTAATGTGTGTGCACAAAAGTTAACCTAAACCTTTAACCTTGATTTGTATATATAGTGAATGAAAATCTTAGGGAACAAGTTAGGGTTTAGGGTTGTGTAACCCCCATATGGCCGGCCACAAGAGAAGCCCCAAGGGATACCCAAATCTTTTCTAATTTAAGATTTTTCACTATTAGTCCTTCTCTTTACATTTAATGGTCGTTAGTTATTTTTCGTGAAATACTTAACGATCGTTAGTCGAGTTTTGTATAATTATTAATCGTAATCATTTAACATTAATTATTAAACTTTACATCTCATTCGTAATGTGTGCAATCCAGTGGTCACGAGTTCGAATCCGGACATGCACGATTTTATAAATATATACATTTCCAACAGCTCCCACTTGGATATGTTTACAAAACGTGTAATGACATTGGTTAGCGTCTAGCAACACGCCAATGCCCCCGGTACAACTCGTGTATGGTTTTCTGGAGAAAAACCACTTTGATGATTCATCATCATATTCATCATTTTGTTTCTAATACCATGTTAATAAGAATATGGATCTCAATCATTTCTTAATTAACTATTCTGTTTCTCGCTTTATATGATTGATCAAGATTACCAATTCTTCTGAACATATTCGAGAAGACCTTGGGCATGGCCATGCAAACATCTTGACAACCCTACGAGGGGCCAAGTAGATTATAGTTCAAAATAAATTTGAAGGAAACAAATCCCATTTTGAGTACGAGCGAATTCATAAATTTCGCAACACTTACGAAAACAACCCTTATAACTACCAGCCACGATAACGTTAGATTGCTTCACAAAATGCACTACATCCATGACATATCTCTGGTATCTCAAGTCAGAGGATAAATATTCATGATGTACTTAATGACTAAGATCCATAAAGTATCATCATGTGGGTGGGATAAGTCCTATACTCAATTCATTGAATATCATCTGAAATTAGCCATGCTACGCATCAATATACTTTCAAGTATATTCTAACTAATACTCAGATTTGTCTTAATTCGATATCATTCCCATGTTATTGATTGACAACGGACTATTTAGAATAACTTAAGTTATTCAAGGATTTAAGCATGCAAATACAGGATAACATCATAATAAATGAATAATAAACATAACAAAATACTTTATTTCATTTGAATAATAATGTTTACAATATCCTTTTATCTAAAATACTTAGTCACAGATGGGCATTAAACTACTAGCTAAGCGAAGTCCAAACTTATCAGACAAATGATTAAGTTTTTCACCAGGTAAGGACTTTGTCAAAGGATTTTCTAGGTTATCATTTATGTGAAATTTGAGTAACTCAATTTCACCTATCTCGACTTGCTCTCGAACATAGTGATATTGTCTAGGATAGTGTCTGGTGCCCTTCATGACTCCAGGTTCATGGGCAAAAGTAATTGCAGCAGAATTGTCACAATATACTTTAATAAGATTTTCAATCGACGACATAACACCAAGCCCCAAACATACTTCCTTATCCAAATAGCTTCCATGGCGACCTCGGGCCGCTATGTACTCACTTTTGTAGCGTACATCACAAGAGTGGTCTGCTTCTTGCTCTTCCAATCCACAAGACCTCCATTGATGACAAATATGTAACTCGTCTGAGACTTCGTATCATCTTTGTCACACTTCCGTGATGCATCGCATAACAATCAACGAGACGATTACCTGCTTATGGATTTCCCATACACTTTGAACATATCTCTTGTAGCCCTAAGGTACTGAGAATATGTTTAACAAAGATCGATGAACTTCACCCGGATTCGCTGATATCGATCGTCGTTTTGAGCAAACGCCACATCAGGCCTTGTGCATCGCACCGCATACATGATAGATCCTACAGCCGAAGCATAAGGAACTTTCTTAATGCGTGCCACCTCTGCAGGTGTTGAAGCACAGCCTTCGCTGCTCAAACCATGGTTTACTTGCATCGGCAAAAATCCCTTCTTGGAATTTTGCATATTGAATCTCTTTAATATTTTGTCAATGTAAACACTTTGGCTTAAACCAATTAGCCTCCTTGATCTATCCTTGTAGATCTTGATTCCGAGTATATATGCTGCTTCCCCTAAGTCCTTCATCGAGAAACATTTACCAAGACAGGCTTTCACCTCATTTAGACTTGGTATATGGTTTCCCAATATTAATATGTCATCGACATACAGAACAAGGAAAGTAACATGACTCCCACTAGCTTTTGTGATATACACATGTCTCATCAAGATTCTGAGTAAATCCAAAACTTTTGATTTCTCCATCAAATCTTTTATTCCATTGCCTTGATGCTTGCTTTAGTCCATAAATGGACCTTTTAAGCTTGCATACACGGTTAGGAAATAGTGGATTCACAAACCCCTCAGGCTGGGCCATATAGATGTCTTCATCTAGATGACCATTCAGAAAGGCGGTTTGGACATCCATCTGCCAAATCTCATAGTCATAGTGTGCAGCTATAGCTATGAGAATCCTAATAGCTCTTATGTCCGCTACAGGAGAGAATGTCTCCTCGTAATCAATGCCATAGGTTTGAGTAAAACCTTTAGCTACCAGACGAGCCTTGTAGGTGTGTACATTGCCATCCATGTCAGTTTTCTTCTTGAAGATCCACTTACTTCTAACGACTTTAGCATTGGGAGCAAGGTCAACTTCAATCCAGACATCATTATCCTTCATGGATTGAATTTCCCCATTTATAGCAATCTGTCATTTATCCTTTTCAGGATCAGCCATGGCAACCTTATAGTTGGCAGGTTCATTAAGATCCCCAACCATATTTTCCTCCACCTCTACGTTAAGACATAGACGGTCAGGTGCACGTATAGTCCTTTCAGACGTCGAATGGGAACAACTTCATGAGGAGCCTAAGCTTTCGTGCTCTTCTTGAAGTTGGCTAGTATTATCGAAGGTGTTGTATCTTCTTGATCATATTCCGATCATCATACTCTCCCACCGAGTTCTTGAGATATGAAATTCCTTTCAAGGAAGTCTCCATACCTAGCCACTATGACTTTGTTCTCACCGGGTAGTAGAAGTAGTAACCCATAGTTTCCTTGGGTATCCTACAAATATACACTTAACAGATCTGGGTTGGAGCTTATCTGGTGAGTCACGTTTAACAAACGCCTCACATCCCCAGACCTTTAAGTAAGAAAAGTTGGGAGCTTTTCCTGTCCATAATTCATATGGAGTCTTAACAACCTTCTTTGTTGGAACCATATTCAAAATGCGAATAGCAGTTTCAAGGGCATAACCCCAAAAAGTTAAAGGAAGAGTCGTAAGATTACATTGATCGCACCATCTCAAGTAAAGTACGATTTCTCCTTTCAGATACACCATTTTGTTGTGAAGTATAAGGAGATGTGAGCTGTTGGATAATTCCACACTCAGCTAAGTAATCTTTGAACTCTTGGCTTATATATTCACCACCTCTATCGGATCAAAGAGCTTTAATCTTCTTACCGAGTTGTAATTCTATTTCACTTTTGAAAACCTTAAATGTTTCAAAGACTTCATGTTTATGTTTAAGTAAATAAACATAACCATAACGACTGAAATCATCCGTAAAGGTTAAGAAGTAGGTAGCACCACGTTTTGACACATGTCTAAGTGGACCACACACATCAGTGTGTATCAATCCAAGTAGATCTGAAGCCCTTTCCACTTGCTGTGAAAAAGGTTTTCTAGTCATCTTCCAAGCTATGCAAGACTCGCATTTGTCAAATGATTCATCATCGACACTTTGTAAAAGCCCTTCATGTTGCAGCTTTTCCATGCGTTTCTTGCCTATATGGGCAAGGCGACAATGCCAAAGATAAGAAGAGTCCCAGTTAGACTTGCTCTTCTTATTGCTAATGCTATACAACGAATTATTTCCATTGGATACACAACCATCCATATCAATTTCAAACACACCAAGTATAGGAATTGCATTAAAAAACATTATTAAAAGAAACTGAAATTCCATAACTCGTAAAAGTGCGCATAAAACTAATATCTTTTAACAAAGAAACTGAAATAACACCCGTAACAATGGAGGGTGCATAATGACAATTATTTAGTTCAAGAATTAAGCCCGAAAGGCAACACTAAATCAAAAGTCCCTATGGCTTCAAGTACTGCACGCTTTCCATTGCCAACGTACAAGTATCTTTCTCCACAGGTCAGCTTCTTTGCTCCTCTAAGTCCCTGCGATGTATTACAGATGTGAGTACCACATCTTGTATCATAAATCCAAGAATTTTTCTTACGAGGAAAAGAAAATAATTCAAACATAAAAATACCTGATGAGCTAGGCACCATCTTATTTTTATTCAAGGCACTCATTCGTAAACACCGATGCTTCGCCCAATGACACAGTGAGTTACAGTGGTGTGAAGCGAATCCTTCTTAGGATTCTCCTTTTCTTTGCGGGGTTCTTCTTAGGAGGTGGGATGACAACTTGTTTCCCCTTTCCTTTTCCTTTCCCTTTCTTATCTGCTTGCGGCTTTGGCTTATTCACCCCACCACCTTGTATTGCTAGTACGGCAGGTGTAGGAGCCTTCTTAGGTAATCTTTTCTCGAAGTCTACAAGCATTGCATGTAACTCATTCATTGTCTTCCCCGTGCAATGCATGTTATACTGTCGCACAAAATCACCAAATCGCTCCTGATTAAGGGAGTGATTGATGAGGCCAACACACACATCTTGGGAGTAACCACAGCCGAGCTTCTCCAATTGGTCCAAGTGATGTTTCATCTCGAGGAAGTGGTCAGAGACATATTTACCAACCTCATGCTTGCAGCTATGAACCTTTTCAATTAGTTCATACAATTCAGCTGTTGGTGGCTTCTCAAACATACGTTTGAGTTCATCTAGCATGCTCATAGGCGGATAGTGCTCAAATTGTTTTTGCAATTGAGCAGACATCCCCGGGAGCATAAGACACGCCACATCATTGTGCTTCTCATATTCAACACGATACTCCTCTTTTTCAAGAGCGAGAGCCGTATCAAGAGGAGCATCGTGCGAGGTGTACTCAAAATCTCAAGTCTTTTGGCAACACGAAGGATGATCCTAAGTGCACGATGCCAATCATTGAAATTGGGCGGTCGACATTGTCTCTTCCAATCATATCTTTGAAAGCGACTTATTAAGCTCATAGTGTTATCAGTTGATGAGCCATCTACATAAAAAGTTCAAAAAACCATAATTAGTATTTTGATAATTTTCCTTTTCAATAAAATTAAATACCCAAGGTTCATTTTGATAATTTTCCTTTTCAATAAAATTAATCAACTATGACATCGCTAAGCAAAGTCCACTTAGACCTCCAATTTCTCGCTAAACTAGAGGTTCTCACCGCTTCTAACAAAGGCAACCGATTCAAAATGTTACTGATCACTATATCTGGCATGTTGCTAATACAATCGATCAATATGGTATTGTTGGAAGTTGGGTTGGTCTTTTGAGTTCTGGAAATGAGGATTTAGATTCGGATTTTGATTTTCAGTTGATCGTTTCTGGATAATGGTGTTATTATGATTAGTCAAGTTGTGTGTTAGGTGGGTTTATTGGTTTGCGCGAAAATAAATCGCTAGCGATCGGGAAGAAACGGTAGTTGCATACCCATAATCACATTTGGTCCCCTGGTTGAGGGTTGGGTTAGATTTTAACCAGGCGTGTTATAATCATGAATGATTTATTATACCCTCGATGTACAACCGTAAAAGTTATATTGACTTTGCAATCCCAGGCCGAGACTTGTTTAGACTATAAAAGTATTGTTTTGGACCACCGGCGATGAAAATGCCTAGTTTTAGTTCAACGTGATGCGTGTGTACAAGATTAGTGACCAACGGTGTATTTTACTCTAAAAAATATATATAACTAAAATTTAATTTTATTAATAAAAAACAAATTAAATAAATATAGAAATACATCAAATTGAAAAAGTACATTAAATGAAAAAAAATGCATAAAATAAAAATTAGAAGTAAAAATAAAAGTAAACTAGTTTCGAGAACAATATAAGGCCCGGATTCGTTTTTTTCGCGTAAATAAAAATACAATTTAGTGATTAAGATTTAATAATTGCTCGATGAGGCAACACAAAAATTTCAACCTAAATTTGTAACCACTCTCGTATTTTGAAGTCTGCATAAAAATCGTAGTCTAAAAAAATTCAATTAAAAACACCTGTCAAATATAAAAGAATAAAGTGATGTTGTGAGATTTAGTTATTTTATTTAAAAAAGAAAAAAAAATAATAAATGGGCTAAAGAGGCTAAAGGAGACCTAACGATAAATAAATCAGACAATATTTTACGATTTGGCCTTCTTTAAGCCCTCTTTACAGCCTACGATCAAAGCTTAAAAAAAAAATCTATTTTATTTTTCATCGGTAACCACAGCAACAACTACTGCCTATTCACTTCATCTTTTATTGTTTTATAGTACAGAGTACTTTATATTATGTTGAAAGTTCTAACACATTTTTTGAGTCGTCTTCTTCATGTGTGAAACCTGCAAATCTGAAGATAAAAAACACATCACAAACACAACACACAACGCAAAAATAAACACAAAACACACAAATACATAAACACAAAACCCATAAAAAAACCCACCGTGTGGGTTGGTGGTGGTGACGCGAGAGACTAACAACCGAGGTCCAGTACGGTTTGTGGCGCCGTCGGCCATGGCTTGAGCCATCGGCCACCGTACCCATGACTCTTAGATAAGACTAACATTTACATAAACAGAAAAATTTAATCATACATATTCCCTCCTAATGAAATCAAGTCATTTTATGAAAGAAAAATTATTTCAAAGGAAAATTTTGTATCTAGTAGAGTAATAATCTTTTTTTGCAAAAATGCATATATATATATCCCTCCCAAAGTGAATAATTGCATATATATCTTTTGTACAAGTTTTTTATGCATGTTTTGGATATATATGTAATTTTGCATTTTCGTGAGGATATATATGCAATATGTTTTCTTTATTACTCGTTTGGAAGATTCAGAAAGATACAACAGAATATTCATTTTTTTTTATTTTTTATTATGTTGACTTTTCTTGTATCAGGACTTAATTTCACCAGATAAACCTATTTTTCCATTCGTTTGAGCCAGCTGTGATAGGTTAATTTTCCATCGACCAATTTAGTCTACTTTTTAGAGCAAAATTTTTAATCACCATGCAATTATAAAAAGTAAAAATATTTTAACTCATATAGTTAATTTGTTGCAGGAGGGGATCGAGGGTATTTTCAAGGTTACGTGTGAACCAAATAAATTTTTCATGTATAATGTATAATAATGATGTCAAATATAGAAAATTATTTTCAAAAACATACTTGTTCTCAGATTTTTGTGTTACGGATCTTTAAATAATTTTGATAAAATACATGTCGTTGCTTCTAGTGATCATGTGTTCACTACCGATTCCTTGCAATAAATATCTCCTGTGAGCAAGTTACGCATGTTGCTAGCATCTGACTTTGGGTGCAACTAAGTGTTAATGATAGGCTCTATAATTGCATCTTCAATGCGTTAATTAACTTAAAATTTTCAACAAGTTGTTAACCCATGAGCTCAAAAAAAAAAAAAAAAAAAAAACCTAGCTCAAGCTATTTGTTAATCTTTCTCAACCTGATCATTTAATAAATTTTTCTCAACTTTTTGCTTGAATATAATAACATTTCTTTTAGTCATTTTCGAGTCTTTATTAATCTTTGCACACGAGATGCTCTTAATGTGAACATACATGTTGCAAAGTTGTATGTAGTCTCTACCATTAGACATGTTATTTTCAATTCATATTACAATTTTCCGACTTAATCCTACATGCATTACTAGGTGACAAGAACAAATACGCAAATAAGCCTACATTGGATATTTTTATCGCTTACGAAGAATTCATGTCCGACTTTTGGATGAATCTACTAGACCACTTGACGTTTATTTTTTAGCGAAGTGCTTTTCTAGCCATTAAAATTCCATTGGCTTAATTTTTAATGAATTGATCAGGGCAATTTGTGGTCTTAAATGTATATTTTATGGCTGAATTTTTTGTGATTTTGTTCCAACGCACAATTTTGACTACTGAAACTACTTTTGTTTGTATTGCAACAAACTTTTTATATCACTGGTTTTAAACATGTGTACGCATGAGGTTTTCACATAAGGGTGGAGGGAGTCAACACGGGAGGAGCTCGGGGCCGACCAAAAAACGCGGTGCCGCTCGAGAGCACCACCCCCTCCCTTGCGGTACCGCAAAACTCATCCCTTTTTCATCCCGATTCGGGCTATGCGCCCCGCTCTTCACCCCGCTAAACCGCCTCATCCAATGGTCCAAAAAAAAAAAGAAACAATGAGTTTGAAAGATGTGATGGAGGAGAGAGAAACTGAAAGATGGGATGTGTTTGAAAGATACATATTCCCTCTAAAGATGAGTTTGAAAGATGTGTGAAAAAATGGTGATGTGAAAGAGAGAAAAAGTGAAAGATGGGAGCCCTCATGTTAACGACTCCCTCCCCTCTAAGTGAAACTAACGGAGTTCTAATATAAGTTTAATTTAGTGAATATTTGTTTATTTTATTTAAAAATCCCAATAAATAATGTATAATAATCATCTTCATCTATAATTAATTTTATTAATCGTTTAGATTTGTTTTTGTGTATAGTTTTGATAGGCTGAAAATTAAAGATCATGACATATTTTTCAAAATAAATGTCTCTTAATGTCTTTTAAATTGTTAAAATTCATAACATATTTTCAATAATCTTGATCTATTAATTTAATGGGTTAGCGTTATGCTTCTGCGTCCCCATTGATTAAAAGTTACGATGGTCCTCAAACCGACCAAATTTGCATTTGATCCTATTTGATAACGCTCGTTAAAAGAAATTAAAAAACTTAAAAAAAAAATTCTTAAAATCTAGATAAAATCCTTTTTTCTTTTTAATTTAAAATTAGAAAAAAATGGATCCATTTTTTATACGTTTTTAAAAATATATTTATATATAATTTATCTATATTTTAAGAAAAAAAATAAAGTTTTTTAAAAAAAAAAATAAAATTAACGAGCGTTACCAAAATAGGATCAAATGCGCGAACCTGGTCTAGTTTGGGGGACCAACGGTGTAACTTTTAATCAGGCTGACCCCAGAACTCACCGCTAACCATATTATATTAGCTAGATCAAGATTATTTGAAAATATGTCATGATTCGATAATTTACAAAGACATCATGTAGACGTGTTTATTGGAAAAATATGTTCATGATCTTCAAACTTTCACCCTTTTTGATATCGATTAATATTTTGTATGGATTTTTGTTGGACGAAAGATTTGACTTGTTTAGCTGACAATGTGTTAAGGATGATGTTGTTGTATTTAACTATTGATCATGTTGCGGAGATTATGCGTGTCTAATAGTACGTAATGGTACTTGATGAACTTAAAGATAAAGTTTAAAATAATGTTTCTCCGGATGTTTTAATTTAAACTGAGAAGTTATACGAGTCGTTGTTATATGTAAATCCCTCGTATTTATTTTCATATCAAAATAACTTGTGCGTTCATTTTGATATTTATAGTCCTGTTAATAATAATAGCAGCCGTATTAATATTTAAACCTGTGTACTCACAGGTTAAACTAATTAATTAAGAAAAATAGCATTAGTCATTACTGAACACAAATAGTAAAAAAACCTTCCCGAATATCATTATTAAACTCATAAAGAATAACAACATAAGTCGTTAGTACATGACTAGATGTACATTCTTGTGTATTCATTTACGTATCATAGTAACTCGTTCTTTCATTTTGATATTTATAATCTCGTGCATATATCTTAATTCAATATATAATGATAATAATATTTATAACAACAACATATATGTTATTCTTTTAATATATATATATATATATATATATATATATATATATATATATATATATATATATAAAATTGTAAGAGATATAAAGTTTAGAGGGTATTTGTTAAACTTATAAAGTTATTAAAAAAATATGAAAAGTGATAAGTTAATTTAAGTCTATATTTATTTAAAATTGAACAACTAAAGTTTTATTAATTACCTCATTTTTTTTTTGTTTTTGCAAATTTGATACATTTATTTTGTATGTTTTTCTTCTCCACCAAATTAATCAAATTTTGACCATTTTTTTTTCTCAATTTTGATTTTTAATTGACCAATAAGAATGCTCAATTTCGCCTACACGTGGCTAAACCAAACTCTCTTATTGTTCCATATGCAAACTCCTCAAAGATTTGATTGTTTAAAATCTTTTAAGGAATTGGAGGCGAATGCTCGTGAACAAGCTCGAGAAAGAGAATGGTAACAAAAGATGAAAGACATTAACTAAGTGTTAAAGAAGTTTACCAATTCACGCTCCTTCTCCTTAGTTCGATAATTTCATATCAATTTGAATATCTGGAACTGTACTACTTATATATTGAAGGTTTTGAATGGGTCGATTTGGATTTTGATTTGACTACATCTTTTGTGATTTGAATGCTAAATTTTCGTAATTAATCTATTTAGTTTTGAATTATTCTTTTTATTTATTAGTTTCTTTTGAGCTATTTGGGATATAGGATTACGTAAATGTGATACGTGAGCTGTAAGCTTTAAACTATGAAATTATATGCATCTCTATGACAAAATTGTGGCTCATTACTGACTACAACTTGTTGACGGATTATTGACAGACTTTTTTCTGACGATTTTTCGATATATATTTTAGCGAGAGACTTACGACGGAAAATCTACCAACAGAATTCCAACGCATGTTTTTTTGTAGGTGTTTCCAACAGAATTCCGACTGACAGAAATTAGCACCATGGATTCCCCGACAGACTATTTCTATCACAAATCTGTCGGAAACTGCTTTTACCGATGGATTTCCGACAAAAACGTCCGTCGGTAAAGCCCTATTATGTAATAATGGGAAGTTATAACGGCTTGTTCACCCAAATTAGTATCCTGGCGGTGATTTAAAAAAAAAGGTATCTTAGCGGTTTCAACATGAAAGAACGCTATTTAATCAATCTTATCGGTGTTGAAAGGTGTTTGTTTCTAATTGATCTTTTCATGCCATGAAAATTTTCACATGTTAACATATTTTACTTTATATGAAAAAGGTTACATTGTCTTGTAGAGTCAAGCCTACTCTCTGGCCATACAAAGTCACAAATACACTTTCATGTCATAATCATAACTTTTGTTGTTGTTTTAAGCGTTATTTTGGTTAGACTGTCATACTTGGTTAGGCCTAAGTTTTTGGACATGGCATAGATTGATGAGGTTTGGCATCTTGCATTGTTTCGACAAATATGGGAAAAAAATCATAAAAACATCACAAGCCATCTTACGCATAAGATGAAACATGAAGTAATACTTCTTTACAAGCATACATTTGGATGATGAACAAAATGTTGGAAACTAGCGAATTAAACGAAAGATATCAAATAGATAAAAGTCTGATTCTAACGCTATATCAACTACCACGTAGATAAAAGTCTGATTCTAACGCTATATCAACTAGCTATATTTAATTAGTTGTGTCCATAACTTTCTCTTATAACAACTTCGTAATCAATGATGGAATTTGCACTAATGTTTTGAAGGGCCGAAATGAAGTTGTATAATTTTGGAGAGGCCAAACTATTATATTTCTTCTTATATGAGTATGTTTATATATATGCTACCTTGAATATTATAATTGAAGATTGAATTTTTTGAGGGGCGATCACCACATTTAGCCCCTATAATGCCCCCTCTATATTTTTCGAAAAGCCTAATAGCCAACTTAACCCGACATCTACTTAGTTTTATCTCTTGATCGACGCCATTGTATATCCCCTTCGATCTCAAGATGGATACCGTTCACTTCTTATCAATCTCTATAAACAAGCTTGGAGATTTCATTTTTAGTGAAAAGTTCTAGTTTGGTGTTTAACAAGGTCTAAACATATATATATGATAACACCATTCTAGTATATATGCACATTATAGCCCAACTTGAGACGCACTAAAAGTAAGGGTGTTTGATTTAACACTAAATAAACCGGAAAATAAACAAACTGAAACTAAATAAAACCAAATCAAAATGATTAATTGGTGTATCGTTTAGCTTAAAACCGAACTAAAATTTGTAATCAGTGTTTGATTTGGTGTATGGTTTGACAAAAATATAACCATACCAAATTGAAAAAACTGAATATCTATATCTAACATAAAAGTATCTACATATAATTTTTATCATATCCACTAACAATCTTAAAATCATAAAATATCTTTTAAACAAAAAAAAAATTAAAATATAGCATTGTGATGCATATTCAGATGAGCTAGTGAATTAAGCTACTTAATCCCTCCGAATTTTATATATCGGTAAGTTAAGTAACCTTTTAGTTTGTTGGACTTGTGTTTTGTTTGATTTACTTAGGACAAATCGCACAAAAGTGTACCCAACATATACTCAATTTAGCATGTTGCCTTTCTACCCCTTCCACCTAAAAAAACCTCCGATGTAAGGATCCTATCATTTTCACCAAATTAACCCACCTTTGATCCACCAATCTTCAATTAATTCAAAACCTCACTTCCAATATAATTGATCTTTCATTTCCCTCAATTAATTTCACCAATTAATTTCACTATCTCAGTTACATAGCCGTTTTCAACATGTCGAAATTCAAGTCCGATTCTGATGGGTGGACGTGGGTCTTTCGCAAGGAGAAGTTGCAGAAATCAAAGCCTATCGATAATCCATTCACCAAGGATTTGGGGAAAATCGCGATTTCATTCTATGTTTCAAACTTCCCAGATATGCTAGACGCCAAGGGGTTATGGAAGGTGTGTCAACCATATGGTCGTATCGTTGACGCTTTTATTGCAAACAAACGCTCAAGACTTGGAAAGCGTTTTGGTTTCGTTAGATTCTTGGGGGTTCAGAATGTGGAAGATTTTGTTAAATCCCTCTCTAACATTTGGATTGGTAATTATCATTTATACGTTTCAGTCTCCAGGTTCCAGAGGTTGCCGAAAAGCGGAAATAATGTGGTGAATAATGTTGGCGAATCGATCGTGATCATGACCGGTCATGAGTTCGAATGAACCCATTATCAATAACGTGAAAAAATCGTATGTATCAGTAGCCAAAGGTTTGGATACTCCTAAAGAGACCAGCATGGATAAGGATAAATCCTTGGCTATCCATCTAAACGACTCCGACCTTGTTAAAGTGGAGGACATTTCCAAAGTAGTTTTGGTTAAAGTGAAGAGCGTTGATACTATTAGTAACCTTTTTCGCCTCTGTATCTCGGAGGTTTCATGTGAGGCGTTCAAAGCAAATGCATGTTTGAATAATCTTTGGTCATCTGTCAAACCTGTTTCTCCTTCATTTAAAGTCGACGAAAGAATGATATGGTTGGAGATACACGGACTTCCTCTATGTGCTTGGGGCTCGAATGCATACAAGAAAGTGGCAAACCATTTTGGTAAATTCATGTTTTTTGATTCTGATATAGAATCTTGTATGGGGATGGGTAGGGTATGTATTGCCACGAAAAGGCAATCCTTCATCTCCGAATTGGTGAATGTCGTTATCAGCGAGGTATCTTACGCGGTTTAAGCTCAAGAAGTTGGAAGCTGGAGTATTCACATCACTGATGACACAGATTCTACGGATTCTGTTGATGCTCTATCTGATGAGGAATGTAGTTCAGTAAACGCAGATGACATACCTTTGGAGGAAGATATTGAACCTTTGTACCCCAAAACAAATGATAAAAGTGTTCATTTAGAAACAGATACTGATGGCAGTCACCCTCCAGGTTTTGAAAATGTTGATTACATTAATATTAAGGACCTTCCTTCTCGGGAATCAGTTTCAGTTAATGTTCCAAAAGTTCAGTCACCTCATATTCCAAGTAAGGATTATGTTGATGCTCAATCTGATGAGGAATGTAGATCAGTAAACGCAGATGACATAATGCAACTTTGGAAGAAGATATTGAACATTTGTACTCCAACAGTAATGATAAAAGTGTTCATTTAGAAACAGATAGTGATGGTAGCCACCCTCCAGGTTTTGAAAACGCTAATTACATTAATAATAAGGATATTCCTTATCAGGAATCTGTTTCAGTTAATGTTCCAAAAGTTCTACCACCTGATGTTCCAAGTAAGGAAGACATTTCAGATGGTAGTGTTCCCCCTGGGTTTGAAAAAGTGATCAAGGCGGATAAAAGGGTTCCTCAATCATTTCTTGTTCCAAAATCAAGTAAGTGTTCTACCTCGTTTGGCAATTTCAGAAAAAGAGATATAAAAGGCTTCTCTATTATATACGAAATGAATAGAATTATTGAAGTTGGTGGGGCTATAGGGTATGATGTTAGAGGATGCAAATCGTCGTTGAGGCATTTGATGAATGGTATAGGTGTGCAAATGATGGATAAATGAATATCTTATCTATCAATATTAGAGGGTTGAAGAAGCGTAGGAAACGTACTTGGATCAAGGATATGTGTTCTAAACATAATATTCAATTCCTTGGCGTTCAAGAGACAAAGATGACTAAATTGGAGATTTTTCGTCTCAAATCCATGTGGGGTAACTTTAAGTTCGATTACGCATGTAGTATGGCGCGAGGTAGATCAGGGGGTTTGATTTCTATGTGGGACCTTAATGTTTTCGTGAAAAGTAACATTTGGTGTGGCGATAATTATGTTATCGTGAAAGGCAAGTGGAAAAATTCGATGGAAGATTACTATCTTTTTAACGTTTATGGTCCTCAACATCAACCTGAAAAAGCCAACTTGTGGAATTTCTTACGCTCGTTTATTCAAGATCACAACGGCAAGGTGGTTCTGTTTGGTGATTTGAACGAGGTAAGGGACATTTCAGAACGTTTCGGTTCCTCGTTTTCTAGTGGCGACGCGGCCATCTTTAACTCCTTTATTCAAGATGTAGGTCTTGTTGATCTCCCCATGGGAGGCAGAATGTTTACGTGGATGAACAAAGCTGGTACCAAGTTGAGTAAGATTGACCGCTTCTTGATATCCGAAGATGTTTTAGAATCTCATTCGGATATTCTTGTTACTATTATTGATAAACTTTGGTCGGATCATAACCCCATTTTATTACATTGCAAGAAGATTGATTTTGGTCCTACTCCATTTCGAATCTTTCATTCGTGGTTTGATCGTCCTGATTTCGAAAATGTTGTTAAAGCGGCTTGGGCTGATTTGTCGAGTGGAGAAGTGGGTTCTATTTCAGCTCTTCATATTAAACTTAAAGGTTTAAAACATCAATTAAAACATTGGCATTCTCAGATTAAAATTTCTGAAAGTTCCAGTAGAAGGGACATTACTGATTTTTTGCGTACCATCGAGGTCCTAATCGATGCTGGAAACGCCACTGATGAAGACAGAGAGAAACGTATTAGAAAAGTTCACGAGTTAGATAACTTAGAGAAGTTGGAATCTTCAGACTTATTTCAAAAGGCTCGCTTTAAATGGGATGTGGAAGGTGACGAGAACTCAAAATTCTTTCACGGTATTATAAATTCTCGGAGAAAGTATCAGTCAATCCAAGGCATAATGCTTGATGGCAATTGGATCATTGATCCAAATACTATCAAGGGGGCTTTTCTAGATTTTTTCAAAGAGAAATTTAATTCGCATGATACTATGATGACCTTTCCTGCCTTTTCTGCCGAGAGGTCTTTAAATATCTCTGATCGTATGCTTTTAGAATCGGTGGTTTCTTTGGAAGAGATTCGCTCCGCGGTCTGGGATTGTGGTAGCCAAAAGGCGCCAGGTCCGGATGGGTTTACTTTCTTATTCGTGAAGAAGTTTTGGGACTATATTAAGCATGATATCCAATCTTTCGTGGTTAGGTTTTTTGATTCCAATGAGCTTCCTCAAGGTACTAATTCGGCTTTCATCTCGTTGATTCCTAAGGTGCATAATCCGTTATATATTAAGGACTACAGACCTATATCTTTAATTGGTATCCAATATAAGATCATCGCTAAGATTGTTGCTAACCGTCTATCCAAGGTTATTGATTCCATTGTTAGCCAAGAGCAATCGGCTTTTATCACAGGTCGTCAAATTCTTGATGGTCCTCTTATTCTCAATAAATTATTGATTGGTATAAGCGGAACAAGAAACTTTTGTTATTCAAAGTCGATTTTGAAAAGGCTTTTGATTCGGTTAGTTGGAGATACTTGGACCACGTCATGTGCATGTTGGGTTTTGGAGTTAAATGGCGTAATTGGATTAAAACTTGTCTATATTCAGCTAGGTCTTCCATTCTCATAAATGGGAGCCCCACTAAGGAGTTTTCGTTAAAGAGAGGCTTGAGACAAGGAGACCCCTTGTCTCCTTTCCTATTTATCATTATTATGGAAGGTTTACATATCGCCCTAAGAGATGCTATGGCTGCAAATTTATTTCATGGTGTGAAGCTCGGTTCTTCTAACTTCCGATTGTCCCATTTATTCTATGCTGATGACGTTATTATTGTTTCAGAATGGGATCATAGAGATATGGAAAATATCATTCGTGTGCTCCATGTCTTTTATATGGCTTCTGGTCTCAAGATCAACATTAATAAATCCAACTTATTTGGGGTGGGTGTCTCTTCAGAGGAGGTCGTTAACATGGCAGCAAACTCGGGTTGTTTATCTGATTCTCTTCCTTTTACATATCTTGGGTTGCCTATAGGTTCCAATATGAATCGAGTAGCGAATTGGAAAATGCTTATTGATCGCTTTAAGTTTAAGCTTTCGGGTTGGAAAGCTAATCTTTTATCTATTGGTGGGCGTCTTACCCTCATCAAATCTGTCTTAGGCAGCCTTGGGATTTATTACATGTCCATATTCAAAGCTCCTGAAACGGTCATTAAGGTCCTTGAAAGCTTACGTGCTTCGTTTTTTTGGGGTTCCCTCGAGGATAATAAGAAGCTTTCTTGGGTTAAGTGGTCAAATATTTTAGCCTCTTTCGATAAAGGAGGTCTTGGAGTTGGAAGTCTTAAAGCCTTTAATGTTTCGCTCTTATATAAATGGAGGTGGCGCTTGTTGAAGAACCCAGCTGCGTTATGGGTAAAGGTGATAAAATCTATTCATGGGGCTGAGGCAAGAATGGTCCCTAATGGCTGTCAATCTAACGGTTTATGGGCCCAGATCGTTGGCACTATAAATCATCTCCATTCGAGCGGTGTTGTCCCCTTTAGTTCTATCAAATATAAGGTGGGAGATGGTTCTCTTATTCGATTCTGGATCGATACTTGGGCCGGAGATTTGCCTCTTCGTGATCGTTTCAACAGGTTGTATCACTTGGAGAGGTCAAAGGATTGTCTCATTCAGGATCGCATCTCAACCGGATCGTGGTCTTGGGATTGGATTAGACCTACCCTCTCTGGTAGGTCATTTTCTGATTTTGTTCACATGTTGGAAGTCATTGGTTCGGTGGATGTTAGACAAAATAGCGACTCTTGCTTCTGGCATCTATCAATCGATGGAAACTTCTCGGTTAGTAGCATTCGTCATCACATTGACGACCACTTGCTCCCTTCCATGACATCATCTACCAGGTGGTGTAAATTAATTCCAAGGAAGGTTAATATTTTTATGTGGCGTTTATCCTTAGATAGGCTACCTCATCGTTTCAACATGTCTTCTCGGGGTCTAGACATTCAATCCATCATGTGCCCGATTTGTAACGAGCAGGTGGAGTATTTGAATCATGTTTTCTTCTCGTGTGTTACGGCTTCAAACGTATGGAGACTTATTCGCATTTGGAGTGACTCAAAGATCCCTGTTTTATTCTCTTATGGTGACTGGGATTCTTGGATTACTCCGTGGCATGCCTCTAAGGATTTCAAGGATCGTGCTTATGTTATCTTCGCGGCTACTTGTTGGGTCTTATGGCGCTTTCGGAATTGTGTTACATTCTGCTCTCAATCTATGAGGAAATGTGACATTTTTAACAACATTCGTCTTGTTTCTTTCTCTTGGCTTACTTCTAGAGGAAAAAAATGTATTAGTTGGAATAATTGGTTAAATTCTCCTTTGTAATTTTCTAGCTCCTTGCTAGTTTTTGTTAATAATATATGCCGTTCAAAAAAAAAACATATACACAATTTCAATTTAAGGTACTTCAATTTTTTTCCTCAATTTAGTGTACTCAAAATTTGTTTAGTTGCAATGTTGGACGATTTATAGGTTATCATATCACCACTACCATATTTCGTCTTCTCCGATCAAATTCCGGCCAACTTCCGACTAGCTTTTTTCCAATCACATTTTTCACTTTTATTGTTCATAAACACAAACACTACCGGGACATCCATACAGAAAATGATTTTAGAAAAATAATAAAAATGATGATAATAACATTTCACACAAGACATCTAACAAACCTTCTTAAATTAACGAACTTAAATGACAATTTTCAGATAAATATAAAAATGAATGAACCTGCTCCCTTAAATAGTAGAACTTGACCCTTAATTACGTGCTTATGTGTTACCAACTTACACCATAAGCACTACCTTAATCGAGCTATACCCCAGTTACCTTAAGTAAGTTGGATAAATTGGTTAAAAAACCCTTCGCTTATTTCATTGTAATCTCTTCTTCCTAGCGCCTTGCTAGTTTAAATGAATTGGCTGTTCAAAAAAAAATACCGTGAAAAAACTTCCATCTTCTCATAATGAACATGCATGTATTACAGATTCATATAATGCTCGCCTCGTAGGAGATCTACTACAAGATACTACTTTTACTAAAGGGCAAAGAAATCATAGAAAAAACATGAAAAATGATATAGTCATAATATCTACTGTTATTGATCTATGGCTCAAAATGCATCCAAATTAGAGTGAACAAAAAGTTTATGAACATCAAAAGTGAAAACATGTGATTAAAAAAAAATAGCTGGAAGTTGGTTGGAATTGGATCGGAGAAGTTGAAGTATGGTGGTGGTAACCTGATAACCTATAAGTCGTCTAACATTGCAACTCAAAAAAGTTAAGTACACTAAATTGAGAGAAAAAAAAAGGTGGAATATCTAAAATTGAAATTGGGTATAAGTTTGATACACTTTTGTACAAATTACCCATTTACTTATGCACTTATGAGACCTCATAATTGAGTATTCTTATTTGTATTTTTTGGGTCTTTATGTTTGACTTTCAAATTGTATCATGTAGTCTACTTGAATTTGGGTTTCTTTGTTTTAACCGCAACCAAACTGAATTTTAATTTGGTGTTTGGTTTAATTTTATCAATTTTTAAATTTGTTTGGTTTGATTTTGGTTTTAACTTCATTCATTTTCTAACCAATAAACGCGAACCTTACAACCAAAAACCTAAAACCTACTGATGAACACCCCTAACTAAGGCTGGTTCCAGTAAGCGGACTCAATCCCCCTCATTTTCCCTGCCACGTCAGCTTTCTCTCTCCAACGACCTTCAAGTGATTGGGTGCCCCAGTAAAGACGACCTTTAAAACAAAAAATATACCCCACAAATATTCTTTTCTAATTAAATAACACACACAAATACTACTAGTTGTCGATCGGCCAAGCGACCCTTATCTCCCAAATATACCGATCGATTGCTTTGCCACAGTAAGGGAATCGCTAGGCACTCGATCTTGGGTGTCGATCGCATAACCTTATTGGAGGCAGCCTAAAAGGATCATTTTTTCTTCTTCTATACTAGTCATATACATAATACAACAGTACCAGCAACTCAAAAAGTCAATTTCCAACACTACAATATTCCTTTTACTTTTCACACAATCACATTCTATATCATCGTATGCAAAAAGTAAAATAGACTATTCGATGAATGCATTACATGTTCTTGAATATGCTAGTAAAATCATGATCCGCAAGAACATACACTACTCTTGTTGGTGTATACATCTTGACACTGTTACTTTGACAGATCATGGTCCATATATGATAGAAATATGGAACACGATCACTTCTAATAGCCAAGTTTTATTTCTTTTCACTGTCTTTGAATTATATGCAACTTAATCATGATTCCCACTAATTAAGGACAGAAACTTAAGGTTCAAGATTTATCATTTCAGCTGTCCACATATACATTGGATCGACACCTTATTAGAACACCTCATCAAAGAGCGCGCTAACGCTAACCACTAATCTTGTGTTCTTTCTCGATCTTGCGTTTTGAGCTTTCATACGAAGCCACATAGATGCTGATATGGCAATAACGGTAGCCCCGCACTCAACACATCTCGTGGTCTAGCTTAACAAAGGGAAAAAAAACCAACTGACTTACCACTTGGCCACTTCGAGTCCCAGGGCTCTTGGGGAGGAGGTCTCGAGTTCAAATCCTGCAAATGGTTTGAATGAGGATTTTCCTTCAAGATACCCTTAATGAAGGGCCGGGCACAGAACCCTGCGTTGAATCTTGGAAAAGCAAGGTTTACCCTTATTAATTGTCGTCTTGGCGGATTAAGAGGGTTTTCCATCGGATTTGAAATAAGCATTTCCGCCGAGGAGCTCTCTAACGGACCCTGGTTTACAACGTAGTTCAGGCCTCCATTGTCGAACCGCGACACGAAACACTTTATAAAAATTCACCTTCAAAAAAAAAAAAAAAAACTAAGGGAAAAAAGGTTATTCGTGTTTCACATTGTTGAGATTAGGTGTACGTTTCTAATTCCATAAGAGACTATATATGCTACCACCAAATTGACTGTGCTCTTTTAACCCAAAAGTAGTCTTGGTGCATCCATTCATTTCCTTAGTTGGTTACTCATACATTCAACCAAATAATTTGAACTATTTTCATCATTTCATTATTTGATCATCTGATTAAATTCTTATAATTATCACTACAATTACTTTATTATTAAAAATGTACTTTCCAAAAAAAAAGAAAAAAAAAAGAGCTTTATTTGAAATGTATTTAAAAATCATAACACCTCCAAAGTTTATATTTCTCAATTATCTTGTCAATTTAATAAAGAGTTAATTACATAAATCGTCCTTATGGTTTGGTCAAAGTTACGGATCTTGTCCCTATACTTTTTTTTAACGCGTGTCGTCCTTGTGGTTTATAAATCTTACGGATCTTGTCTCGATCCGACCCGGTCCCAAAAAGGACCTCCTTGCAAATCTCTAACGTGAGGCTAACGATCGTTATACAAACCATGAGACGATTTATGTAATTTACTCTTTAAAAAAAAAAAAAAAAAAATTCTTTTAGTTTTATTATTCAAAATTTTTTAATTTTATTACGATTAAATTTTTAATAAAAAACTTTTTTAAAATTTAATTTTAATTTTATTATAGCAAAATTAAAAAAAAAAAAACAAATTTTAATTTTATTATATATTTTTTTTAAAAAACTGTTTTTTCTTTAAAAAAATTAATTTTTTTTAAAATTATGGTATTTTTTCGACATTCTCATTTTATTTTATTTCTCTTTGATATCAGTACATATCTTAAGACGCCATGACATACTTGAAATCAAGAAATAAGCTCGCTTTCCTTTACTTGGTGAGAATGTTTCGGTTTGGACTTTAATCAAAGTTTTTTAAGTTTTCTCACGAAACAAATGTTCTCGTAAATTTTACAAGTACTTTGGTAATGTTATTATTATTATTTCGAAAGGCTAAGATTTTATTAACAAAAGAGTTCCAAAACAAAACCGGAAATTGCAAGAAACACAAAACAAAAGAAATAAACCAAGAGGTAGAACATCAAAAAGCCTTCAAATCCATCATTCCAAGCCTCCAAACCATGAGAGAACCGAGCAGTAATTAAAAAGCCTTCAAAAAGTTTTTTTTTTATTTTTATTTTACTTTAATTTTTTTAATAAAATTAATTTTTTTTAAAGAAAAAACAGTTTTAAAAAAAATATATTATAATAAAATTAAAATAATTTTTTTTAATTTTATTATAAATTTTTTGATTTTTTTTTAAATTAAAAAAAATTAAAATAGTTTTTTAATTTATTATAATAAAATTAAAATTTTTTTTTTTTTTAATTTATTATAATAAAATTACATAAATCGTCCATGTGGTTTGTATAATGATCGTTAACCCTCCATGTGATTTTTTTGGGACCGGGTCGGATCAGGGATAAGATCCGTAAGATTTGTAAACCATAGGGACGAAACGCGCTAAAAAAAAGTATAGGGACAAGATCCGTAACTTTGACCAAACCACAAAGACGATTTATGTAATTAACTCTTTAATAAATGAAGGTGAATTTGTTGACTTGTAAAAAAAAAGATATATATTTCTTAGACAATGTTCATTAAATGGCTATTTTATCAAAACTTATTATACCTTTTTACGAAGTATAAGTGTAATTCATCACATGTTTTATAATTGACGCAAAGAGTTTCGTTATATACTGCTACTTTATAATCTTTACTTGTCTTCTTACCCACATAAATATATAACACGTGTTTTTTTTTCTCATTACCTCTTTTCATTTAGGTCGGTAATTCGTGTGAATACAAAAGGCACCATTGTTTTTTTCCATGAACTTTCTCAAACATATTTTATTCGAACTTCAACTATGGGTTGCTAATTTGCTATGCTTTTTTTCCTAGGAAAAGGCTCCAATCATTCAATCCAACCCGAGACCAATATATTATTATATTGTCTAAAGTCAATATTTGGAGCAACGTGTATGATCGGATTTTAGCGGTTCTAGTTTACGAGGAACAAATTTTCGAGAGTTCAGTGTTAAGTTAATATGAAGCAAAGGGGAATTGATACCTACATCATATATTTTGATTCATGCATCATAATTTGTGCATTACAATTTGTCTTTGTATAATCCAGAATGATAAATTATGACGACGTCATCAGACGTGATGCGAAGATCAACTCCCGAATCAAAACTAACAACTAAACCCACCATCTAGTAATTAACTTATTTAGGTTTTTTACTATCTTTTCTATATAAAAAGTTGATACACATATTTAACATACAATTTTTCAAGATTCCACGTTTTAACCCATGTTACTTGGATGAATTGTATACTTATGTAGTGGTGACTCGTAAGTAACTTTAGGTTGACTAGTCGACATATATGACTTGGACACAATCGGTTGAATAATCAATGACTAGCAGGGTACACTTAAAAAAATTAGAGGTGAGCAGAAAAGCCGAAAAAATAAAAATCAAACCGAAAACTGAAAAAAACTAAACTGAAATAATCGATCAGAACTAAAGACCGATGGTATGGTTTTTCCATTTTTCAGAAACCGAAAAAATGGTTCGGTTTCAGTTTTTAACCCCTGTTACTTGGATGAATTGTATACTCATGTAGTGGTGACTCGTAAGTAACTTTAGATTGACTAGTCGACGTATATGACTTGGACACAATCGGTTGAATAATTAATGACAAGCAGGGTACAGTTTAAAAAATTAGGAGCCAAAAAAAAAAAAAAAAAAAAATGAACTAAAATAATCGACTGAAACTAGTAACCGATGTTCGGTTTTAACTTTTTTCAAAAAACAAAAAAAATGGTTCGCTTGCGGTTTTTGTCAAAAACTCGAATCATAAAAACCGAAGCTAGCGACGCGGTTTTAATATATAACAATATATTTTTAATATAATATAAATAAATAACTAAATCATTCAAATTTATAATTTCATATTCATTTTTTATGGATTTATAATTATTTATCTTAATGTCTATATGCGTGTTTGTCTTGTACGTGTGTTTGCTTGACAATGTATCAATCAATATGTGACAATGAATATACTATGTGTATGTTCACTTGCATTTGTGTGTAATTTTATAAATATGGAATAAACATTATTAGGCTTAGATTGACAAAAAGTGAAGAAGAATAACAAATTTTTTACGTAAAACAAGTTTGTTGGTATAAATTGACCACACCCATATATAAACGGTTAAAAATTGTAATAACAAAAAAACGAACCGAAACCAATAATAAACCGAACTGCCAAAAACAAAACGGTTTCGGTTTTGGGTATTATAAAAACTGAATATTTCGGTTCGATTTCAGTTTTAGCCAAAAACCGACCCAAACCGAACAAAGCTAACCCCTAAAAAATACTCCCTCTGTCCCACATTAATTGTCCTATTTAAACTTTTGCAGTCTTTTTTAGTCAACTTTGACTTTAAATATTTTCGTTTGTATTATATATTACTTGATGAAAATTAGACCAAATAAAAATTCATTTAAAACTTAATTCATTCATATATTTTGCATCAAGTATTATATAACATAAAAAGATATAGTTAAAGTCAAAGTTAGAAAAAAAAAAGACTTTGAAAAGTCAAATATGACAATTGATATGGGACGGAGGGAGTAGTTGATATTACACACTTTTTCCACACTTTTCAAATGCGTGTAAAATGTTATTAGTTTATTGGCACTAATTGATGTGTAAAAGTTGGTTACGTTAATAAGTTTTAAAAAATAATTGTAAAACAATAAATTTTTCACACTTATAGTTGTGTCAAAATAAAGTTCACACTTTTGAGTTTGGAGAAATCTAAAAATGTAAACACTTAGGGTGTGTTTGGTAGCGGGATTTGAGGCAAGAGAATTGGAAATGGTTCCATTTCTCTGTTTGCATACGCAGAATCGAAAAAGCGGAGAATTTGGAAGAAATGGAGAAATTGAGAGACTTGGGTAGTGTAGATTTGGTACCCATTTCCTTATTTTAGTGGAGAAATTGGAGAAATGGATTATTATTATTATTATTATTATTATTATTATTATTATTATTATTATTATTATTATTATTATTATTATTATTATTATTATATATATATATATATTTTTTTACAACTATAATTTTGTTAAATAATGGATTTTGTTTTTAAAAATATATATGTAAACAAATTATTTTTTAAAATAATTTTTAAAAAAAATTTTTTAAATAAATACATATTTAAAAACATTTTTATAAAAACAAGTTTTTTTTTAAATAAAAACATTTTAAAAAAATATTTTTTTAAAATAATTTTTTTGAAGAAAGTACATAAATTTTTAAAAAATAAATTTAAAAAAAAGATATATTTTTTTTTAAATATTTTTTTAAAAATTGTTGTTTAGAAAAAATAAAAAATATTTTTTTAAAAAAATAAGTTTTTTTTAAATAAATACATTTTAAAAAATATATTTTTTTTAAAACAAGTTTTTTTTAATAATTTTTTTTAAAGAAATTACATAAATTTTTAAAAAATAAATTTAAAAAAAAAAGATATACTTTTTTCAAAATAAATTTTTTTAAATATTTTTTAAGAATTTTTATTTAGACAAAATATTATTTAAATAAAAAAAAAATCATTTCTCGGGTCAAGTCTCTGTTGTTACCAAACATTAAAATTGAACAAAATTTTCTACTGATTTCTATTCTCTACTTCATTTCTTTTCTCTGAATTTCTCTCTACCAAACGCACCCTTATAGTTGTGAAGGTTATTTGTAACACCCAAATTCTTCACATTTCCTCAAAGTTTGGAGAATTTGGGTGTTACAAATAAAAGTGTAAAGTAATCTTATAATTCTTCACTCTTACAAGTTTGTTTTTTTTTTTTTTTTTTTTTTTTTTAAATACAATTATGATTGTGAAAAATTTATTGTTTTACACTTATTTCACACTTATTAATGTAATTAATTTTTACACATCATTAAATGTTAATAAGCTAACCAAATTTACACACTTTTAAAAAAGTGTGAAAATAAAAGTGTGGAGAATCAACTATTTTTTGTAGTAGTATTCGGGCGTTGCGGCATCGTATAACATGTAATCAAAGTTTTTGGCGAGCATTATTTTTCGATCACATGTTTTTCGTAATAATGATTATATGTATGGTGAGAATTTTAAGGAATAATTTTATCACACACTATTTCACATTTAAATGTGAAGCATTATGACGTAATGGCGACACCAAATGGTGGTTATTATGAGGTTATGATGATTGATGGTATAAGGTAATTTTTAATCAGTAGATGTTTGGTAAAATTCGTCACAATATTATATAACGTGTAAATAGAGAGAACATTCCTATTTTATTATACATTTACAATTTTTCATATTTTCTAAATCATCTGAATACTTTCGTACTTTGGCATGTACAATTCTTTTTAATCGAATTTATTAACAAAATGATTATAATGTTACTAAACTTGTACAAAATGCATACATAGATGATAAATGTTTTTTGAATAAACAATTTTTCAAAATTTTTAAATGTCCATAACTAAACAAAAATTTGACACTAAAATTAAATTAATGAATTCTTTAAATAATTATGTGTAAGAGTATTATTGTTTAATATATCATACATAGCATTAATCATTTGTACCTGTTGTATATTATTATTTTTTCTTAAAAATAAGTTATTTATTGGAGGAAAAGAGTTTCATCCATTATATGTAATATAGATATGTTACTGTACTTTTTTATTATCATAATGTTGCATACTTAGGGTACTAGCAACCGTAGTCGGCATGCCTTAGGCATGAATCATGCCGATCGGTATCACCATCGCCACCAAATTGGCATGGATCGGTGTGGCATCAAATGGTGCTAAATCGGTATACATTACCGATTCTACATGGATCTTGTGGAAGCCAAATATATCCGTTGCATTAATTAGGCATGGTTATTATTGGTGGGTGATAGATGAGGTATGCGTTAGGCATGGTTGCTACTAAAAATCTATTGTTAGGTATGAGATTGTATGAGATGAGATGGAGTGATATTATTGGTGGGTGATTAGGCATGAAAAAACTTGTTAGACATGGTTGCCACCACCCTTAAGGATTATTTGGTATTGTTTAAATTCGTTTGGATATTTATAATGGGATTTGCTATACAATGTTCACTGGGAAAAGATTAAGCCAATGATTAAGAAAAATATAAAAGAAAATTTAAATTTTTATATTAAAAATAACATATATTTAAAGTAATTTATATGTTTTTATATTACTTTAAATATGTAAAAGTATGTAAAAAAATTCTAACATTAAATGCACTTAATCATTGCTCAGTAGTCATTGTATACCAAATCCCATTTATAATTTATTTCTAAATTCATGCATCAAAGATAAACATCATGTTGTTGTATTAATTACCTTTAAATCAATACTTTAGAAAATACCATAGTTGTATTAAGTAATGTTGTATTAATCAATGTTTTAAAACCCGGATTTTTAATCGACTCGGTCGACTCGCTGAGTCATCGGGTCACCGGTCTAACCGATTCCACCGCGGAGTCGAACCGATTTTGTGTCATACCATCTATGTTATATTTATATCTTGTTATAATTTGAAACTAGTGAAAAATTGATACCACATTAAAATAGATAAGATGTCGAAGTGATAAGGAAGTCGGAACCTTTGATTGTTAGCCTGCTTTAAGATAGAAATCTTCATGTATTGCAACATTTGAATAATCAAATAGCTTTTCTGTTGATAAAGCTTTGATTACTTTCTATTGATAATGGTATATAGTTTACGTTTCATGTTCAAAGACAAAATTGATATTTTCATTAGGGTCAATTGCATATATACCCACTAAAACTTGCATATTTGCATATATACCCAAAACATGCTTAAAATGCATTGTACATCATGCAATAAAAACTTGTATTATGAGAAAATATGCAAGTTTTTAAGTTTTAATGGGTATATATGCAATTTCCCCTTTCCATTACATCAACCACGAATAACATTAACAAAATATGTGTTAACTAACTAGAGCATTGATCTGGTGAGAAGAATTATTTAAATGAGAAGAGTGAGAAAGAATTGTATTTATAGTTTCTGTCTAAATCTTTTAACTCAAACTAGTAGGTGACACGCGCTGATCTCATGACGGTGACTCAAATAAATATTTTCAATGAACCATGCTTTATAATCAAACGCTTTATGTGACGATAAATTTGCGGATGCAAAAGTTTCATGTCGCGATTTCAACTTTTTCGAATATTATAGTAGGGTACCGTGCGTGACGACGGATCAAGTAATAAAATTTTCGCAAAAATGTTTTCAATTTTATGTTTTCTCTACAATAATTTTACGATAATGAAAACATAATAAGTTTGAGAAACTTTAAAAAAGTGATGGATAGTATCAAACTAATTCATATAAAAACAATTGAAAGTGGCGTGATTTTGCGTTGCGAGAGTCAATAATGTTATGGGGTTATGGTCAAATTAGTTGATAGTGGTCCGGAATACAAGTAAGTAGAAACATTTTTTTTATGAAATATATATGTAATAATCAACACCTCGTAATAAGTAAATAAAATATATTTTTGAACGTGTTGTATCATTAATATTGTTGGGAAGAGATTTAGTGAGAATAAAATTTGAAATGAGAAAAATGGAGAAGTAATTAGAGCCACGTATTTCAAATGAGAAGGAGAAATTTAAAGGGAAATGCATCTATGTTTGTAGCTGCATCTGAAATATGCGTTGTAATTTCCTCTCACTCTTCTCATTTTAATTTTATTTCTCATTTGATCTTTACTCTAATATTGTTTATTAAACTTGTTCCATATAGATAAAAGATATAAATAAAAGAATGCTTATAATGTATACATCTTGTAAAGTATATATTTATGAAAATGTTTGAATCAGTAATATTGTTTATAATACTTGTCCCACATAGATAGAAGATATAAATAAAATGCTTATAATGTAAAGAAAACTTGCATGTTTAAGCAATCATTTAGAGTTATTCATAAAAAGTATAATAATTAATATACTAATATATTAATTATTAAATTAGCACTTAGCACATTTGCATAATTTGTCTTAAAAAAATGGTCCCGACGTTTATAAAAAACCATTTTTTTACTTTTGTGGTTAATTTTATTTAAAATAATTTAAAATTTATTTAGATTGGTTCTCGAAACACTTTTACGATATAAAAATAGTTTTGGAACTTTGTAATTTTGCATGCATTTTAAAATTATATTCATTTATATGTGCATTTTTGCATTAAAACTAAACAAATTCAAAAATAAATAATAAATGAAGAATTAAAATATTGTGAAAGATAAATTAGTAAAAACTATGTATTGTGTACATTATGCATTAAAAGTTGTAATGCCTAAAAAACATATTAATGACATATTAAAAAAAATCTAGGAGAGAGGGTGCTAAATGTTTTATAATTAGTATAGATATGTGTAATATATATAAAATCAAATAAATTATCACTTGTGAATTTACATCTTTGCATCATTTGTCTTAAAAAAAATTGTCTCGACTTTTACAAAAAACCGTTTTTTTTTTTACTTATGTGGTTAATTTTATTTTAAATTATTCAAAATTTATTTAGATTGGTTCTCGAAACACTCTTACGATATAATAATAATTTTGAAACTTTGTGGTTTTGCATGCATTTTAAAATTATATTCATTTATATGTGTATTTTTGCATTAAAACTAAACTAATTCAAAAAGAAATAATAAATGAAGCATTAAAATGTTGTGGAAGATAAATTAGTAAAAACTATGTATTGTGTACATTATGTATTAAAAATTGTAATGTTTAAAAAACACATTAATGACATCTTAAAAATTTTTAGGAGAAAGGGTGTTAAATGTTTTATAAGTAGTATAGATATGTGTAATATGTATACAATCAAATAAATTATCACTTGTGAATTTACATCTTTGCATCATTTGTCTTAAAAAAATTGTCCCGACTTTAAAAAAAAAGACCGTTTTTTACTTTTGTGGTTAATTTTATTTAAAATAATTCAAAATTTATTTAGATTGGTTCTCGAAACACTCTTACGATATAATAATAGTTTTGGAACTTTGTAGTTTTGCATGCATTTTAAAATTATATTAATTTATATGTGCATTTTTGCATTAGAACTAAACTAATTCAAAAAGAAATAATAAATGAAGCATTAAAATGTTGTGAAAGATAAATTATTAAAAGCTATGTATTGTGTACATTATATATTAAATATTGTAATGCTTAAAAAACACATTAAAGACATCTTAAAAAAATTTAGGAGTGAGGATGCTAAGTGCTTTATAAGGGTGGTGACAACCATGCCTAAGAGATTTTTTCATGTCTAATCACCCACCAATAATATACTTCCAACTCACCTCATACCAATCTCATACCTAACAATAGATTTTTAGTGGCAACCATGCCTAACTCATTACCCATTTTTTTTTAAATAATTTTATTAAACAATTTAATAAAAACATAATATTTTATTAATACTTAAAAGAGATTTACATAAGACTTAAAAGAAAATTACATAGTACTTATTAAATAAAAACACTAGGTATATAGGTTTGGTAAGTCTTGAGCGTCTACATACTCCGTAAGATCAAAACGGAGACAGTGATGGATATTTTCATCTTGTAACTCCTAGTACATTCGGTCATAAACCGGCGTGACCGCGGATCCATTATATAAACCGTGATATTGCCACCCCGTCGCCTTTTAAAATCATATTGTGTAATATAACACACGTATGAACTATTTTTCGAATATTTGCGACGGTCATAGCTCGCAGATGGATGACCGAGAATAATTCATTTTGCTTTAAGACTACCAAAAGCTCTTTCGACATCCTTTCGCGCGCATCTTGTAGCTTGAATCTCTTTTCTTTCGGTCATTGGATAACGATATGTTTGAAACAAACGTTGAATACGTGGGATAGATTCCATCGGTAAGATAATACCCATCGTTTGTAAAGCCGCTCATTTAGAGTAAATGAACTATTGGGCACCGCTCCATTACGATGAGTAAGATACAACGGTGATTGATTCAAAACATTGATGTCGTTATTTGCACCGGAGGACCAAAAATGAATGCCAAAACCACATATCATTTGAAGCAACGGCTTCAAGCATAATAGTCCCAGTATTGGTGATCACCCTTTATATTGCCTCTCAATACCTAGGACAATTTCGCCAAACGAAATGTGTACAATCAATGCTACCAAGCATTCCAGGAATGTGATGTTGCTCTTTATGTGCCTCGTATAAGCGTGCAACGTCGTGGGTTTTTTGCCTACGTAAGAACTCTTGTGTATATAATTGGATTACCGCTTCACAAAAATGATCAAGGCATTCACCTACAAAGTATACAAAAATAATAAGAATACCGAATTATATAAAATTTAAAATACGAATTATATAAAAATAATAAAAATACCGAATTATATAAAATTTTAATTACGAATTATATAAAAAAAATAATACCGAATTATATAAAATTTAAAATACGATATATATAAAAATAATAAAAATACCGAATTATATAAAATTTTAATTATGAATTATATAAAAAAAATAATACCGAATTATATAAAATATAAAATACGATATATATAAAAATAATAATAACCTGATGTTCTTCGTACATGTTTAAGTAATCATCGATCTATCCGGAGGTCCACCGCACCGAGTTGACGAATAGCCGATGTACATTTTGCAACGCCGAAACTTTTTCCTCTCGCCTACACCCTCTTGAAACCATTCAAATTCGCTCAATATCACCTACAAATTTTAGAAACAAACTCTTATCCATACGAAATCTTTCACGAAAAACATCAGAGGGAAACTTTGGTTTTTCTTCTACTAAATAGTCATTCATTAGAGTTTCTAGCGCTTTTTCACGATAACGGGTAACATATCTTCGGGTAGAGCTAGCCGTGTCTTCAATGCTATCGCACGCGGCTAAATAGGTTTCTATGGTAGAACCGGTAGAAAATATGTCGGATGAATAGTCGGATAAAAAATCTAACTCTTCATCGGATGAAGAAGATGAAGATGAAGATGAAGATGAAAACATTTTGTTGTGAAATACAAATGATATTGTTTGAAAAAAATAAGAGATGTATTGAATTTAAATAGGGAGGAAAAAAAAAGGGATTTAAATTATGTTAGCCTCAAACGGATATATTTGACCCATTAAATACCTCCAACGTTCATATATTCTCCCATGTCGATTCGGGAAACTTTGCCGAATTGGTGTACCCTTCGTTCATGCCGCTCCAAACCGATTAAGAAGCAATACACAAACCGCTCGGTATGGAGAATGCCGCATCCCATACCGAGTCGACTGCCACCACCCTAAGTAGTATAGATATGTGTAATATGTATAAAATCAAATAAATTATCACTTGTGAATTTACATCTTTGCATCATTTGGCTTAAAAAAATTGTCCCGACTTTTACAAAAAACCGTTTTTTACTTTTGTGGTTAATTTTATTTAAAATAACTCAAAATTTATTTAGATTGGTTTTCGAAACACTTTTACGATATAATAATAGTTTTGGAACTTTATAGTTTTGCATCCATTTTTAAATCATATTCATTTATATGTGCATTTTTGCATTAAAACTAAACTAATTCAAAAAGAAATAATAAATGAAGCATTAAAATGTTGTGAAAAATAAATTAGTAAAAGCTATGTATTGTGTACATTATGCATTAAAAATTGTAATGCTTAAAAAACATATTAATGACATCTTAAAAAAAGTTAGAAGAGAGAGTGTTAAATGCTTTATAAGTAATAGAGTAAATTACACCGTTCGTCCTTGTGGTTTGCGTTGACCGCAGAGTTTCGTCCTTTGACCAAAAAAGTTGCATCGTCCGTCCTTAAATGTGAAACGTTATGCACCGTTCGTCCCTCCGTCCAACTGGGCCCACAAATTCCCACTAACGTCCGTTAACTAAGGTTTTTAAAAGGGTATATCCGTCATTTCCCGTTAACTAAAGTAAAAATTACATAAATCGTCCAAAGTGGTACTGTATATCACCACTTACCACACACACACACAAACAGAAAACACACATCATCATCATCACCATCTCTAGCCGCGACCACCTTAAACCACCACCACCGCCACACCACCGCCTACCACACTACACCACCCACCTCAAAACACTCCCCACTCTACCCTCTTTCCGATCCACTAGGCCACGCGCCTAAAAACCCTTCCCCACCTCTTGGTATACACTCACGTGCCACCACCTCACCACAACGCCACCACCGGTTCTCTTTTTGTGTTGTAAGCAAAGGTAGGTTAAAACCCACGACACCACAGTCACCATCTCATCACCACCATGTGCAGCGGCTGCCCCCATCTTAACTGCCTTCTCTCCCACCACCAAAATCTCATCAGTCAACAAATTCGATTAACACAAACCAACACATGAATATGAACCTTTGTCTCTTAAAATTATCTCGACACCCAACTTTCACTAAACCTTCTTCCGAATCTTCTAAAAGGGTCGTAGGTTTTTTTTTTTTTTTTTTTTTTTTTTTGAGTTCTTGTGTCTTAACGAATCAAAAAGAAGGATTATAACAATATTGTTATAAATCTTTCTTTAATTATTCGGATAGAAACGAAGCTAAGCTTAAAAAAAATGGTCTATGATGATTTAATTCGTGTGTTAGACCTTGAAGTCTTGAACGGTCTTGATGTTTCTTTATATACCACGAAGTAATGATCTGAGATCTCGTAGTTATACCTTTTTTAGTCTTGTGGTCGAGTAAAGATGGGATAGGATTAGTCCGTTGTTGACCGATATGTGTTCAAAGGAGGGGTTAAGATAGTTTTGGGATTGATTGTGGATATTGTGTAGATCAGTTTGTACTTTGGCATCTCGTTTTCATTTACTTTTTAATTTCTTGGACTGATGATGTTTATTGTAACTGAAGTCACATTTGAGTATTGGTATATTGGTTTAGTGGTCGAGTCTTTGTCAGTTTACGAATAAGGCATCCTTACTTGTAACACTTTCTTGCTCGTACAAAATTTCTTGCTCGTAAAACTTCTATTGGTCAGTTACGAATAAGCATAAGGCCTTTTTGTAACTCTTATTCACAAAGGCTAACTCTTATTCGTAAAAATGCTTATTCGTAAGCCTCTTAGTCGGCCTTATTCCTATGAGTTTTCCCATGAGTTTTATGGGGATTTATTACACCGAAAAGGGTGTCACGAAAAAGGGTGTAGCCATGAGGTGAATGAGAAGCGGGGAGATTTTATTTTGTGTGTTTTGTTTAAATGTGAAAATGAATTTTAATAAATGCAATGTACTTGAGAAATGACGGATATGCCCTCATGGGTTAAGTGAGTTAACTGACGTTAGTGGGAATTGGTGGGCCCAGTTGGATGGAGGGACGAACGGTGCATAACGTTTCACACTTAAGGACGGATGGTGCAACTTTTTTGGTCAAAGAACGAAACCCTGCGGTCAACGCAAACCACAAGGACGAACGGTGTAATTTACTCTAAGTAATATAGATTAAGCGGACTGGTTATTTCTGGAAATGGCAATACTCATAAGACATATAAGACGGTTATGACCAAGTGTTCTGGCATAAAAAAAGTGGGGGGTTTCTTTTCTAAAAAAAAAAAACTAAACATAGAGTAATTCCCGGTCGGGTCTAGCGAACTGGTTTGACCAGGGTTCCCACCGATTCAATCCGGGTTATAAACCTTAAAAAACAGGCTACTCCCGGCCCGCTCTATAGACCGGTTACCGGTTTAACCGGCCGAGTCGAATCGGGTTTTAAAACATTGGTATTTAATTACCTTTAAATTAAAGATAAACATCATATTATTGTATTAATTACATTTAAAACTTAAAAAATTTATAACTTATCAATTTTTAGTTCTTATATCTATCTTTTTCGCATGAGATACACGAAGAATGAATACTGATAACTACTCGCATGTCTAACTCATTAACATGACATGCATATTTTTCTTTCTTTCTTATTTTTATTTTTTTATTTCATTATACGTCTCGATTTCTATTTTACTAAACATAAAACTAGACATATTAATCACTGCTCATAGAACACATAATTTTAATATCAAAGTTTTATTGAAAGTTTAAGATGATTAGTTTAAAGTTTACACGTTATTATTTTTGAGATAAGTGTCGATTTAATCTCCATACATATTCTCCACTAATGGAACAAACTATACGTCTTTCTACTTATACAGTTGTATTCTTTGAATAACAAATTACGTCATCCCTCACACGTAAAACACTAAAAAGTCTAAGAAATACAAACCAATATTTTTTTTCAAACTATGTTACTTCTCATAATTAAACTTACATTTATAAAAAGAAATTAACATGATCCATCAATTAATTTCATGGCCAATATTAACAACCAAATATTATATATCCTCTATCTTCGTTGACCCAACATTTGTTTAATAAAAAAAGAAAATAATAATTGCACAAGTGTAGAGATTGGATTAGTTTCAAAATGTATTAAAGTTCATCTTATGTCTCTATAAATAGGGAAAACCCAATGACTAGTTTTATAAAAACAACACACAAGAAAGCCCAAACACAAACACAGCTTTGCTTTGCTTTGCTTCTTTGTGTCTTCTCACTCTCCTCATTCTCTGGAACAACAAAAAATAAAAAAATAAAAAAAGATTGCATAAAACTGTCGATCAGTTTATGGATTAAAGAACCCTTCATCAGTTTCAATTTAATTTCAGGTATGAAATCAATCTTTATGTTTTTTTGTTTAACGAATGTGTGTGTTTATACATCTGCATGATATGAATCCAGTTAAAGATTCACACCCATATAAAAAAATGTCTCTTTATTCTAGTTATAAGGGTTTCATTGATCTTTATTTGTGTTTTTCTATCAAGATTATAGAATCAATGTATATGCATGATGTAAATAGAGATAAAGATGACTACCCAGATCAAGATTTGCTGTTTTGGTATTGATTTGGTTAAGAGATCATAGTTGTAACGTGAATTTTGGCCGGGCCAAATTGTGACATGGATCGGTTTAAGGGATATTTTTGGGGTTAGGGGTATAATGGTAATTTCACAGTGGGAACCTTAGATAGATGAGCATGCAAATTGAGTTTTTTTTTTTTTTCAAAACTGAGTTTTGCCGATTAACTGAGACACGTATCTCTTTTTTGGGTAGCTTACAGATTGCAGAATAATACTATTTTGGGGTTTGAAAAGTAAGAATTTTAGTTTATTAGTATTATGTAGTCGTGAAATCCAGAATCTATATTGGAATAACCGAGAAGTCAGAAGATAGTTTAGAAATCGAGATGTGAATCGTGATTTAAAGTCTATTGTTGTTGTTTAGTCTGTAGCATTAAGAAGCATGTTTTGTTGTTAGATTTGTAAACATGTGCATATAACTGTGGTAGAATCTCACATGGGTTATTATATTATTTGGGGATCTAAACTTTTGTTTTTTAGAGCATCTTTTTGGTTTATAGCAGAATTGGTAGTTGGTGTTACTTTGATGTTGGTTGGTCTTTTCAGAGCATTCAAAGGGTAGGTTTGCAACCTAATTAGTAGCAAAATTGTGTTATGTGCCGCCTTACGAAACCAACTTTGTTTGTCTTGAGCACAAGGTCTGTGCTAGTGGCTTTTGTCAACCTGCATGGGTAGTGGGACCATGTTGTGTTCCTACTGAGCAACCTCCAAATAGGAACTTTGTTTGGATTGGTAGTTTGTGTTGACTGAGTATGGGTCCGTGCCAAGCCAATATGGTCCTACTTGCAATAGCAACTTGGTATGGTAAGACTCTTAAGAGTGGTGAGTTGGTGACACATGGACCCAATATGGATCTTGTGCGTGTATACAACTATACACATACGCATACCCTGAAAATATTTGTTAGCGTAAAATACTTCAAAGTAAAAAATTGTTATGCTACTGCATAAAGATTCTTGGATCTTTTATGTGCTATACTTGCATGTCATGCTTCATTAATACATGGTGCTTAATATTACTGTAATTTTTTTTTGGAACTTGAAACTTTAAATCTGAACAAGCTCATTAATTTTCATGATGCAGGCCACAGTACTGTGATTTAAAGAACTTGGTTTAACGCATTTGTTGCAGTGCAAAATGGCCTCCAATGTTTCATGTCCGCTGCCTATGAAGGCTACATCAGAAGGGGTATTTCAAGGAAATAATCCGCTTCATTATGCACTCCCTCTTGTAATTCTACAAATATGTCTCGTTCTCGTGCTCACTCGTGTTCTTGCCTACCTTCTCAAACCATTAAGGCAGCCTCGAGTCATTGCTGAAATCATTGTAAGTTTATTTGATCCAATTATCAAGCTACAATAATGGTTTTTGGAATCTTTTGTTAATTGGTTAAGCAACAGCTATAAAGAGTTCGTGCACAACTATTAGTTTTGACTTAGTATTGCCGAAGCAACCATGGATTATTCTATAGTACATTTTATCACGATTATTGGGGATAGTGTTTAAATTAATCAGGGGTTTCAGTTGCTTATGCTTACTTTTCGCATGATCCCTTGATTAAAATAACACCAATAATACGAGACAGAAATTAACATAACACACATGAATATGTTGGTTATTTTTATTGAATGGTCTAAGAACTTACACGTAAGACTCTTTGTATTGAAAACAAAGTTACAATTTGACTTTTATACTGAAGCAAACTTACTATTTTTCTTACTTACTGTGATGATATTTTTCTTACGTTTCATATATTTATTTATACTTTTCTAGGGTGGAGTCTTACTTGGTCCATCAGCTCTAGGTCGTAATACAGAATACCTTCACGCTGTTTTCCCTAAGAAGAGTTTACCAGTGTTGGACACATTAGCCAATCTGGGGCTTTTGTTCTTTCTATTCCTTGTTGGACTGGAGCTTGACTTAAAGTCCCTTAGACGGACAGGCAAAAAAGCTCTGTCCATAGCCGCGGCAGGAATCTCACTTCCATTCATTTTAGGAATCGCTGTTTCCTTTGTCCTACGTGGGACCGTTGCCGAAGGAGCCAAGCAAGCCCCGTTTATTGTCTTCATGGGTGTTGCAATGTCCATCACTGCTTTCCCTGTACTAGCGCGTATCCTAGCAGAACTCAAGCTTTTAACAACCGATGTTGGTAAGATGGCCATGTCAGCAGCTGCAGTTAATGATGTGGCGGCTTGGGTTTTACTTGCCTTAGCAGTCGCATTATCTGGAAGCGGGCGGTCCCCACTTGTTGCCTTATGGGTTTTCTTATGTGGTTCAGCTTTTATTGTGGTCTGTTCATTTGTTATCCCACCGATTTTTAAATGGATGTCCAAACGGTGTCCCGAAGGTGAGCCAGTGGACGAGCTTTACGTTTGTTCAACTCTTGGTGTCGTTTTGGCTGCGGGGTTTGTTACAGATGCTATTGGGATTCATGCACTTTTCGGGGCTTTTGTGGTGGGTGTTTTGATTCCTAAAGAAGGTGCTTTCGCAGGGGCATTGGTGGAAAAAGTTGAGGATCTTGTCTCAGGACTGTTTCTGCCACTATACTTTGTGTCAAGTGGTTTGAAGACCAATGTAGCCTCGATCCAAGGGATTCAATCTTGGGGGTTACTTGTTTTGGTCATATGCACTGCTTGTATCGGGAAAATTGCGGGTACTGTCGGGGTATCTTTGTTGTGTAAAATCCCTTTTTCAGAGGCTCTTGCTCTCGGGCTGTTGATGAATACCAAAGGATTGGTTGAACTCATTGTTCTCAACATCGGGAAAGACCGTGGGGTATGTATTTTTCTATTTTCTAGGACATCCTTTATTACATTTACATTAATCGTTCCTTATATTAAAATGTAATGCTCTTTTTCAGGTGCTAAATGATCAAACTTTTGCTATATTGGTTCTCATGGCTCTTGTGACAACATTTATCACGACGCCTTCAGTCATTGCTGTATACAAACCTGCAAAAGCAGTAGCAAAATCCGAATACAAACACCGTAGGATTTACAGAAAGGGTTTCGCCACGAGTCCGTTCCGTATGTTCTTTACTTTCCATGGAATCAGAAACCTACCAACAATGATCAATCTCATCGAAGCCTCACGTGGGACCGGAAAGAAGGAAACACTGACGGTCCATGCTATGCACCTTATGGAACTCACTGAACGGTCTTCGGCTATACTGATGGTGCACAAAGCTAGGCAAAACGGGTCTCCGTTTTGGAAGAAAAATCCCAATGCTGACTCTGACCAGATCGTGGTTGCGTTTGAGACATTTCAGCAGCTCAGTAAAGTCTCTATCAGACCAACAACTGCTATTTCTGCTGTATCAAGTATGCATGAAGATATTTGTAATGGGGCAGAGGCTAAAAAGGCAGCCATGATCATCCTACCGTTTCATAAACAATTGAGGCTTGATGGTCATCTCGAGACAACACGAGCAGAATACAGGTATGCACCAAAAAAAAAAAAAAAAAAAAAACTTTTTCTTTACTACTTTCTTATCAAGTAAATCACGTAAATGGTCCTGTAATTATCTCAAAATTACGGATTTGGTTTCATGTCTATGCTAATTACTGATATAACTTTTTTCATACAATAATTTCAGGCACGTGAATCGCAAGGTTTTGGAGCACGCACCATGTTCTGTTAGTATATTAGTGGACCGTGGTTTTGGAGGGAACTCACACGTTTCAGCAAGTAACGTTGACTCACTAGTGACAGTATTATTCTTTGGTGGTCATGATGACCACGAAGCACTAGCTTACGGGGCCCGTATGGCGGAGCACCCCGGGATCAACCTAGTCGTAGTCCGGTTCCTTCTCGACCGTGACTTACACAAATCAGATTCAGTCAGTGTCGAGATCGATGAACCTAACAGCATTGAAGCAATGTCATTTGATGACGAAGTTATAGGGGAATTTAAGGATAAGTTCATGAAAGACAGCAAGACTAAATACGTTGAGAGAGTGGTTAAGAATTCTTCTGAGGCCAGCGAGGCGATTCGTGAACATAGCAAGTGTAATTTGATTTTGGTTGGTAGGATGCCCGAAGGTGAGTTGGTTGCATCACTGAGAAAAAGAAGCGAGTGTCCTGAAATGGGGCCGGTTGGAAACCTCTTGATCTCACCCGAGTTCAACAGTTTGGCGTCGGTTTTGGTGGTCCAACAGTACCATAGTCAACTGTCTATGCATTCATTGGCTTCTTTAAAAGTCGATGAAGTCACTACTGATCAAGGTGAATATGATTCCAACTAATATGTGCTTTTCTCTTTGACAGGGCCAATGGCCCGTTATCTCAACGAAACTAACGGCTGTGGACTAGCGTCAGTGTACGTATATGAAACACAAATAAAGAGGGAGGACGTAAATGTGTAACATGTTACGTTTGCCGGGTTTGTTGGGATGGCGAGTTTATGTGATTCTTTCATCTTATCTAAATCTTCAAGTACACTGTAATTACGCGCGAAAAAAGTTGTATATTATTCTATATCAAGGAAAACAACATTATATGATATCCTTTTGTATTTGATTTCGAAATATTTCATTTGAATTACTGAAACTGTTGCACCTTGTTTTTATTTGATATAAGAATCAGTAAATTACAATATTGCATCAGATGGAACTTTTATTCCATATGCTTGTTAAAATGGTATTTCTTATCACAAAGATTTAGCCAGTTGGTTTAAATCACCGCCAAACGTTTAAATCACCATCAAACGGCCTAGTATTAATGTATCTAACCTTCTCGCGAGAGGTTTAATGTTTAAAACATACTATGTACATGCTTGGGGTTGGGAGAAAGGGTGGACAAAGGTCTCAGTGATACCTCGGTTAGGTTTGTGTTCATGTGCATCAAAACTCGCCTTTCCCGAATAACCTAAACATAAAAAGCCTCTTTCATTTATCCGTTTATCTAACCTGTTGGTTTGTTAGAATGTAAATAAGTCATGTATCTTGGTTTTTATTAATTCTTTTGAATTAAACTGTCTTTGTCTGTTGAAAAACACGTGTAATATCTGGAGACGTGCCTTCAAATCTTCAATAAAACTACAACATATAAATTAAAGAAAATAATTCACGTGTCTAACATATATTTGTCACAAATATATTATTACAAATTCTGAGTAATGTCTTCGAGGTTTTGCTTGAGATGACTTTTGAGAGTTTGTATAGGCATAAGTCTTAACATGGGATTAAAAGTAATATTCCCTATCAACTCTAGTAATGAATTTACATATCTAAGCCATCATTTTCTATCTATATGGAAGATCGTCACAACAAGACTTTTGCACATTATTAGAACTATTTATTGTTAATTTACCAAACCAATATTGGTTTATTATCTTTAATGTCATAGTTGAAAACTTTGACATTAGCCTATAATGTAGAGGACAATTTTGTGATTATAGTTAATATTGAAATGTCAATTATTAGATGAAATCAGGAATATGCCATTGTCTAAGAATCTAAGATTAGTAAAACTCTGAATTTTCAAATTTAAAATAATAAATATGATTATTGAGCAGGTATAGACCTATGGAAATCAAAACTCAAATTTGTTACTAAATACTATATTATGTGATCATCTGTTTTTAAAGGTTTATGTCATATGTGAAGTTGTATTTAATTCAACTATTTTATATTAAAAGTGAAAACTCTTCCTAGGAAATACAAAAGCAAATCCATTTTGTCAACTTATCAAAATCTTAAGTTTTGTGTTATTGTTGTCATGACCTCACAATTGGTGTACAATCAATTAACTAACTGAGCTTGAACTCGAGTATCAGGCTAAATTACAGCTCATTTATTAATCGAGCTTGAGCCCGAGCTTTAAATACAAAGCTCGACTAAGCTCGCGAGCCTAAACGATAATCGGATATTTTAGTATTAAACATATATAAAACGTTATGCATTTCTATTATACGTGAGCTTATAAACAAGCTCAGTAACAAGCTTACTAACGAGCTCAAAATACATATATTACGAACCGAGCTCGAGCCAAGCTTTAATTTTTCATTGCCAAATCGTATAAACGAGCCGAGTCCGAGCCTGTACAACATAGGGGTGTAATTGAGCCGAGCCAATCCCGAGCTCAAGAAGGCTTGAGCTCGGCTCGAAAGATAAAAGGTTGGCTCAAGCTCGGCTCGATTGCTCGTTAAGCTTTAACCATACAAGTTTGAGCTTGGCTCGAGCAGGATTCGAGCAAAGCTTGAGCTTATCTTGAAAAGCTCGAAATAATATATATGAAAAGCTCGAATCTATGCCAACTGGTATTTGCAGCTGAATTGAGCTCGAACTTAATAGCAGATACACCATTGCATGTCAAAACTAATTGCAAATTGCAGTTGCCACAAAAAAAAATATATAGTCTTCACACAGAACTTGTACATGATCTCGAATCACAAACTAAAAAAGAAATACTTAACCTTTTGAAAACCAAATTAGATCTTTTTAAAAGTAATAAAACCAACATAAAATTCTCGTAACCAAGGCTGGAAAATATTTTATCTTTTATAGAGGTAGTCCTTATAATTAGGTTAATATTCAAATTAGCCTTTTTTACATACATAAAAATAATATGAAAATACATCTATGCTAAGGTTCGAAAAGTTCGATAACCGTTCGAGTCGAGCTATCAAAATCTCGGGCTCGACTCATTATATGTTTCGAGCCAGTTTACTGGGCTTGAGCTCGATAAAAGCTCGGCTCGATCGAGTCGAGCTTGAACTCGAGCTCGAGTTGCTTGATAAAAGCTTAGCTCGTTTACACCCCTAGTATAACATACCGCGAGCTTAAAAAATGGGCATTTGCATATATATCTCTCCAAAGATGCAAAATTGCATATATATTTTGCATGCATAAAAATTATTGTACCATGTGCATCAGAAACTTGTGACAAAAATATATACGCAATTATTCACTTTTGGAGAAATATATATGCAATTCCAAAAAAATAAGGCTTGAAACAAGTCGAGCTCCAGTTCGAGCTTTATAAAACATAAATGAGTCGAACTCAGTTTCTAAGAGCCAAACTCACTTCATTGCATAACCCTACTCTTGACTTCAAAATTCATTTGTTATAACATTTGTAAAGAAAAAATATTAGAAAATCAATCATCCACATTAAAATATCTTGATCAATGTAGTTTTCGTTCACCTCCAATTATTTTGTTACTGGTGCTTTTACAGTTAATAGTAGGATTTGAGTATTTGTAAGCAAAAAGACTCAAGAAATTTCTAACGGTGAATTTTCCAACTTTGGGTCAATATAGAGTTATAGACACCCCACCGAATTCATCCGATTTTGGGCTCGTTCATGGGCTACACCTATCTATGTTAACCGCAAGATAATGAACTAGGAGTGAGCGAAAAAACCAAAAAGATCGAATAAACCGAACCGAACCGAAAATAACCGAACCAAATTTGTTAAAACCGAATCGAACCGAACTACTAATTCGGTTCTCGGGTTGGATATGGGTTTGGAAGTTTGAACCGAAACCGAACCGAAAACCGAATTCAAATAAATATATATATTTTTTATATACTTATATATATATTTATATATTTTTATGCATATTTATATATAAATAAATACAATTAAAATGTTATCACAATATAATAAAACACTTTTTATGCTTGAAATATATTTTTTTTGCTAAATATCTATTTTTTGGCTAAATATCTATATAATTATTATTTATTTATTTTTTAAATAGTGAAATTCGGGTTATTCGGTCAACCCAAGAACCGAACCGAAGTAGAATTCAACCGAACCGAACCGAACCGAAAACCGAATTTGAATTTAGTTCGATTCGGTTCTCGGTTGACTTAAATTTTTTTAGAGTGATGATATACGCTTAATTAAATAGCTTGGGGAGAGATCGATAATGTATTGCATAGATTGTTAATACATGCAATACATTTACGCTAAAGGCCTCCTTTGCGCCTTTTTTGGCCCATTTATCATTTTCCTTTTTTTTAACCGAATTAACTGAACCGAACAACCCGATTACCGAAGCGATCAACAACCCCATAATGAACTGATATTCTAAAACAAATGAAGCCCATTCCAACTTCAACAAAAACAAACTAAAGTCACTAAGCTAACACTAATAGTCCACAAAAAGAAACTGAAGATGAAACACCCCAATAGATCTAAAGATAACACACAATCCGGCCTTATACGCACGCACACACGCGTTGTGGACACATGTCGTTCATGGATTGGGCCACAACAGTTGTGTGCGTGCAGTGTCAATTTTTGTAATAGGAAAAAAAGGCGTCGAGTTGGGTTATTTGGTGGGAGGATGGTCTTATGAGGTAATTGGTTTTTTACAATATCTACCCACCTCAAATTGGTTGTTTGTTTAAGCTTATATATTTATGTGTTTTATGAGCTTATTTTTTCAAATATTTAAGCTTATATAAATTCATCAGTTTTGAGATAAGCCATAAAATAATCTTGTTAAACAAATCTTGTAACTCCAATGAAGCCTCAACAAACGCCTCGAAAAGATATCTAATTGCATAACATCTTTACCACTTCAACTAGTTATATATTAAAAGTTTGAAAGACGATACATAAAGTTGGTGGGTAATACATCAAACAAGATGTATATAATTATACGTTTTTAACTCATTGGTTAAAATCCAAGTTACTTCTATCACAAGGAACTAATTATATGCATTGAGTATGCTGTATGCGATTTTCTCGTTAAAACATTTGGCATCATCTTTTTTATACCTTCGGGAAAGCAAAACATCGGTACAAATCGTTCGATATTGTCACATTCTATTGTGCAAGTGTGTAAAGTCGATATGTCATTCATCATAGAATCATGGTACACAAATAGTGTTACATGGACTAATCTAGAAGTCGCGCTTGAGCCCAATACACGATATAACCCAACTACACAAACGAACTACTAACACCCCCGCAGTTTGAGCGAGAGGGCACCGAACGCTTAAACTGATGCGAAATTCTCCAAACAAGGCCGAGGGCAATCCCTTAATGAAAATATCTACATACTTATAACGTGAAGGAACATGAAGAACACGAACCTGAAGCAACAACCAAATCTCTCACAAAATGAATATCAATGTCTTTATGATTCGTACGTTGATGTTGAACCGGATTACAAGACAAATAGACAACACTGACATTGTCACAATAAACGAGCGTAGCGGAAGACAAAGGAGTATGCAACTCACGTAGAAGATTCCTCAACCAACAAGTCTCAGCAACAACATTAGCAATACCACGATACTCAGCCTCTACGCTAGAACGAGAAAGCATCGGTTGACGCTTAAAGGACCAAGAGAGGAGGTTGTTTCCCAGAAATACATAGTAACCGGAAGTCGATCTCCGAGTAGTAGGACACCCAGCTCAATCCTCATCCGAATAAGCAACTAAGGATGTAGGAGAAGATGAAAATAACTACAAACCATGATCCAAAGAACCATGAATATACCTCAAGATCTGTTTAAGATTGTGGAAAAATACTAACTGTGAAAAACTAGAAGGGGTTGAATAGTTTTACCAATTAAAACTTTGTTTTAAAATATTTAGATCGACTTATGTCAATCTATTTGGATGTGTATGTTGGACATTGATAGATAGATATATAAATGTGTAATGAAAGATAAAGAGTAAGAAGCACATAACCACGACACGAGTATTTATAGTGGTTCGGCTACAAGGACACCTTCCTTGCCCTACTCCACTCCCCGAGTCACCTACTCGAGAGTTCGTAATCACTACACGACACCAACTCCTTATGGCGGAGAAGCCTTCACAACGTCGCCTACTCTTTTTCCGGTACTAGGCTAACCACCGGGTTCTTCCACAAGGTAGAACCACACCTATCACAACGTCGCCTACCCTTTATCCGGTACTAGGCTAAGTACCGAGTTCCATTACAATGGAGGAACTACTACCCAACACTACACAACACATTACCCCAAAGGAGACCAACTCCTTATTACAACACCATCAAGGATATCAATATCCTTGGATATAACCTATCTCTATTTGCATATCGATGCACCTCATCGAGTATACAACCTTGACATTTTTCACTAATGTCACTTGACTTGACTTCTAGGCATCTTTCACTAATGCCCTTAACACGGACGTTTGACACCTTTCACTAATGCCTTCGTCTCGACTCCTTTAGCATTCTTCACTAATGCTTTTGACACGGACGTTAAGCACCTTTCACTAATGCTTTCGTCTTGACTCTTTTGGCATCTTTCACTAATGCCCTGGACACAACATTTCTATGGAGGAAGAAAGAAGTATCAACAAGAGAACCTCAGTAGTCTTGATGATGACGAAGCATGGCAACTCATGGACTTGAGCTTGCTCGACTTCAAGAGGTGGTGATCTCGCCTTTAAGAGGAACCTAGAGAATCACACAAAAACAAAAGACAAACTACATTGAAAGATCCTTAGGATCTGTGGTTAGAAGGTTACAATACTTGGGGAAAGTATGTGTGGGAGTGACAACCCAAAAGGAAGAAATGGCTCACTATTTATAGAGGAAAAACAACTAATGTTCCACGGATCCCACGGATCCCTCACTTGAGGGATCCGTCCAGTGTAATACTGGGGATCCGTGGGACGCTCCCTTTTGCCCATGGGTTTTGGGTCATGGGTCATGGGTTATGGATCATGGGTATCCAAGTAGATACAATGTATCTACAAGATGCAATGCATCTAGTCCATGGGTCATGGATTAAAACCATGGGTCATGGATAATATCCATATATGACTTAAGCATGATGTCATGCAATGGGTTATGGGTCATGCTCCATGGGTATGGGTCATGGACTTTGGGTTATACCCAACTACATTCAATGTATTTGGTCAATGGGTCAAATACTTAAGTTTCTACCCATTTATATTACCCATTATAATACATACTAGTTATGTATATATTTGCCCAATATGTAAACACTAGTTGTTGTACATATGTATTACAAAATCATAAAATCACTTATACTTGTTTTAGTGTTTTATGTGAAAACGTAAGTGTGTTAGTAAACTATTGGCTCAAACCATTTACGTATTTTATTTGTTTCGTTAAAATGATTTTACGTTTGTTATCGACAAAACATTAGAAGATCGTAAAATATAAATAAACGTTTTTACGGCTTATTTGTATTAACAATCTCCCCCTTTTTGTTGATGACAAAACATAAAATTATTTTAAGGAAAAACTAGAATTTGTAAAAGTTCGAATTGAGTTTTACTCTCTTCTCCCCTTTTGTCGAAACAAAAGAGCGTCGAAAAAAACTAACACATTGTTTTTAAAAAAATGTGAAAAGAAAATATAGAGAGCAAGTGACGGGAAGAGTTCTCGTCTTAACTCCCCCTTGACGAGTCCATCCCTTTGTGAGGGCGTCAAGTAAGAAAAACTACTAAGCTAATGCTTTGCAATGATGTTTGCAAATGGTTTCGTCTTAGTGACGATAATGCTCCCCCTTGATGATTGCAACTTTGCAAAGGGACGTCATGAAATGTAATCCAAATGAGGATTATATTGCAAATGGTTTTGCAATGTATTGTTTGACACAAAGCTCCCCCTAGCTTAGTGTGTCAAAGTCTTCATGTGTATTTTGAAAATCTACAAAACAAAGGTTAGAAAACAAGTATATAATGCATAATTTCCTGCAAATAAGACTCAAGTTAGTAGAAAACATGTCTTCTGTTGCACGGATCCCACGGTTCCCTCCTTGGAGGGATCCGTCTAGGCAAAACTCAGGGATCCGTCTATCTGATAACAGAATTCAGCAATGGTGATGTAACAAATAATGTTAACATCAAAGTGAGATATGTATTCAAGCAACAAACATATACTCAAAGCAATATGGCATATAAACTATCATTCAATAAAACATAAGAGATGATCTACAAATCTCTAAAACTAAGAGAATGATTTAGCCATGTAATACATTTTCTACTAATACTAATGAGTGACCAAAACTTAAAAAGCAACAATGTGCTTGAGTCTAAGGATGAGTGGACTTGTTGATTAGGTCCAATCTTTCAAGAAGATGATTAAACATGAAATGGGATTCCTAAACGATCTAAGTTAAGTTTGAGACTAGGACACCATTTTAATCCTTAGGCTCATGGTTGTTTGGGTTTGTTGACCTCATCGAAACGTTCGAGGAGGTGATAAAACATGAAACGTTGCTCTTCACGTAGTTCATGTATCAACCCTTCAACGTGTTGACAATGATAGCAATCCTTGTCATGGTTTTGAAAAGGTGGTGGTAAAGATGGAGCGGCTTGATGTGGAGGTTCAAGTGAAGAAGGTTGGGGATCCTCAAATGAATGAGGGATTGGTGGAGGCACATTAAATGGTGGCTCAACAAGGGTTGATGGTGGAGGTAGAGAAGTGTCAACTTCCATGTGGTCCGGTGGTTGACTTTGATGTCTCCTCATAATCCAAAATGGACCATTAGAGGGAAATGGAGAAATGGACATCGGTGCAAGTGTTGATTCAACACCTTGGTTTTGTTGCACAATCTTTTCTATTGAAGAGTGTGTCGGAGGATGAAATGGCCTAGGGGGTAAGTCCTCTAAGTTGTAGGAATGTGGAGATGATTGTGAGGTGGTAAATGATATGGCTCTAGGCACTAATGATGTTGGTTGGTTTGATAATGGTATGTTTGGTTTAGTAGGAATTGTGGAGTTTGGTGATGATATTTTAGTGGGAACAATCCTCTTGGGGATTGGTTTGATTGGTTGAGTTGGTGGAGGAGAAATCCTAGCATTAGTGGATTTAACCAGAGATGATTCGGTCAAGGAAATTTCGTGTACAACACGAGCAAGTTTCTTGGGTGGATGAGTTAGCACTAGGAGCTTTCCTCATGATGAAATGACTAAGAGAAAGGTTTCTAAATGCTGAGAATTATGTTGTGGTTGATGACTAAGAGATTCTAACAAGATGACTTGTAAAGGGAAGGATTTGGCAAGTACATTCAAGACTTAAGCCATTAAGATCCTTTGGAATGTGATGATTAGCATGCACAAGAGTCAACTTCAGAGTTGTACTGATCTAGGGACTTAATTAAAATGAGGTGGAGTGTTTAAGTTAGCAAGGTGAACTTGAAATGATTGTTTAAGCTAGAATTGACATGAATCTGTCACCTGGATCCCACGGTTCCCTCCAATGAGGGATCCGTCTAGGCTAATCCTAGGGATCCGCTATCGCAAAGAAAGAAAAAGAAAATGATGTTTGTGAAGTCTAACACCTATACCTCCTTGAGTGTTTCACCTTCCTAAGTGTCTTAAATGAAAGAATATTTAAATGATCAAGGGCAATGAGTGATGTAGCTAATGATTGCCTTTTATGGAAGGAAAATGAGACTTTATGATCACCAATGAGTGTTCAAGGATGACACTAGGAATTTTGATGGTGTCAAGTCATAATAAATGATCCTAGAGATCAGATGTAAACTTGAGATAAAATTTGAAAAATCCTCAAAAAATACAAAAATTGAAAAATTAGTTTTTGACCCATTTTGAGATAAGGATGACTAAAATCAATTTGCTAAAATTGATAAAGATATCCACCTAAGTGTTTTGAGATGTGAGGAACAATGTGTGAGTATTGAAGCGGAAATATGGTGAGTTTTGATGAGTTGATAAATCAAAAATACTTTGAATTTGATCCTAAGTTAGCTATGGGTGAGTGTGAAGCTTTCTTAGCTTGAAGAAGACTTAGGTGGTTCTAAGGCCTTATGTTTAGCTAGTGTGAAGTGATCTAGTGAGCTGTTTTAATGTGTGGGATTCTGCATTGCTCATCTGTTATCACGGATCCCACGGTTCCCTCAAAGGAGGGATCCGTCTAGTACAATCTTAGGGATCCGGAAACTGTAGATCAGAAACATCACAGAAAGAAATGCAGTTTTTGCACCATACTATGTACACTAATTTCTATTAAACTCTACTCCAAAGAGCAACAACACAAGCATGATATCACATAAATCATATCATAGATAAGAGTAGAAATGACAATATCCAAAACAACACAAACTAGTGTGCTTTAAAAACATAAGCATTCATACATAAACCAAATGTCTAAAGACAAGCATAATCCTAATGTCTCTTTAGTCAATCCTTTCTTTTCCTCTTTCCCGACCTCATGACGTAGTTAGCTAGGTTTTGGAACATACCATTTATTTGTTTGAATTCCGCGGTCTCGTTTGGAAGAGTTGGAAGTTGTTGATAGTAGGCAATGGGGTCCAAATCGATGTTAGCTTCGGGGTTGACATTTACTTCTTCTTCTTCGTCTGAGGAGTCTGGGAGAGCCTTAGGTTTTCTTCCATTGACCATGAACCGTTTAGAGGGTTGTTTGGTAAGAGGTACCATGACGTGATCGGAAAGGAAATGATCATCGTTGATAGGAGATGGTTGTAATGCACTAACATACTCACAGAGTCGTGTTAGGAGCATACCATACGGAAGTACCATGTTGGCAACTTTGAATACCCCGACCATTCTCTTCACCATGTAATAGGCGAGATTAAATGGCTTTTGGTGAATAAGGCAATAAATCATTTGCACGAGAGATACATTTGGATGGTCTTTGTTACCGACCAAGCTAATGACATTTTCCCTAAGAATTTCTTCCCATTTTCTAAAAATGGGGTGCATTTCAAAGAGTTCCATTTAAAAGGGATCACGGTGAATTATCTCTTTGTTTCGGTTGAAAAGGGATTGGTCGGCTCTAACTTTGAAAATAGTATCTCGAACGGTTGCGGGTTCATCAAGAGGAGTATGGTATATTGGTTTGGAATCAAGAGCAAAAGATTGGGTGGATATTGCCCAATCTTGAGAGTACATACAAATTCCTTCACAAGGAATGCGAAGGATTTGAGCAAATGTTTTGAGAGGTAGAGTGAAGTTTCGTTTATTGATGATAAAGGTGATTGAAATGCTATCATCGGTGTTTCGAATGATCCTAACGCTTTTGTAGAATTCAAAGATGAAAACCGGACAAATTTGTTCATCAATATCAAGAAGACAATCAAAGTTGATTGCCGAGAAGACTTGACGAATGTCGGTATTTTCAAGGAAACATTCCTTGACCACACGACCTTCGTGAATAAGTCGTTTTTCAAGTCTTTTGAAGACTTTGCGATCGGTTTTTGACAAGCCCTCTTTTCGATAGTATTGGGTGAGGTAATGGACGGTATCATTGTGGTCTTGTTGGGTGGCTCTAGGCATGATTGGTCCTAGAAAAACAAATATTCCAATTAGGCAAAATTTGTTGAGATGGGTTTATGGTTTTGATTTGTATTAACAATGTTGTATGCCCAATGTAGTCTTAGTTATGTGAAAACCTTTTCTAGTGATCAATTTTGGAAGACCTAATTTTATCAATTGATTAAGAAAAAATGAAAAACCATAAACCCTAGATTGAAGATGATGAAGATTAGACCATGTTAGTGTAATTACTTACAATGATGTTCTAGAGATGGATGCTTGAGGGTATGGAGTCCTGTGGAGATGAAACCAGCTCTTGGGTCGTTTTTGTGTTTTGTGAGGAGAGGGAAAATGAGCAGGGTTGATTTTGAAAGGCGTATAGCTGGTTTCTGTCACATGGTTCCCCCGGATCCATTGTATTAGGGATCCGGCTAGTACAACTAGAGGGATCCGGCTACTGTAGACCGAAAAAGGGTGTTTGGCATTATTATTGTAATAAGTTATAAAATTGCTTATGGAACAAAAATAGTTATGAGGTTTCAAATTGAAAAGATGTTTGGTCAACGGGATTTGATAGTTTAATTATCAAGGATCCATTGGTGACGACGAAGTTAGTTTGACGAGATCAAGAGGTATACTATTCCCGATGATGAGTAAGTCGGGAAAGTAGCGAAAAAGAGACTTTAAAGAGACTAGCAATTATTAACGTCTAAAATAAAGGAAGGTATCAACATATTTATGTAGATGTAAACTAGCTAATGAAAAATGAACATGCCTTTATGCTCTTGGCATGGTTTAAGGAGACCATAAGACCGAAAATACTTCATGAGCTTTTAAAGTAATCATTTGTACTTAGAATAAGTAGATTGCGATTACTTTTAGGTTCTCCCTTGAAGGTTGACTCCATTATTCTTTGAATAGGAGTGAAGACTATGGAGAGATCCTAGCATGAAGATTTCTTGAAGAAAAAAGTGTTAGAATAATCTATCAATATCCAACATAGAAGAAAATTATTTAAAAAGATTTTCTTCTTTGTTGTTTTCAAACATACACGGATCGTATCACGTTTTTAAAGTACAACATACTCTAAGAAACTTGGTAACGAAGCTCTGATGCCAATTGTGGAAAACTAGAAGGGGGGTTGAATAGTTTTATCAATTAAAACTTTGTTTTAAAATATTTAGATCGAGTTATGTCAATCTATTTAGATGTGTATGTTGGACATTGATAGATAGATATATAAATGTGTAATAAAAGATAAAGAGTAAGAAGCACATAACCACGACACGATTATTTATAGTGGTTCGGCTACAAGGACACCTTCTTTACCCTACTCCATTCCCCGAGTCACCTACTCGAGAGTTCGTATTCACTACACGACACCAACTCCTTATGGCGGAGAAGCCTTCACAACGTCGCCTACTCTTTTTCCGGTACTAGACTAACCACTGGGTTCTTCCACAAGGTAGGACCATACCTATCACAACGTCGCCTACCCTTTATCCGGTACAAAGCTAAGTACCGAGTTCCATTACAATGGAGGAACTACTACCCAACACTACACAACACCTAACCCCAAAGGAGACCAACTCCTTATTACAACACCATCAAGGATATCAATATCATTGGATATAACCTATCTCTATTTGCATATCAATGCACCTCATCGAGTATACAACCTTGACATTTTTCACTAATGTCACTTGACTTGACTTCTAGGCATCTTTCACTAATGCCCTTGACACGAACGTTTGGCACCTTTCACTAATGCCTTCGTCTCAACTCCTTTAGCATTCTTCACTAATGCTTTTGACACGGACGTTAAGAACCTTTCACTAATGCTTTTGTCTTGACTCTTTCGGCATCTTTCACTAATGCCTTGGACACAACACTTCTATGGAGGAAGAAAAAAGTATCAACAAGAGAACCTCAGTAGTCTTGATGATGACGAAGCATGGCAACTCATGGACTTTAGCTTGCTCGACTTCAAGAGGTGGTGATCTCGCCTTTAAGAGGAACCTAGAGAATCACACGAAAACAAAAGACAAACTACATAGAAAGATCCTTAGGATCTGTGGTTAGAAGGTTACAATACTTGGGGAAATTATGTGTGGGAATGACAACCCAAAAGGAAGTAATGTTCACTATTTATAGAGGAAAAACAACTATTGTTCCACGGATCCCACAGATCCTTCACTTGAGGGATCCATCTAGTGTAATACTGGGGATCCGTGGGACGCTCCCTTTTGCCCATGCGTTTTGGGTCATGGGTCATGGGTTATGGTCATGGGTATCTAAGTAGATACAATGTATCTACAAGATGCAATGCAACTAGTCCATGGGTCATGGATTAAAACCATGGGTCATGGATAATATCCATATATGACTTAAGCATGATGTCATGCAATGGGTTATGGGTCATGCTCCATGGGTATGGGTCATGGACTTTGGGTTATACCCGACTACATTCAATGTATTTGGTCAATGGGTCAAATACTAAATTTTCTACCCATTTATATTACCCATTATAATACATACTAGTTATGTATATATTTGCCCAATATGTATACACTAGTTGTTGTATATATGTATTACAGAATCATAAAATCACTTATACTTGTTTTAGTGTTTTATGTGAAAACGTAAGTGTGTTAGTAAACTATTAGCTCAAACCATTTACGTATTTTATTTGTTTCGTTAAAATGATTTTACGTTTGTTATCGACAAAACATTAGAAGATCATAAAATATAAATAAACGTTTTTACGGCTTATTTGTATTAACACTAACCACTCACACTCAGAGGTTTAAGATCGTTTGGTACAAGAATGATGTATGAACAAGACTAGATCATACAACAACAAAACAAACAAGACTTCTAACTATTTGTTGAAGCTTGATTATGCCTTGATCTTCTTTGCTACAAAAGAGGATCACTATAATGATATGAAACTTAGTTAGAAATAATAGAGAGAAGGACTGTATGTGATTATGCTAGAAAGGGATGAGAAAACAACTTGGGTTGGCTTGCTATTTATAGCCAAACAGTTCTGCTGTCACCACGGACCACGGAACCAAAATAAGAGTTCCGCCCTTGTAATATTTTGGTGCTGCCGGTCTGACAGTAAGATTACAAAGATCTTACCAAATTCAACCAAATCTAACCAAGATCATGTAAGATATGTAGAGTCCAAATCTAAACAAAATATCTTATGAAATCCTCTAGAGATTTCATTGATGCAACCCATGATGTCATATGTTGTTTTCTATTTTTAGAAATAATATGTTAAATGTAAATACATATGTAATGTTGTGTTTAAGAAACTAAAACATACTTGATCTAAAAATGTTGACATACATTATGGTTTAGAAGGATATCAAAGTTAATTGATATATGACTAATCAAAATATAAATGCTTGAGTGATGAATACTTAAGGAATGCTTGTTTTAATATCTATTAATCTTGACAAGCATTATACTTTACAAAAATGAAATTTACTTTTGTCGTTAATAAAACTTAGATAAAGATCATAAAATATAAATAACGTTTAATGACGATATTTGTATTAACAATATTCCCCTTTTTGTTGAGGACAAAACATAAATTTTATTTTTATAAAAGATGTAAAGTTGTACAAGAGTTATATAAAAATATGTGATTAATTTAGAACTTGAAAGAACTAGTTAGTTAGATAAAGTTGATAATAAAAAGCTTATTTTAACTTATGACTAGTTTGTCCAATTATTTGGTCTTTAACAATTTTGACTTTTTGTAAGTCAAAGTATGATGTTGACTTTTTAGAAAGTCAAAGGCTAAGTTCTATAATAGTCTCCCCCTTTTTGTCGAAACAAAAAGAAGAGGCGAGGCGAAAAATGTAATGAGCCCGAGCCATTATCTCCTCCTTGGCCAATGCTCCCCCTAAATTGGGTGCCAAGAGAAAGATACATGGATTGTGAAAAGCTACAAAAAATGTTAGTAATAAGCATCATCACAAGTATATAAGCATTTCCATTCACCAAGAAACAATCAACAACTGTATAAGAAACACCATTCATTTGTTAAAATTTTCATGATGTGAAAATCATGAAATGGAACACAATGTATGTGTTAGTACATAAAGAAGATCCTAAAAAATTAGAAAAATAAAGCAAATTAAATTAAAAAAATCCTATAAATAAATTAAAAAAAAAACTTAGAATTATAAAAGAAAAACTAGAACCCTCCTATTGAGGTGGTGGATGAGCAAGAGCGTTGATTCGTTCTAAGATGTGGTTGAGGATGAACCTCATTTCATCTTGGAGCTCATGGACCATAGCTCGGGTCCGTTCGCTAATGTGGGCGGTCCGCTCACAATTTGAGCAACCGTGTCTAGGTGGGAAATAGGGTTCATGATTTGGTGGTGGTGGAATGGTGGAGTTGTTGTTGTTGGTGGTTGGAGTGATTAGGGAGGAGAGCAAAGCATTTTGCATTTGCATAGCTTCACTAAGGTGAGAATCCACCATATTGGAGAAGTTGTGGAGGTGGTTTAGTTAGGCTTCTATCTCCGCTTTGGATTGTGGGTGATCTTCCCACATGGATTCATCAATGTCCTCCATATGAGGAGACAATGATGTTGGAGGTAGGGCATGGTCCCCATACAAAGGTCCATGAATGTCATTGTGAAGTGGATGGAAAAGGCGAGGTTGAGGTTCTAACGAGGCGTTTGGGTCAAAAGATGGGCGTGGTGACTCATGAGCGAGTCACTCAATTGTACCAAAGGATGGTAGTGGAGGTGGATTAGTGGGCCGAGGAGGTAAGTCCTCCAAAAATGGGTTTGGAGATGTAGGTGGAGTGGACAATAGTTCTATTGGTATGAGATTTGGAGATTTAGGAGGTGATGGTGATTTGGATGTTTGGATTGGAGCCAGTGGCGGAGATGTGGCAATGGGAGTTTTTGTTGGTGGTGGAGTGGTGATTACAATAGGTGATTTTGGAGGTGGTGTAGGAGTGCTCAAAGTAAGAAAGTTCTCATCTCTTATGGGAGATGAGATGGTTAGGGGTAGGAATCGGAAGATGAGCTAATGTTGACAAAGAAACATGGTCTAACACTCATTCTAGCCGTTTTCTTACATGGTTTGTTTGATGGAGAAGAGGTGGATGACTTAGTCATTTATGCTTGAGCTTATTTTAGGAGAAGATGAGAGAAATTGGAAAGGTGTGACGATGATCATCTTGAAGCTCTTAATTTATAGGATTATGAGATTATGGAGAATTATGTTTGATTTGATGTTAAGCCATAGAAGAAAAAAGGCTTCTAATGATTTGGAAGAGTTTTTAATGCTAGTCATATCATCTAAGTCAAGCCATACAAGAAGGTTTGAGTGAAGAGACAAAGATATGCAATAAATGTGTTCTAATGATTGTAGGATCTTGAGAATCGATCACCCACGGAGTACAAGGAACCAAATTTTGGTTCCTTCCTTTATGAAAAAGGGTTCCTTGGGTGAATTTTTGAATTTTGGTGGGAAATGGATATCCTATATGTCTAAGTGTGTTAAACTAGTTCTAATATGGATAAAAAATAGTAAAAACTATCCTAAAAGCAAATTTTGGTAAATTGGAATGTGGAAATTAGCGAAATTCAGCAATTTACCTGGGGAAACCACGAAACCAAAAATTTGTACAGAAGGATCCCAAATTTTGGGTCAGTCTGGTCCGCCTGTACAGGTTTGGCGGCACCAAAAACTAAAACAGATGGAACCAAAAAAATGGTGTCGTCCGATCCATAGCGTGCAGAAAAATTCACATACCCAATTTTTGTCCCTCGGGGACTTTTCTGAAACCTGAAATTTTTCTTAAAACAAATGGCAATAACTATTTAGGAACAAGCAATAACGCATATATAAACATAGTGGAGCATCAATTTTCAAGAAGGGCTAATGATTTTCACTTAAAAGTGAAAATGGGTAAAATTTAATAACACACGTGTGTTATCCCCATGAATGAACCGGTTAGCATACATCAATATTTTAAGTTAGTTTATCATCCTACGAAGCGGAAACACATAAATAATGTCATACATCATTGTTTCTTGTCTTGTTCCAAACACCCTCTTAAACCTCACTTATCTAACTTTTTGTAAATCTTGGTCATCATCCTTCCAAGGCACTTGAACATCCCCTTGGTTTGCTTGAAATCTGCCATTTCGTTCTCAATCTCAGGAAGAGGCATAGTACTCATGAGGTTGTAGCCTAGAGTTGGGAGATCGCCTCTTGAGCTATTTGATGATGATGATGAAGGAGTTGGAGGTTTTGGCCTTTTTCCTTTGCCTTGATCTTGGACACTGCTCATCACTCAAGGGCACAAATATGTGAGGGATGAGAGAATAATCTAGTTTCAACCCTTTAGGACTTGGTGGAATGGGTGCAAAAGCTCTATAGAGACTGGTGAGTAGCATCCCGTATGGAAGAGCAACGGAGCCTTGAGTAGGGATGTCTACCATTATCCTAACACTGTAGTAAGCCAAGTTGAATGGTTAACGAGTGGACAAGCTATAGAGCATGTAACAAAGTCAAGCATTGATGTGGTCTCTATATCCTATGGTGCTAATGACATTGGCTCTAAGGAGTTCCTCTTACTTTTTGAATTGAGGCTTAAGCTCATTGAGTTCCATACCATATGGATCTCGGTTGACTTCCTTTCCCGCTCGAGTGAGACGGGTATGTGCTACCCTATCATTAAAGAGGTGCTCACGAATGACGTCCTTGTCTACCAAAGGAGTTTGGTAGGAAAGAGAGCGGTCATGAATAGCATCAAGGATAGTGAGTGACAAGTACTTGAGCAAATTGGTTGAGAGAAATGGTGTAGTCATTTTGGTTGATCCTAAACCTTAGAGCCATTTGATCATCCTTATTGTGAAGGAAACAACACTAGCATAGAATTCTAGGACAAACCTAGGGCAATCGGCTCATCGATGTCAAGGAGACAATCAAGTTTATAGTGGCTAGTTCTTGACGGAGATTAGTTTCACGACAAAAGATGGATGAATGGTCCTACCTCATGGAAATACCTTTTCTCTAGACTCCTAAAGATTTCAACTTGTTATTTGGTAAGGCCCTTGGTTTTGTGATGTTGAGGAATGTAATTAAGAGTGTCTTTGTGATCGTAAAATTTTATGGCTGGCTACCATGTGTGTTACTAGGAGCAAGAATTAACAAGTTTTAGTAAACATGAAAACAAACTTAGCGTTTTTGTTCTAGTGTGTGCCTATATGCAAACAATTTGGAGTTGCGGTTATCTCGACTCATTTTATGCATAAAATATTTTTTATTGGTAGTGTTTGGCAAAACTCAAGAGATAACCCAAACGCTCCTAATTCAATGTGGCTTCATTTGAATATACCCGTGAATGCATATTAGTTATGCATTACCTTTAGTATTCAAGAGACATTTTGCAAGTGATGAAAATAACGTTTTTATTTGTATGAACAATGAGAAATAGTTTTCTATAAGTGATAAAATAACGTTTTCATTTGTATGAACAATGAGAAATTGTTTTCCTACAAGTGAGAAGTTTTTCAAGAATTTGACATGGGGTTTTTAGTTTAACTAAGATAATGCCTTATAGTAATTAGCTTCTAAATAGTGAGAAACATGATTTGTTTATGCAATTTGACAATGTAGTTCATAATCTCAAGAATTAGTTATGCAATTTAACAATTGAGTTCATGTTTTGTGCAAGAATATACATAATCCCCATGTATTGGTTTTTGCATAAATTAGAACCCTAGACTCATAATTAAGAGAAGTAATGTAGTTAGGATACTTACAATGATGTTTTCTTCAGTGATTAGTAGGGGAAGAAACCTTAATAATGAGTTAGGTATGTTGGTGGTTCGTTTTGGTAAAGTGAGTTGTGGAGAAGAAGGTGTTTTGTATTTAAAATTTTTGCTAATGTTGTTACCACGGACCAGACGGACCCAAAATATTGGTTCCGTCCGTTTGGTCGTTTGGTACCGTGGGAACTGTAGCAGAACTATGCTAAATTATTTTGTTTTGGTTATTCTAAGGTTTAGGCTATGTTTTAACTACATGTTTGGTTCCATTAATCCTAACCCAAGTCTAAGAAGGTTAAATGGTTCTAGTTTAAGAGGTTTAGTTAGGATGTCGGCAATGTTATCTTCGGAGGATACTTTCTCAATTGAAATGTTTCATTTTTGAACATTGTCGCGAAGGAACTGATGGCGAATTTCAATATGTTTCGTTCAAGCATGTTGGACGGGATTTTGCTGAGATCAATAGCTACTTTGTTGTCGCAGAGTATAGAGATGTCGTTGAGATGAATTCCGTAATCCACGAGAGCTTGCTTTATCCAAAGAGCTTGCTTTATCCAAATAGCTTGTTGACATGCTTTTCCGGCTGATAAGTACTCGGCTTCGGTAGTTGAGATAACGAGAGCCGTTTTTTTTCTTGTGAAAATGTCTAACAAAAGTACAAATACCACTTGTACTCTTTCTATCGACATAGTCACCAGCATGGTCCGAATCGGCATACTCTATGGTTTCTACACCCGTTCCTTTGGGATACCATAATCCTAAACATGTTGTTCCCTATTGTATCTAAATATTCGTTTCAAGGCTTCTAAGTGTGATGCTTTGGGATCTTCTTGAAAGCGAGCACATAGACAAACACTAAACATAATGTCGGGTCTACTGGCCGTGAGATAAAGTAGGCTACCGATCATTCCTCTATATTTAGTGTTATCTACCGATTCACCTTTCTCATCCTTGGTGAGTTTTGTGTCCGAGGACATGGGTGTTTTAGTTGGTTTTGAGTTTTCAAGACCAATTTTCTTAAGCATATCTTTTATGTATTTAGATTGGTTAAATAATATGCCATCTTCTAATTGTTTAATTTGAAGTCCTAAAAGAAGTTTAACTCACCCATCATACTCATCTCAAACTCGTCAGCATGATTTTAGAAAATCATCACATAGCTCTTGACAAGTTGATCCAAATATGATGTCATCAACGTATATTTGAACTATGATAATGTGTGATTCCCTTTTGTTGGTAAAGAGAGTATTATATACTAATCCCATTGTGTATTTGTGTTCTACTAAGAAAGTCTCAAGCCGATCGTACCAAGCTTTTGGTGCTTTCTTAAGTCCGTATAGTGCCTTCTTAAGTTTGAAAACATGATGTGGTTTTTCAAAGTCGGTAAATCCGGGAGGTTGAGCAACATATACTTCTTCGTTAATGAACCCATTTAGGAATGAACTTTTAACATCCATTTGAAATAATTTAAAGTCATGAGCACATGCATATGCAAGTAAGATTCTAATAGACTTAAGCCTAGCTACCGGTGCATACGCTTTGTCGTAATCAATCCTTCTTGTTGATTATAACCTTGTGAGACAAGCCTAGCTTTGTTTCTAGACACCACACCGTTTTCGTCCATTTTATTTCGAAAAACCCATTTCGTTCGAATTATCGTTTGATTTTTAGGTTTTGGAACTAATTTCCAAACATCATTTCTAACAAATTGGTTTAGCTCTTCTTGCATAGCAATTACCCAAGATTTATCTTTTATTGCTTCGTTTATGTTTTTCGGTTTAACGGACGATACAAAGCAAAAGTAGTTACTTTGATTTTGGGCTTGTGATCTTAATGTTCTTTGATTTAGTTGTCCTATGACTTTTTCTAAAGGATGACTTTTGGACTCTTTGATGTTTATAATTTCTTTATTTAATGGTTCATCTTCCTTGTCATTTTCATTTATTTCTTGACTTTCAACAAGTTGACTTTCAACTAATTCATCATCTACCAAAGGTGATGTCTTAGAGGGAGGTGGACTTTCGTCGAATGTTATGTTCAACAATTCCTCGACTCTCATTGTTTCTTTGTTTAAAACTATGTATGATTTACTAGTTTGTAAGTAACCAAGAAATACACCTTCATAAGACTTTGGGTCAAATTTGGTGAGATAGTCTTTGGTATTAAGAATGAAGCATTTACATCCAAACACTCTAAAATATCCTAAAGTCGGCTTTTGCCTTTATATAATTCATATGGTGTTTTGTTCAAGAAAGGACGTATTAAAACTCTATTTAAAATGTATGTGAAAGTATCAACGGCGTTATACCAAAACTTTTGAGGTTTGTTTTGTTCATTTAGCATTGTTCTACTCATTTCTTGAATAGTTCTATTTTTACGTTCTACAACTCCATTAGATTAGGGTGTTCGAGGAGCCGAGAAGTTATGTGTAATACCATTTGTATCACAAAAGTTTTCAAATTGTGTTTCATTGTCGAACTCGCGACCATGATCCGTTCGGATCGACACAATGTTAACACCTAGTTGATTTTGAATTTTCTTACTAATTATTTCAAATTTATCAAAAGCTTCATTTTTAGTTTTCAAAAACATTGTCCAAGTGAACCTTGAGTAATCATCTACTATAACTAAAGTGTAGAGGTTCCCTCCATAACTTCTTATAATGGATGGACCAAACAAGTCCATATGCAAAAGCTCTAGACATTTAGATGTGAAAACCATGTTTTTAGCCTTATGACTACATGAATTTGTTTACCAATTTTGCAAGCGTCGCAAAAGTGTTGGTCATATTTCAATTTTGGTAGGTTTCTAACTAGCTCTTTTGAGGATAGGTTTTGGATGAGTCTCATATTAGCATGACCTAATCGTCTATGCCAAAGAGTAGAGTTATCATCTAAGGTTGTTAGGAAAAGTTTGTCTTTAGATGTTCTATCTATTTTCATGAAATATATGTTATTTTTCCTAACTCTTTTAGCTATGGTGATACCATCTTTTTGTATTTTACTACCATTTTCTTTAAATAGTACTTTATACTTTTTATCACATAGTTGGCTAATACTAAGTAGATTAAATCCTAACCTATCAACATGAGAAACATTTTCAATAGTTAAGGAGTTATGAGCGATCGTCCTTTGCCAATGATTTTGCTTTTGAGATTGCTACCAAAAGTGACATTACCTCCGTCATACTCTTGGTATGTTGAGAAGAGGCTTTTGTTACCCGTAATGTGTCTTGAGCATCCACTATCTTTTATCCATTCATCAGGTTCTAATCCAACTTTCAAGCATACCTATGACACAAATAACTCAAGCGTTTGGTCCCTAATATCTCATGGGTCCGTTTGTGTTAAACATACCATTTACTTGGTTCATGTATGGAAATGATGGGTAAGGGTTCCATGGCATGTAATTTGGAGTTTGATATGGTCTAGGGTAGTTTTGATTCCAACCGGTATGTTGATAGTTTGGTTGTATGTTGTAGTTGCTCTTGGGAAAGGGGCGTTTGGCAATAGGTGTTTTAGGCCGTTGTTGAGTAGTTTTATATCTAATTTCATTTCTAGCAAGTCCTACTCCTAATGTAACAGCAGGTTTTAGTTTAACAACATCCTTGGTTTTCTTTGTTACCTTGACAAATTCACTACGGTCCATTTTGCAAGCATTTTGTCCTACTACAGACACCACGGCACCAAAACTTTCAACGGACGGAACCAATTTTTTGGGTCCGTTTGGTCCGTGCTGTACTGCAGCAGATGTGACATTTGTTTGTCTTTTTCGGCCGTTTTGGTTTGACTATTTGGAATTAGTATTTCATTAAAACCTAATCCACTTGTGTTTCCTGGTACTTTTTGAATTCTTACTATTTCATCGCTACAAGAAATGTTTGTGTTAAATCTTTTAAATTTAGAGTTATGTTCTGTAAAGCCCCTTTTATCACTTATACCTTTACCAAGCAAACCCAACACACGTAACCCAAGTTACGCGTATAAAATGTGAAACACAAACACAAACAAAGCTTAGAAATAAGATGAGAAAGATGGTGACTTGATGTTATAAACCGTGTATGTGTGAGATAAAGATGAACACAAGATGTTGTATATTCCAAAGGAAAAACACACACACACACACACTTTCAAGCACACCCCTCAAATGACCATTTGAGGGGTATTTATAGTACAAGTAACTTAAAACCCTAAAAGGCTTTGCTTGGGCTTTTCGTGGGACTTGGATTGGGCTTGGGATATATGAGCATACAAACGGCTAACATACCCTAACGTTTAACCAATTAGCTTAGCCCAATCCACGAGCCCTTTGACTATTCTATCACGATATCTAACACACAATACAAAGTTCCTAAACGTTAATGACCATCACTTCTAATAAAACTATTAAGGCTAACAATCTCCACTTGATTAGGTCTTTACATTTCTCGAGCAAGAACTTTGTGTGTAGATATTGAATAGTCTTGATTCTTTGTTCCTTCATGCTTTGTGATCAGTTAATGTAGTTGTCTGCCATTGTCAACTTCGTTGGTTAGGTATCTCCACGTCTTTCTCCACCATGCTCACACTTCTATTTTACTTTGAGTTTCCAATGATGAAGTTCTCGAGTCTTTACACTTTGTAGATTCTTGGACATTGACGAAGAGTCATCTTTAACTTTGAGTTGCCTTTGATTTTGATGAGAACTTTCATGTGTTGTTGGTATGAGCATGTGGCGAGTCTGCACGATCCATCCGCTCCGAAGCTTCCATAAGAAGAAAACATAAAACATGTTAGTAATAAGTGGATTCCGGCACTTACAAGTTTGAATTTCGAGGGTGTTAACAACATAGTGTGAAAACACGTCTCTAATTCTCATAGAGGCCGTTCCTGAACTGGAGTCCCACAAGTGAGATAACGCGATGTACCGAAATACACCTCAGTTCGGATGAGTCGAGAGGTACACCAAGCATCACCCCACGATCAGACCGTTTGAGGCACACTAAGCGTAATCCACGGGAGTTACCCAAGTGACTGCTTGTCGGGCGCTGATGTTGACCATGGCGGAGTTTCCATTCAATCATCAAGATCACATAAGTGAAACTTCTCATAAATGTTCGGCAAATTGCTAAGATATGCGTAGGACTCTAGAATATATCACTTGTGTCCTTATTGATGAACAACAAGAGATGTCATGTCATGTGTTCCTATGAGATCTTTTGATGAATCTCGTGGCTCTAGACTCAATAGTGCATTTTGGTTTTCCTGAGCGGAGACTAGGGAGATGGTCTCCTTCTTCAATATCAATGATCTCTAAGAGAAAGTCGATAGATTATGTAAGGTTCCCAGTGAGAATGAAACAAATCCTTTTAAGAGGAATTGAGTGGATAGAAGGTTTAGTGCAGTGCGTCACTGGGTCTATGACGTCTTTGTCTTCAATACCAGTGTCATCTAGTGACAACCAGTAGCATATGTATTGAACCCGGTTTACGCCCTAAGGTTGATTATGGAGGTGTTTTTTTCACCCTTTCTTCACATTTCTTTTAATTCTTCAACCCTTCTTTCTCCTTTCTCACATTACTCCTTTTTTCAATCATTCCTAAGGACTTTTAATACAAACTATTGGTTGTGTCCTTGGGTAGATCCCTCCGGCTCTGGCGGATCATAGGACGGATTTCCTATCCTTAGTCACCTTATAACTCCATGATTGTCCTATTGTTGCCATAAAACCGTTTTTTATGAAAATCTCTCAGAGTGTTTATGATAGAAAACATGTTTGAAACATTCCGAGAGTTTTATATTTTTAGAAACACTCCCCTTCACATGTGCTTATATGTTTTGATGTAAATCGCACATAGAGTAGAGTTCGCACTTTTTGAATTGATCGACTTTAAATGAACAAGACCGATTCGAGACATGTTTACATCAGTAGAGAACTAGCTTGAAATTATTACCCGTCCTGGTCAAGTCACAGAAAGTTTCTCGAGATGGTACATTATTCCTCGTCAATTCAATGGTTTCAACTGAGTCGAGCTCATTTGAGATTCAAACAACGATCATTAAACCTTTTTGATCACATTTTAATCACGTTTCTCCCCCTCAAAAATAGCATATTCGTGATATTTTTGATATCATAGGATTAAACAACATTTTAGAATCTTTTGGTGAGACAAACGGATTTGATTTAAGCATGAATTTGGAATATTTTTGGTTTATACTCCCCCTTAACGAAAGCATATTTTTCAAACAGAAAATTTAGAATCAATTAAGGGTTTAGAGGGAGTTATCTTGGTACCAAATGTGAGAGATTTTGAAAAATTTCAAATCAATGGTTCGCAAGATGAAGATTTTAAAAAATATTTTGAAGATATTGAAGAGAAGAATTATCTTCATTTGTTTTAGGATAAGTGCTCGATATTTATGAAAACCGATTTTGTGTAGCACTTTCCTTTCTTTAAAGATCGGGTTGCAAGCGGAAATACTTACAAGCCATTATGTTTTTAGGAAAAGTGCTTTGAAAAATATTTAAAACCTTTGATTTTGATAAGCATTTTCCTTTCTTTGAAGCGCGGGTCCTGAACTGATGTGTTCAGAAGCCATTATTTTGAAGTCCGGGTTTCGTACTGATGTATACGAAAGCCATTATTGAAGAAATTTTAAGGAACGACATGTTTTAGAAAACACTTAAAGGAACTCTCGCTCAAGCATCTGTACATGCCCGTATCATTGTTGAATGACATTTCTAGAAACGTACAGAATATCGATTATACGAGAGACATGTCGTAAGAAGAATATTTTTGGATTTTGTTGATTTTATATTGTTTTTGTATTTTGAAAATTTTCTATTTTTGTATTTTGTTTTTGTTGGTTTTATAAAAGAAATGGAAAATCAATAAAGAAGATAGAAAGAATGATGAAGAAGAGTTTACAGAATTAGAACCCTCTCAAGAGCTGGGTTCGATATATTTGATTCACCGCAACCAAAGAAGAAGAGTTTTCACAAATAACAGTGTTAGAAGTACAAGATTCCTCACGGTGAGGGTGATCACTATCAACGGTTGTAGTGGTTTCTACTTCCTTATCCTGATGAGTTTCATATTATCTGTGTTGGAGCAAGTATCAAAAATCTTTCCAGTGGGAATCCATCTAAGACCAACTTTGTTGAAAACTTTGCCCGTGGGTATCCACCTAAGGTAAGATCTAGGAGTTGTTTTCTTATCAGATTCAGCGGAAGACTCATTTTTTGAAAAACTACGTCCTGAAGAGATCCACCTATAAGGTTTCCTTTTGATGTTCATCTTGTCAACGGGTTTGTTTCTATTTGGTGTCTTAGTGGATTGTGCCTTGGCACGAGAATTATCTTTCTTGAGATATTGTAAGGCACATGCATCATGATTAGCTGAAAAGATACATTTTTTACATGTAGTATGCATAAATTCAATATTCTTGTGTAAAACAACGACTTTAACTTTGTCACTACTGATCTTTTGGAAATTGATTCTTGTTCGAAAAGACTTAGAATTCCTAGTGTTGTTTTCTAAGGGCATAGCATTTTCGTTTGCGCAACTACTCTTAGATGCAAGCCAATCCCTAGTCTTTTGTAGAGTGTTCCTAGGTAATGGTTTACTACTACTAGTAGTGCCTTGAAATCTTGTAGAATTCATCACCCTAGATGTTGCACCTAAAATTCCGTCTTTTCGAGTCTGTGCCTTTTTCCTAGCTTCTTCTAGATAGTGATTGTTGACCATGTCGTTAGAACCGACAGATTCTTTAACTGTATTTTTGGTCACATTCCGTGAACTAGTCTTAGAATTGCCATGTGTAAACACTTTTCTTTATCAAAACAGGTTTTCAAAATCTTTGATAATTCGCTTTTGATAGGCAAAGACGTGGAGTGACTGTTTTTGACAAATCATTTTCTCATTGACTTTTGGAGGAGGTCGAGAAATTGACATTTTGGTTTAAAACCGGTTTGGGAACATTTGTTTTCTCCTTAGTCAATGGTTTTCAAACTTAGTATCCACACCTTTCCTTTTAGATCGCCCATTGAACTCTCAAAAGATCATTTTGCTCTTGCATGTCGTTGTAGGCACGCCATACGACGCTTTGTCATACTTGCATTCCTCGATTTTCGATCAAGTTGTTTAAAATAGGACACGTTTTGTTTTTCAAGTTTTTCAAGAGCATTTTCATATTTTTAAACAATTGCGGAGGTCTCGGTGGAGTCTTTCATGATCTTCAACAGAATATGTTTGCAAAATGATGGACATAATATCGATGAGTCGAACATCTTCAAGAGAGAATCATTCAAATTTTCCAAAACTTTGATGTGTTCAATACTTTCATTAGCTTGCTTTACCGTGGATTTATGGTCCTTGACAAAGTCATTGTTTCTTTCAAAACGATTGTTCAAAATGAATTACCCTCCCACCGATGCCGCTTAACGGAGGTTCAATTTGAGTTTCAAAAACTTTTGTTTCGTCATCATGACGAGTAAACCGAGATGTTAGTAGTAATATTGGTTTTAGATTTGACATCTCTTGAAGATACCCAATTCTAGTTTTAACGTCATCTAAAATGCTTCGGCATCACTTGTGTTAAAAGGATTGTTTGAAGACATTTGTTCGATTTTGAAAAGGATTTTGAGACAACTACGGGAGTTGCAACCGGTTTTGAAACCGGTGTTGACACTTTGTTTGAAACACTTGGTGTGGTGGAAAACGTTGATTGTTCTTTTGATTAACAAAAGTAATTCCATTAAGTTTGTTCCATTTGTTATAATCAATCGGTTTAAGATCCGGATTCTTTTGTTTCATTTTTGATCTACTCTCCTCAGATAGTTCCAACGTTTCAAGAGAATCACGAACAATTATGGGTTCATGCAAAGGTTTCCGTTGTTCAACACATTCGAGATTTCGAGCTTTCTTGAGGAACGAAGAAGGTTGTTACCAAGAGCCATTTTATGCGATGTGAAAAATCGGATTTGCTTGATTAGAAAGCATCTTGTTTGTTTTAGCGAATGACTGTTGTAAGAAGCAAATTATCCAATTTTTGATAGTTTCATTTTATCCGAATTTCATCAAGAAGAGAATCTTCTCATTTTGAAAATCAAGAATCAACTGTTTCTTCTCTTTTCAAGATCGAAAAATGCTTTTTGTTTAGAAAGTTGGTCATTTAGTTCATAAATTTCCTTGTTTAAAGATTTTATTTTCAAGTTCAAATTCACATCAAGTGTGTCATACTTGAGTTGCAATTGTTTTCTCTTAAAATGTAATCTCGATAACCAATTTCTAATTCGAAAGTTTGTTTGTATGAAATTCAAAGGCTTTGGCGTGCTCCTTGTAACTCTCAAGCTCGTGGTCAATTTCTTATTCGCGGCCTTAACTTCGCGATTGACCTTACTCACTTTTTCAATTTCAATGCCACGCTTATTGATTAATGATTCAAAATAGGCACGTGTTTCCTCATCGGTCTCGAGATTTTGTGCCACACGCCTCCACTAGGATCCACATCCGGGTTTCGAGTTAGTATTGCTACAACTCGGATTGTCCGTATGTATCATAAGTAGGTGCCGATGTCACGAATCTTCGTTCATCATGAGTAAACACATCACATATGACATTGTTATAGCATGGATCAATGATTGGTACCTTAGATCTGCATTTGCGTCATAGGCAGGAGGTGCGTCGTAGTCGATGTCGTACTTAGTCTCCTCAAGATTTGCCATGAAGACGCAGTTTGCATTGATGTCCTCTCGGTCTTCCAAATCATCCATAATAGCGAAAAAGTCATGTTCCTCAAGACTCAACCGCATTCCAGATTCGCCTTTTGTGCTAACAAAGATAGTCAAGATACGCAAAATCCTTCTTTTTCGACTTAGTAGGACAATTCCTTGCCATGTGACCCACTCCTTGACATTATAACACTTAACTGATTACCACGATTCACATTTCCATAATTCCCAATGATCGGAGTCGCAACATTGCCATTCGATTACCCATCGCTCTATTCCCAACATTCATCCCCCATCGATTTCCAACATCTTGACCGACCGACACCACGATACGGAACCACCGATTACCCATGCGATCGCTAAATGCTTTATCCAATAAAGAAAATACCGTAGCAAAGCATTTTCTTGTTCGATTCGGGATCGGTGATTCCTTGTTCTGGTATTGTGGATACGGTTGTTGAATGACTTGTTGTTCGGTGGATAGAATTGTTGTTGTGGTTGTTGAATGTATTGTCGCAAGTTGTTGTTGGAAGATGATGAAGCATGTTGTTGTGTATTCACCGTAGTAAGTGCCAATGGATCATGATTCTTTGCCAATCTTTCTTTCCCGACTTCATTCGCTTCACTTGATTTTGTTTCGTAAAATCGTTTAGTTGATCAAAGTTCACCGATGAAGGTCTTTTGTTTGGTTGACAATAGTTACATATCGTCCCCATTCTTCCGGAAGATTATTCAGAACTTGATGTTTTGAACGATTGTTCGGGTGCCAACTTGTTTCGATAAGCTCATTCATCAAAGTGCAAAACCTTCCATAGTAGGATTCAATGGATTCTCCCGGTGTAGATGTAAACTTTTCCCATTCGCTTAGCGACTTGTTCTCCATGTCTTGTTTACCAATTTACATTCCATAACATAGTCGTCTAACACGCTCCCACATATCGAAAGCAATTTCACAACCGTCTCACAAAGACAAAAATGTCTATTGGTAAACCCGGTTGGACAATATGAATTGCCATGTCATCTGCATCGACTTGTTTCGATCCTCTTGATGTATTCGATTCGGTTTGAAGATGAGAGGATGGTGGGACGGAGGTGTTGCATCCGCATTTCGGTACATGAACTTGTCGAGGTGGAAGGGTCCATCCCGAATGGATTTAATCATGAGTTTCCCATTTGGTTTGGTCTTGATGTGGCGGAGCATTCGACTTGTCCATTGAAGATAACCACCTTTGCCAACATAGGAGGTCGGTTTTCGCACCGCCGCATGAATGTCTTGTTGAGTTGCCATTGATGAAGGTATGATCGATAAAGTTGATGTAGGATCGATTCAACGATAAAGGAGTTGTGGTTGATGAAGATTAAGCTCGCTTGAAGTTTTTCCGAAAGTCGTACTGTAAACTCGGTTCTTAGTCGTAATTTTTTTTTTTTTTTTTAAATTTGAAATTCACTATAAAATCAATTCTAAGATCGTATGACAAATTTGAGTTATGACAATTTTGAAGCCAAATTTGACCCGAAAAATTTGAATTTAGGCCTAAAAATTTGAATTTTTGACCAAAATTTTCACAGTTAAACCAAAATTTGAATTTCGCGTAAAAATTGAACGTTTAGTCTCCTCAAAAATTGAACGTTTAGTCTCCTCAATTTTTTTTTTCTTTTTTTTTTTTGTAAAAAAAAAAAAAAACCATTATGCGTAGAAAGAGCTTAGGCGTAGACAACAGAAGTTACGAGTAGGATATGGTTATGAGTAGACGAGGCTTAGGCGTAGGATCTTATGCGTAGGATCTTATCGTAATCAGCTTAGGCGTAGGAATCCTTATGCGTAAACAGTATCTTACGCGTAACCTTAAGCTTATGCGTAGACAAAAAGTTACTCGTAAACCTTACGCGTAATTGTGAAGTTATGCGTAGAGTTACTCGTAAGCTTTTAGCTTATGCGTAAACTATGGTTAAGAACCAAAAATCCTTTACACTGTCACATCGTAAGAGATCATCCAAAAGTCGAAGTGTTCCACAAACTTATCCAAGTGAGGGAAGCACTGAGTCACCGTTTAAGCTTGAAGAATCTGCACCAAAAGGTTATGAGTAGAACCTTATGCGTAGTTGACTTTCTTACGCGTAGAACTAGGGTTTTGACCTACTCGTAAAAAATTTCCAACGATTCAAACAATTTCGCTTGCACAGATATCCTTAAAAACACTCGAATAACCCAAAAATGTTGACCTTTTTCACCCAAAGTGCTTAGCAAATTATGAGTAGAAATGACCAATGAACCAAAAACGAGTTCAAAAGTGAAGAAAAACACGTAAAGCTTCTAACGTTTTGCAAAAAACTGAAACTTTAGCACCAAATAAACCTTAAACCACAAGAATCTTGAATTTTTAGGTGCAAAAATTAAAGTTTTATGCGTGACAAATATGTAAAACGAGAGCTTTATGCGTAACCCTTCAAAACAAACACAAACACTCCTAAACCATTGTTAGGCGATTGATACCAATTGTAAAGCCCCTTTTATCAATTATACCTTTACCAAGCAAACCCAACACACGTAACCCAAGTTACGCGTATAAAACGTGAAACACAAACACAAACAAAGCTTAGAAATAAGATGAGAAAGATGGTGACTTGATGTTATAAACCGTGTATGTGTGAGATAAAGATGAACACAAGATGTTGTATATTCCAAAGGAAAAACACACACACACACACACACACTTTCAAGCACACCCCTCAAATGACCATTTGAGGGGTATTTATAGTACAAGTAACTTAAAACCCTAAAAGGCTTTGCTTGGGCTTTTCGTGGGACTTGGATTGGGCTTGGGATATATGAGCATACAAACGGCTAACATACCCTAACGTTTAACCAATTAGCTTAGCCCAATCCACGAGCCCTTTGACTATTCTATCACGATATCTAACACACAATACAAAGTTCCTAAACGTGAATGACCATCACTTCTAATAAAACTATTAAGGCTAACATGTTCAATGAGAATTTCTTGTGTGAGTTTTAGCTTTTCTATTTCAAGACTAAGCTCTTGACATGATTTGCAACCATCATCATTTGCTTTGCCCTTTTCTAATCGTTTGCCTTTTCTTTTAACTCATAAATTTCGTTTTCTAAAAATTCCTTTTTAGTCTTTAAAAACTTGTTTTTAGTTTTGATTTTTAAGCTAAGCTCACACAATTGATTATATTGTTTTTTTAAAGTGTCATTATCAATAGAAGAGTAAGATGAGTCGGAATGTACCTCGTTTGATTCATGTGACATTAGAGCGATCTCATCCTTGCTTGATTCTTCATCATCCTCACTATCACTCCAAGCACCACTTACAAAAGCTCGTTGAGTTTTGCTTTTAGGTGGCTTGGGGCAATCTCCTATTAGATGACTTGTATCACCGCATCTAAAGCACTTCCTTTCACCTTTTCCCTTTTTTTCATCTCGGTCTTTTCAGAATGGCTTCTTTTCATCTTGGGGTTGCCTTACGAACTTTCCTCTTCTTCTAAAGAACTTTTTGAAATCTCTAACGGCCATAGCATACTCCTCATCTTCACTACCCGAGCAAGATTCTTCATCATCACTAGATTCCGTTCTTTCCTTTAGAGCAACGGATTTGACTTTCTCTCTTTTTCCTTTGATGATCTCCGAATCTTTCTCCATCACCATTTCGTGTACTTTGAGATTTCCAATTAGATCGTCAAGTGACATTATTGAGAGATCTTTTGATTCCTCAATAGCCGTTACTTTTGCTCTCCACTTTGGATGGAGTGCTCTAAGAAATTTCCTGACAAAGTTCTTACTACGAAAAGTTTCATCAAGTGCTTTAAGAGAAGTAATAATAGTATTAAAACGAGCAAATCCACATATTGTTGAACAAGAAGATCAATTTTGTTATCCTTGACTTGTGAATTTCCTTGATGTGTAATAATTAAAGATTCCCAAATCTCTTTTGTGGTTTCACACATAAAAATTCTTTCATATTCTTTTCTAGGCAAAACATTATAAAGCATCATTTTAGCTTCATTATTTTTAGCTATTAGTTTCTTTTGATCATCACTTGAAATATCTTTTGTTGTAGGATTAAAATCTCCTTTAATGATAACAAACCAAAGATCTATATCTTTTGACTTTACATATGTTTCAAAATGATTTTCCAATAGATAAATCCATTGGTTTCAAAGACGGTGGTCTTTGCATAGATTGCCCTTCTTTAAAGTTTTCGGAATCCATGGATCGTTTCAAGTTTATAAAATACAATATATTTTAGAAATTCTTGAGCAACGAGGCTCTGGTACCAATTGTGGAAAACTAGAAGGGGAGTTGAATAGTTTACCGTTTAAAATATTTGTTTTGAAACTTATTGTAAGATCAATTGATATTGATCAAAGGCATGTTGGTGAATAATAAACAATATGCAAGCAATATATAAAGAGTAAATAAGGAAAGAAACAATCAAACCACGACAAGTTTTTTATAGTGGTTCGGTCTACAAGGACTCTTTTTCCTTGCCCTACTCCACTCCCCGAGTCTCCAACTCGAGAGTTTATCTTCACTAGTCAACAAGCTCCTTTAACCGGCGGAGAAACCTTTACACTTCTTACACACACTATTTCCGACACAAAGCTAGATGTCGAGTTCTTTTACAAGGGTACAACCACTCCCACACACTATGTATTTTAAGGACTAAAATACTAACCACTCACACTCGAGAGGTTTAAGATGGTTTCGTACAACAATGATGTATGAACAAGACTAGATCATACAACAACAAAACAAAACAATACTTTCAACTATTTGTTGAAGCTTGATTATGCCTTGATATTCTTTGCTACAAAAGAGGATCACTATAATGATATGAAACTGAATTAGAAATAATTTAGAGAAGGAATGTATGTGATTATGCTAGAAAGGGATGAGAAAACAACTTGGGTTGTCTTGATATTTATAGCCAAACAGTTCTACTGTCACCACGGACCACGGAACCAAAATAAGGGTTCCGCCCTTGTAATATTTTTTGGTGCCGCCGGTCTGACAGTAAGATTACAAAGATCTTACCAAAGTCAACCAAATCTAACCAAGATCATGTAAGATATGTAGAGTCCAAATCTAAACAAAGTATCGTATGAAATCCTCTAGAGATTTCAATGATGCAACCCATGATGTCATATGTTGTTTTCTATTTTTAGAAATAATATGTTAAATGTAAATACATATGTAATGTTGTGTTTAAGAAACTAAAACATACTTGATCTAAAAATGTTGAATTACATTATGGTTTAGAAGGATATCAAAGTTAATTGATATATGACTAATCAAAATGTAAATGCTTGAGTGATGAATACTTTATTTAAGGAAAGCTTGTTTTAATATCTATTAATCTTGACAAGCTTTATACTTTACAAAAATGAAATTTACTTTTGTCGTTAACAAAACTTAGGTAAAAATCATAAAATATAAATAACGTTTAATAACGATATTTGTATTAACACCAAACAAACCACCATGTAGAAAATTACTCTTCACACCGAGCCAATGAACAAGCCAATGCCGAGAAGTAGCCAAACTAAGAACAGTATGAATAGTGCCTGGTTTGACACCGGACTAAAGGTCTCATCAAAATCAATACCCTCAAACTGATTACTACCATTCGCTACAAGATGAGCCTTGTAACGACTAAGAGTGCCATTTTCAAAATACTTATGATGAAATAGCCACATACTACAAACAATATTGACATCCTTGGGTTTAGGCACAAGAGTCCAAGTTTTATTTTTAATACGCACACTATATTCATCCTTCATAGCATTTTGCCAATTTGGATCATTAAACGTATCACAATATTATTTTGGTAAGGGAGAAATATTCGAGACTTAAAGAGTTAGACGTTGAGTAGAGCGATTCAACCCGACACGAAAGCGTGTGACCATAGGATGAACTAAAACTGGTTTGGGTTAATGAAAATGGGTGAGTTGGGATGTGGTGGGCCATTATTAGGTACTGGGCTGTTTGTAGGCGTTGGAGTCGGTGGTGGGCTTTTCGAATGTGAATGGCTGTTGGTGGAAAGTGAGCTTGTAGATTGTTGGGCCGGGTAGTCAGGTTGGTTATTGGACGCACTTGGGTCCAGAGATGTGTCTGGTTGAGGGATATTATCATTATTTGGAGTTTGTGGTGGTGTAGTATTAACCAATGTTACAAAAATCGGTCAACTCGGCCGATTAATCGTTAATCGGCCGAGTACCTTGTCGATTTTTGAAAATCGGTTGAAAAATCAGCCTAGAAAAAAAATCGACCGAATCAAGCAAATCGGTCATTTAAAAAAAAAATTAGGCATTCTTATTAATGTGGGGATCGTATATTTCACTTATAACGCACAATGAGCATCATAATCAGAGTTGGAGCCTTTAATTGAGGTTTGCAAACATAGCAGGCTTGGAATTGGTTATGATTTTTAGTTTGGTCTCCAGAAATATCAAAAAATGGCAGGAAATGCCAATCCGATTAATCCCGACTTGACCGATTACTCGCTACAGGGTGGTCGACCGCCCGACTACCGATTCACGATTTTTGCAACATTGGTATTAACGACATTTGGTGTTTGAGTTGGTGTGGTATTAATGATGTGTGATATAAGACTAGGCATTCGTCCAAAAAATCATAGGAGGGTGGCGAAGTGGAGGTCATAGACCCAAAAGGAAAAACCATCTCATCAAATGTGACATGCCGGGAAATGATAATTTTATTGGTGTTTAAGTCAAGACAACGATACCCGCGGTGGTTAAAGGCATGACCCAAAAATATTGATGGGTTAGCACATGGTTGAAGTTTGTTTGTGGTGTCGATATGTGGGTAACATAAGAACCCAAAAGTACGTAAAAGGGTATAATCGGGTTTGGTTCAAACTAAGCGGGTATGAGGGACTTCATTATCGATGGCACGAGAAGATAAAATGTTTATTAAATGAATGGCTATATTAATGAAATTACTTGTAAATTCTGTATGCTAAAAGAGTAGGGGGATGTGTACCTTTAATGAAGCGATTACTCGTTTCACCTATAGCATCTCTTTGTACTGGATTATGCACAACATTATTAGGACGTTTATTAATGAAATTACTTTTAAATTATGTATGCTAAAAGATTAGGGGTCTATCTCTTTGTACTGGGTTATGTAAAACATTAATTGGACGTTAATTTATGAAATTACTTGTAGAATCTGTATGCTAAAAGGTTAGTAGGTTGTGTACCTTGAATGAAGCGCGGCCTTTTAGAACATGTATTGGTAGTGGCAAAGGCCCTTGTTTGTGAATCTTGGTGAGCCGTGTTAGCATATGTAGTTCTATTGCTCGTTTCACCTATAGAATCTCTTTGTACTGGATTATGCAAAACATTATTAGGATGTTTATTGATGAAATTACTTAAAAATTATGTATGCTTAAAGAGTAGGGTTCTATGTACCTTGAATAAAGCATGTCCTTTTCGAACGTATATTATCAGTGGTAGAGGGCCTTATTTGTGAATCTTGGTGAGACGTGTTAGCAGACACAGTTCTATTGCTTGTTTCACCTATAGAATCTCTCTGTACTGGATTATGTAAAACATTATTAGGGCATTTATTACTTGTAAATTATGTATGGTAAAAGGTTAGAAGTCATCGTACCTTGAATGAAGCGCGGCCTTTTCAAACGTGTATTAGCAGTGGCAAACGCCCTTGTTTGTGAATCTTGGTGACCCAAAAGGTTATCATATATAGCTTCATACTCACTGCCTAGTGGGAAGTACAAATAGAACGTTTAATTTTCGTAAGTGTAAACACTAATGTACAGAAGATAATTTACTAACTTACTTGTTATATATGATGGTGCTTCGTTGTCAGGAATATGTGGTCTTTGTGCAGGAAGTGTTTGAGTATATGGTCTTTTGCGTCGAAGAAAGCAAACCATTGGTATTATCCTTCTAGCAACTATAAGGAATCCTTTCAGCACTGGTAGTAGATTGTTGAGATTCCGCCACAGTTTGTAAGCAAATATTGCGGTGTATCTTTGATAGAACTGGTGAATCTTCTATTGTTGTGGCATCACAGTTTCTCAAATAAATGTTTTTCGCTAAATGTTCATCAACATATGTTCAAAAGGCTGAGTTATGTTGTCATTTTTATCATTCACTATTGGTGTACGTTCAGCTGAAGTATCAGACCATGCAGTGTCCGCAAGGACACAAACTTTGTTGCTAGGGTTACCTATACTTGTACCCATGTCCAAAAAATCACTGAGTATTCGTTTGGCATTTGAAGTATGAGAGCAAGGCTCAATGGGCACACTATCCGACGGGGAATAAGAAGAGCACAAATTACTTACTGAAGGAACCTTGCGTACTACCTTATGTTTTGTTTTCATAGCTAGATTACTATGTTAGCTGCTAATGTATGCTAAGCATAAATACCAATTATTAAGCAACAGTAGGAACAACAGTAGGAAGGCAACAATTAAAAGGCAATGTGTAGAAAGGTATGCATGAATAACGTATACAATAGAATGCAGTTACAGCTAAAATCATGCGTGAAGCTTTTATACAAAAACCATATGCGGAAATAGATACATATGCTTAACCTATGTTGGACAAACAAAGAAAAAAAGATATTAAATCATTACCTTGTATCCATATCCGTTAATAAGTGATGCAAGCCAATGCAATTGCAATGCTGATGATATTTTTTTTGTTTTGATGAACTATATGAAAATACAATGAGTATCTTGAAAGTTCTTTATGGGAAGCAACACTATTAGTACTCCCGATCACTGTTGCAAACGAAATGTAGCCACAAATCGCCTGTATGAGGTTCACGATTGCTAACACCTGTCCGGTTGAAGTTAACATTACGTTTAGTTATTTGTTAATCTAATCGCTTAGCATGAGGAATTTTGGTTTTAACAAATTTTAACGTCAACCATGACTGGACCAAAAACACTCCAAAACCAAAGGAAGCGATGAGCCCACAACTGGGCCAAATGAGCCTGGTAATGGGCCAGTAAAACGGTGTCGTGTTAAAATGAAACACCGTTTTACACAAAATGACGTCGTGTTACACAAAACAACGGCGTTTTGCACGATGTTTAATATATATAGTAATGTGTTTGTGCAAATATTAACAAAATTTTTTTGGTTAAGTGTTTAAGAAGCCAGCTAATAAACCAAACGGGTCCTCTGGATTCGAATCACACTTCTAGCAATAACATTCCTCTTTTTTGGAAGTGTCAATAAGTTACGAACTAACCCCTATACTTTAAGGGGGCAATTTTGAGACCGACCCAGTCGCTCAAGTGTGCGGATTTTTTAGACCCACTTTGGTTAGTTTCTTGAAATGGACTAAGCGACTAGCGACTTCAATACAAAAGCGACATGTGTCCTAAAAAAAGTCGTGCCTAATCATTTTGTGTCATAGATGTGTAAGGGTTCCTTTTGAACTACTTATCACTAGCGACTTTTAAAAGTGTTGGAATCACTCCTAAACTTGAATTCAAGTGTTAGTAATTAATATGTAATAGTTAGCTTAATTATGGCTTTTATGATAGTAATCAAGGCTAGGCTTATGTAGAAAGCCCATGAGCCTATGCCAAGCCCAATAAGGAAAGGATGGGAACTTGGTTTGTTGCCCTAGTTCCCTCCTATAAATACCTCATGTAAACCATCCTTAGATGGTTGGTTGTTCATCTTATCTCAATACCTACGCATAAAATTTTCTCATTCATTCGTGTATTGTGTTTGCTTGTTCAACCGATCTATCTCTTATCTCATTTCTTCATATTGATGCTTGTGTTACAAATATGGGAACCTAACAGTGGTATCAATCGCCAAATAGTTGGGTGAAAGGTTTTGTTTTGAAGTTTTGTGTTTTACGCGTAAGTTTCTCGGTTTAGAAACTTTCATACGCAAAAAGCTCAAATTTTTACACTTTAAAATTCAAGATTCTTGTACTTTAAAGGTTATTTAGTGTTAAAGTTTCTGTTTTTGGCAAAAAGTTTCAAACTTTACGTGTATTTCTTGGTTTTTAAGCTTAGTTTTAATCGTGTAGCTTGTTCTACGCGTAAGGTATATCAAAGTTTTGGATCATCAAGTTTCACACTTTTGTGTTATTTTGGTGATATTGAAGCTGTTTCATCACAAAAATCTTGTTTAGAAACACTTTGGGCTGAAAATCTGTTTTGGTTAACTTTTACGCATAAGAAAACCCTAAAGTTAAGCGTAAGCTTCATAAGGTTTGATCTTTAGTGTTCTTGGTTTACTCAGTGTTTTCTTGCTTGGATAAGCCTGAAAACACTTCGACTTTGGATATCTTTTGCACTGGAATAAGTGTAAAGGATTTTTGGGCAAAACCCTAGTTTTACACCTAAGCTAAACCTTACGCGTAGAATCTTTACGCCTAAGCTTTGTTTTACGCCTAAGCTCTGTCTTACGCATAAGCAATTCTTACGCATAAGCATTCTACTACTAAGCCTTTGGTTTACGCATAAGCTAAGGTTTCATCAACCACTACGCGTAAGTTCACTTCTTACGCGTAAGTTGGTGTTTTTACGTATAAGGTTTCTTTGCCTAAGCTGGTTTTTCCTACGCATAAGGTTTCTTTGCCTAAGCTTGATTTCTACGCCTAAGGATACTTCATCAACAAAGTTTCATTCGACTACAAAGATCCATTTTACAACACAAGTTTCAAGATGTCTCAACCACCATACTCTAACTACTTTCCTTATGTGTATCCTCAACAACAACAACAACAACAACTCAGTCAACAACAACAAAAATTCAATCTACAACAACAGATTTATCAACAACAATTTCAACAACAACATTTTCCTCAAGGAGCAATTCAACCACAGATGATTCAACCACCACCTAGTCTTCAAGTACAACCTTACACAAACTTTAACAATCAACATCCATCCAGGAATACTATGAAGGAACCATCTTGGTTTGCAAAGATGTGTGAAGCTTTAAGTTGCCAACAATCCATTCATGAGGTTGGATCACTTGATAGACCTCCAATGCTCACTCCCGGAAACTACGATCAATGGGTGATTAGGTTCTTTAGGTTTTGTGATCTAAAGAAGCCACATGGAAAGTTCTTAAAGAAGGTCATCTTGGAAGGTCCGTTTCAGATGCCTACTGTCGTTACACCCGGAGATCCAAATGCTACTCCACCAAGAGGTGATGTCACCAACATTGCAACTCTTTCTGACCTCACTGCTGATGAACTTCTACATTTCGAAGCCGATGAGCTAGCAATGCAATACATCCTTTTGGGATTACCCAATCCAATCCTTCTAAGTGTTGATGCTCAAAAAACTGCTAAAGCAATGTAGGAACATATTCATCTTCTCATGGAAGGCACTGAACTCAATCAAGAGGACATGGAATCCAAAATCTACTTGGCTTATGAACACTTCATGATTGAACCAGGAGAGACATTAGAGTCTTATCATCATCGATTCTCAGACATCATCAATGACTTGGAAAAACATAACATCAATATGCCAAGAATTGCAGTCAACACTAACTTCCTAAGTAGTCTTGGTCCTGATTGGGAAAATTATGTCATTTTCATCCGTCAAGCGAAGAATCTTCATCATGCTACATATGGATTGTTGTACGACTATTTGAAGCCCCATAAAAAAGAAGTTGACAAAGAAAGGGTTATCCGTGGACTCCCTGTCTCACCTTCACTTCCTGATAATCAACAATTAGCTTTGTGGGCTCAAACTTGTTATCCTCAATTCCCAACCTTACAAACTGTATTCACAAATCCTCCACAACCCGCTGCTCAACCAACTGGAACAATTACACCATATGATCCATCACATCAACAATCTCAAGAAACTCAATTGTTCCATACAATAACAACAATGATCAAGCACTTTACAGTGAGGCTAATGAGGACTCAGATGCTTTCGATGCATTTCACAAAGGGTTTGTTATGATTGCTAGAGCCTTCGGTCGATATACAAACAAATCCAACAATCGCATTCGTTCCTCATCAAACACAAGGAATCAGGCTGTTGTTAACAATGGACGTGTTGAAGTTCATAATCGTGGTAATGTTCGTCAAATGGGCGGTGGTCAAGGGTTTAATGCTATGGGAAGGAATAACATGGGTGCTCCACAACAACAAAGAGCTCAAGTGGTTGAACATGGTAATGCTCAGAATGGGATTAATGGTCTTCGTTGCTATAACTGTAATGGCAAATGCATGCCCAAAGCCGAGGACTAGAGGCAGTGCTTATCACAAAGAAGCTTTAATTTTGGCTCTCAAGGATGAAGCTGGTTGAACCCTCACAAACAAAGAACAGAGTTTTATGGCAGGTGCAGACTCAGATGATGATATGGCGGACTTGCAGGCTAATGCAGCAGTTATGTTGATGGCAAACATGCACGAACTCCACATGAGTGACACAGGCCCGTGTATGGCAGCGACGGCTTGTCTCAAGTACCACCAAACCATATTCATTCTTGATTTAATATCTCCGTTAGCATCTCGAATCCGACGAGGCTCGAATGTTCAACATGAGCCGTCCACATCTCATTCGATGATACTCAACTAGATCCGAGAGTTATATTTGACGATCAAGATGACCTCATGGTTACCATTGATAATCAAGTTGACTCCGTGGTTATACTTGAGGATCGAATAATGATCATGTTGAGACTCACGTTGAACACGTCGAACCTTTGCCTAATCCAAATATTGACCTCTTACTTAATGACCAACGATCCCGCATGGAACAATGTTGTGACTGAATCGACAATAAAAGATAAAATGCACTGTTAACTGTGGGATATTGAATGCTTAAAAAGACAACTCAACGTTTTTAAAACTCAAGAAAAACGTGAACAAGGTTTTGAAGTCGCTTTTGCTAAATCTTACCAAAACGAAAAATCACAAGAACGACAGATACGTGATCTAGTCGCATCCAAGAATGCTTTGTTGTCTCAAATAGAACAACTGAAATATGATCATAAAAAACAACTTAACGCTCTTACTTTGGAAACTCAAAAAGCCAAGTCTGAGTTGTTAACTTGTCCAAAACAGTTCTCCGAATACAAAAAGCATTCAACGAAACGAATAGATGACTATCTTGAAGAAATTGTCGGCTTACAAAAAAAAATCAAAGAGTTTCGAAATGTTGTTTATAAACATGGTGAGTCAATCACAACTATTCAAAAGTTTACTTTAAAACCAAATCCAAATGGATATGGACCGAATCATGCTGATTGTAAACTAAAGCTTTCAAACAAAGCATTCAAACCAAATCCTGAAGTTCACAGTGCAGAACACAAAATTGATGATTCTATTATGAGTATTGTTGAATATCATCGTCAAGAGGAATTAGATGCAGAAGACGGGAGTCGATCCAAATTAGAAAATGTTGTTTATAATAAACCATTTAACTATTCAAAATCCGTCACTTTCGTCACACAAAAGGATACTTCTAACACACCTTGGGTTATCACACCTCTGTCTGAGTCTTCTAATGTTGGTCCCCAACCCACCTCGCATGCACTAATGGTCCTTTACCTTCACTCGGTGAAGTAAAATCAATACCGAAAATCGTCAAATTCTTAGATATTTTGACATTTTCATTTCGACATCAAACTTTTAGAACGTGAGATTGAATTTCATTCGAAATAAAAGTTGAACATTTTCAATCGCCTCGGCGCGAGAACAAAGAGATATTTTTCGAAAAGAATTTTACCCCATGTTCAAAATTTGAAAATTGTGCATTGTATTGGGAACGGAATTTCATAAGGAACTTGGGTGATGAAAATAGTTTTCGAGAAAGCGAAACATCAATTTCAAATACAAAGCAAAAAGAAAATGTTACGAAAAGATGTTGATCGACTCTTGGAAGATGTTATCGTCTTTGATATCCATAACGTTGTGTTATTACATTCTTTTGCATATGCATTTGATTATATCTCTGCTGATTCTGTTGATTCTGTTGAAATTGTTGAGAATACTGATACTGTGTCACAAATCAAGTCTTTAAAAGTTGAAAATGAACGATTGTTAAACGAGCTTTCAAATGCAAAACGTCGTCTTCAATGGTGTCAAAAAGATTGTCAAAATCGTGAACTCGCTTTGCAAAACAAAATCAATCAGTTGCAAAAAAAAACCTTTAATTCAAAATCTAAGCAACTGGATGATGAAAACGCATCTTTGAAGTGTCAAATCTCAAAATATGAAAAAGAATTTTCAAAAATTAAAAAGAACCATACTGTCATATCTGATTTACTCAAAAAGACTCATGCTAAAGCGTCAAAAGATCTTGATGATCATCTTGCCTATACCAAAGATGTTTTACGACGAGATGGACTCACTCGCAATGAAAATCTTAATTTGTTACACACTATCCATGATCTTAAAGCAGAGGTGGTGAAACTTAAGAAAGATAGGGATAGTAACACAGTAGTAACTGCACCCAAACAGATTCAAAATGACTCTAGAACATCTAATGACAAACCACAAGAAACTAATGTGCTTCCCTCTACTGAAACAGGAATAGTTGCCTCTTTTCCCAACGCCTGCACTTCACAGCCTAGGAGCAATACAAGGAAGAATAGGAAGTTGCAACGTAAGAAAAGAACAATAAAGAATGCTGAAGTAGAAGAACACCCTAGGACTTTGAATAAAACTCAAGTTGCACCCACTTTAGATATTGCGTCTGACAAATGTAATGGAAAAAGTGATGTAATGAATGCTGAACCTTTAAGTACTTTTGATGTTAAGTCTGAAGCTTCTTGTGTTATATGTCGTAAAAGTATGCTTTCTGATTGTCATGATAAATGTGTTGCTAAAACTATCTTGTCTCGTTTACGGAATCCTAAGAAACGGAATACCACTAGGCCCACTAAAGCTTCTAAGTCTGTGCTTGGTAAACCGCCCTCTTTAGATTCTAAGAAAAGAATTAATGTCCCTATAGCTCCATTATCACCTCCAAGGAACTTAGTACCACCTAGTGCATTCACTAAGACTAAAGCAAAGACTAGTTGGAGATGGTAGAAATGGTTACATAATACACTTGGATTTAAATGGATACCTAAAATCATTGATATGTGTGTTTATACTATAATCGCTTGAACCTCTAACTCTTCGGTTCCACATCTACTTCTATTCCATCCGTGTCGTGCATGTGTAATGCGGTGATACATATCATCCTTTAAATTGTTGATAGCGGATGTTCCCGACACATGACAGTAATCTCAAATGTTATCAAACTTTGTTGCAAAGTTCATTGGCACCGTCGATTCGGGAATGATCACTTCGCACTATCATGGGCTACGGAGATTACATCAATGGCAACATCAAAATTAGCGGGGTTTATTATGTGGAAGGTCTCGGTCACAATCTCTTCTCGTGAGGTCGGCCTACGTGATGGAGATTTGGAAGTTGCTTTTCGGGAGAAAACTTGTTTCATTCGTGATCTACAAGGAAACGATCTTATGTCTGGCACACGCAACTCAAGTCTATACACAATCTCAATGCAAGACATGATTGCTTCATCTCCCATCTGTCTCCTTTCAAAGGCAACATCTACAAAATCTTGGCTATGGCACCGACGTCTCTCACATTTAAACTTTCAAACCATAACCAACCTTGCTCGATACAAACTTGTTGAAGGTCTCCCGAGATTCTGGTATTCTAAAGATCACCTATGTTCAGCTTGTGAACAAGGAAAAATCACTCGTGCTCATTTTCCTTCAAAGGTGGAACACAGCTCACAACATGTGCTTCATCTTCTTCACATGGATTTGTGTGGCCCGATGCGCGTGGAGACGATTAATGGCAAATGCTACATCTTGGTAATTATAGATGACTAATCCAGATGGTCTTGGGTTTATTTTCTTCGAAGTAAAGATCAAGCTCCATAGATGATCATCACCTTTCTCACGATAATTCAAGTTCACCTCCGGAACACCGTCAGACAAATTCGAACATACAAAGGAACTGAATTTGTGAATCAAACTCTTCGTGAATATTTTGAGAAAGTGGGAATTGAGCATCAAACATTAATTGCACGTACCCCAGAACAAAACGGAGTTGTTGAACGACGAAACCGTACGTTAGTGTAAGCGCCGAGCGATGTTAATCAATGCTAAACTTCAGACACTTGTGGGTCAAGCCGTCTCAACCGCATGCTACACTCGTAATCGCTCAATGATTACAAAACGCCACAACAAAACACCTTTTGAGCTTATCCACAACCGAAAACCGAATCTCAAACACTTTCATGTATTTGGATCCCTTTGCTACCCGAATAATGATCGTGATGACTTTGCAAAGCTCAAAGCTAAAGCTGACATTGGAGTCTTTATTGGATACTGTGAGAATTCTAAAGGGTACCGGATCTGGAATCTTCATACAAAGCAGGTTATGGAAACGATTCATGCAAATTTTGATGAGCTTACAGAAATGGCTTCTGAGCATAACAGCTTGGAACCCGGTCATAACCGCTTAAACTTCCTCAAACCCCATCATCACCGAACCAAGCCCCGACTTACTCACAACAAATGGAAAAGTTGTTTGCTTCTCTGTTTAGTGATGATATTGATGAACGTGCACCGTGTATCCAATGTTTCACCGCTCAACCTGATCAAAATCCAATACCTGATACACCTGCTACAACAACTACTGTTGAGGAAGCACCACCAGTTGACTCTACCACAACAGTTGAACAAACCGCATCCAACTACGCTGAACCAACTGATGATGTTCTAAACAATGAAGTACCCCCACCTGTAGATTATGATCCAAATGCGTTCTTCAACCCATTTGCCAATGAAACTGCTGCACCTGATGTTGCGGAATCATCTACAAGCCATTTGAATCCTCCCAATCTGCATAATGTGTATCAACATCAACCTTCCACACATCGTTGGACGACAGACCATCCTCTGGTGAACATTATTGGTAACCCAGATCAACCAGTCATGACTAGACAACGCCTTCACACAGACGGTGAACATTGCATTTATGCACTTACCGTCTGTCAAGCTGAACCTAAAAATATTCGAGAAGCAATGACATATGACAACTGGATTGAATCCATGCAAGAAGAACTCAATCAGTTTAAACGTCTTGAAGTATGGGAATTGGTTGAAAGACCAACAGGGGTCTACGTCATTGGTCTCAAATGGATTTGGAAGAACAAATTGATCTTTGAAGGAACCGTAATCGAATTAAGTCACGTCCGGTGGCTAAGGGTTATAAACAGGAAGAGGTATTGACTTTGAAGAATCATTCGCTCCGGTTGCTCGGCTTGAGGCTGTTCGGATCTTTCTGACGTTCGCAGCTCATTTGAAAATAACGGTCTATCAGATGGACGTCAAAATGGCTTTTATCAATGGGAAACTGAAAGAAACGGTCTATGTCAGCCAGCCAGAAGGATTCGTAGATCCAGAGTTCCCTAACCATGTCTACAAGCTAAACAAGGCTCTCTACGGACTCAAACAAGCACCTCGGGCGTGGTATGATAAGTTATCATCCTTTCTGATCGCCAATAATTTCGTCAAAGGTTCGGTCGACCCTACACTATTCATACAATATCACGGGGCACACATTTTAATTGTTCAAATTTATGTGGATGACATCATTTTTGGGTCAACACATTTAAAATAGTCAAACGCTTTTTCAAAACTTATGAAAAAACACTTTGAAATGTCCATGATGGGTGAACTTACGTTCTTTCTAGGACTGCAAGTTCATCAATCACCCCGTGGTATTTTCTTGAGTCAGTCCAAATATGCCCTTGAAATATTAAACAAACATGGAATGAATAATTGTGATACCTATGCCACACCAATGGCACATACCAAGAAGCTAGACGCTGATTTACATGGGAAATTGGTCGACCCTACCAAATACCGAAGTATTATTGGGTCTCTCATGTATCTAACAGCAAGCAGGCCTGATATTGTTTTTGCCGTATATCTTTGCTCCCGTTATCGCGTGACGAACTGAAACTCACCTCTCGAGGCTAAAAGAATCCTCCGATACATCAATGGAACCATTAACTGGGATCCGTATCCGAAGGATTCGGTTTTGAACTAATAGCTTTTTCGAGACGATCATGCATGTTGCTTAGATTCTCGAAAAGTACTTGGTGCATTACAATTTCTTGGTGATAAACCGGTATCATGGCAATCGAAGAAGCGAGATTGTACGTCGTTGTCCTCAACCGAGCGTAATACGTAGCCATGTCGGCGTGTTGTGCTCAAGTCACTGGATGAGAACATAACTCAAAGACTATGGTTACGTGTTTGATGTAATCCCGATGTACTGTGACAATCGAAGTGCTATTGCGATCTCGTTCAACTCTGTTCAACATTCAAAATCAAAGCACATCGATCTTCAATATCATTTCATCAAGGAGCCCGTGGAAAAGGGTACCGTTGAATTATACTTTGTGGGTACTGAATACCAACTGGCAGATCTTCTTACCAAAGCCTTAGCTCCTGCAAGGTTTAATGAGTTGGTCCACCAGATTGGTATGCGGTGTTTGACTCCAGAGGAACTGGATGAACTTTTAAAACATTCTTAAAACCAGTCAAACACCAAAACATCTTTTGTAAATACTTTCATAAGCAAAATACAAAAATATAAAATCTGATAAAACAACAAAAATATTCTTCTATCTATATTTCTTTCAAACATGGCAAGTACAAAACTTCCATCAACACTTTACTCTTTCAAAATTCTGTATTTTTTCGGTCAAGTGTTGAGGGGGAGAAAGTAAATATTTTTCAGTTTCATAATACCTTTTACTTGCATGTTACCAAAATATACGTTGTGTCTTCTACAAACGGTGGATATGTATCTTGTCATATACTCTCCTCGGACTCATATGTTTAAAAATTTCATCATTTCAAAAGTCGAGGGGGAGTATCGTTATGTTTCTTGCCTAATAAATGTTTTGTCTAACCAAAAAGGGAGTTAATGGGTCTTGGTTGAAAATGTTTGAGGTTGAGGGGCTGAATGTGTAATCGTTGAAAAGTAATTTTAATCAAAACTCCTCTCCAACCTCATTCCTATCAAGATCCAACGATCCTATTTAATTCTGCAAATCCGTTCATCAAACTCAATTATGTTTTGATCATGATTTTAAACTATGGTCTTTGAAAAAAATGTTAATCCAACGGTTAATCTTGCAAAATTTGATTTTGAAAGTTACGTTTATGTGTATGAATTGGGGATTTCGCCTAAGTGTGCTTGTGTTGTAATGGGTTGTGTTAAAACCTTTCTAAAACATGTTTTGAACCTACTTCATAATTGGGGGTTTTCATATCCTTGTGTTCTGCTATGAGTAGATGTTTATAAATGTGTTAGAATATGCTTATATACACATTAGGAGCCTTTAATTTGCCCAGAAACAACAAAACTGTTAGAATTAATGATTTAGGGTTCTTGGGTTCGTACCACTCGAATTGTTTGATTCAGTGGCTGATTTGTGTTAAAACTTGTTCTATTTCATTCATATGTCATCTAAGATAGTCCATATACGATTCTTGATTGATTATTTTGGTTGAATCTGTTGAGCGTAGAAATAGGGTTTAGAGCTTAAAAACACTATACGCCTATGCTAGTCTAAGTTTAATCGATTTGGTCTAAGTGCTTGTTTTGTGATCCTGATAGTGCTTGAAATTACCTGTAATCAAGTTTTTCATGTTCATGATTTTCAGTCTGCTTACTCGTAAAATTCATACAAAGGTGTTCTAAAATTGCTTTGCATAAGGAATACTTTTATGAGTAAAGGATTACGCCTAAGAGAAATCTCACGTATAAGCCCTTTCGCATAAGAAGTCTACAGTGGATTACGCGTATCTTGGAAAGATATGCGTAAACAAGGTTTGTTACGCATAAGCTTTACTCTTATGAGTATACCTTACGAGTAACATTCAGCTTAACCCTACGCGTAAGCTTAAAGCTTTTGAACTTATTTTACGCGTAAGAAATTCTTAAGCCTAAGATTTGGTCTTACGCTTTAGCTCACGCTTACGCTTAAGAACCTTCTTTATGCATAAGGCCTCATGATTACGCATAACCTACCGTTCTCTTTGTCTTTGGACTGTTACGCCTAAGCATACGTGTTAATTGTTATGAATATGTCTATTGTTACGCAAAAGCTTACAAATGTTAATATGTTGTGTGTTTAAGTGAAAAATTGGTCTTTAAATCTTCAATATTAACATGTGCACATAGCTTATCACATCAACTTCAAACAATTGGACTAAAGTAACTAAGGATTTGTAACAATCATAAACATGACAACGTCAATCAAGGAATTGGACAATAAATCAAACTAAGTCTAACACAAAGTGTTTCCATATGTTTGTTCTTTTGTCTAATAACTTTCAGATCACAAAATGGTTGTCAATCAAGAAAGCATCAATGCCCCTAATGAGCTCACAATGGCTGACATCATTCCAGTCGGTTATCACAAAACTATTGGGAAGAACAATGGCTCACACAGCCGATGTTCAACATAATGAACTAAGAAGTCTTATCCGATGTTGATTCTCACGAAACATTTATGGTACTTCACACTGATTAGACTCTTTGGACATACATGGTTTCGCTGTCTCCTTATACATGGTTTCGCTGTCTTCAATTCATCATCAACATACGTGGTGTATGATTCTGATTCATTGAAAAGATCGAGGGGGAGAGAGTGTAGGTGGTGCTTGTTTCCTTGATGTGTGTTCATTTCTTCCTTGATGTGCTTTTGCTCTTTGAGTGAAAACCCTATCATTTTTTCAATGTCTTCAATCAGGGGGAAGAAATTCACAGTTGATTATTGTTCCGATAGACCTCAACAACAAGGGGGAAGTAGTTTCACTTCATCTTTCGTGGTTTGTCTGGTGTGAAGCATCTACATACGTGAGAAGATCTTGCATGTTCCCTCAAACGGATTTTCCGCATTGTGCACAACTGTGATTACGTAACAAAACAGATTCTCTTGGTGTGGGTTACCGCTCATCTACAAATTCCGGTACGTACTAAAAATTTCAAAAGTTAGAGGAAATGTTCTCTACATCAAAGTTTCGAATCTGCTGAAAACGGTTGTCAGTTTGAGGGGGAGCTGATCTAGTTACATCATCAATTGGGGAGAGGTTAATTTGTTTCATACTTATTACATCTTTTCCCTAAATGGCTTGTGCACACATAACAGTGTACAACCTGTACTTGTAATGAAAGGACCATGTGGTACGCATTAGTGCCACAATCCTATAAAAGGAGCGAAAGCTTCTTACTTTTGAGTAAAACTTATCTAAACTTTCACTTTTCAAAGTTTTGCTCAAAAGAACAAGTACTTCCTCTTATGATTTTCAAAACCTCAAAAGTTAATATCACTTGTTGAGGGGGAGTATTTGATTAAAACTTTGTTCACAAAATTATTCTTCGTGGTAATCTTCCCACAAAACTCGAAATGGTCATATTCGATATCAAAATTTCATCAAAAATAACATTAATATGCCATTTTTGAGGGGGAGAAAAATTATGTGATAAGAAATATGTTGTGAAATTGCTAATGAATCATTGTGCTACAGACCTAACCAATGAATTGACGAGATCTTAAATGTTAGTAACTCAAAAAGACTTGTCCGGGACGGGTAATAATTTCAAGCTAGTTCGCTAGTGATGTAAACGTGTCTCGCAAAGGACTTGTCTGAGTAGAATGTACCATTCGAGAAATTCTTGGTAGACATGAACTTTGACGGGTTTGACAACCTTTCGAGGTTTGTCCACACCTTCAAGGTAGTTATTAGAGCTAGCTGTCACCTAAAAGTCGACAATGTAACTCTTTAACTATGCAACGAACCGTGTCTCATGGGGATTGTCTATCTTGAGTTGATCAATTCAAAAGTGCGCGCTCTTCTCTCACCGTGCAGATTTTTGTAAAAATACTTAAGCACGTGTGGAGGGGGAGTATTTATGCAAAGTCTTAAACTCTCAATAGTGGTATTAAATGTTTTTTCTCATAACCACTTTGAGAGATTTTCATGAAAATGGTTTTATGGCAACATAGGTTAGTCATGGAGTTATAAGGTGACTAAGATTAGGAATAACCGTCCTATGATCCGCCAGAGCCGGAGGGATCTACCCAAGGACACCACCAATAGTTAGAATTAGAAGTCCTTAGGTATGATTATAAAAAGGAGAAAAAGAGAATCGGAGAAAGAAAGAGTTGAAGAATTAAAAAGAAATGTAAAAAAAAGGTGAAATGAAATAACCCTCCAGATTATTCAACTTAGGCGCATAACCGGGTTCAATTCATATACTCTTGGTCGCACCGATGACACCGGTATTGAAGATCAAAGTCATCATGGACCCAAAGGACGCACGCACTAAACCTTCTTAGCCACTCAAGTTTCTCTCAATGAAGCTTGTTTCATTCTCACAGGAACCCTACGTAAACTATCGGCTTTCTCTTAGAGATTCTTGGTATTGAAGAAGGAGACCCTCTCCCTAGTCTCTCGCCAGAAAACCAAAGCGCACTCATCGAGTCTAGAGCCACGAGATTCATCAAAAGATCTCTTAGGTACACTTGACATTTTATCACTTTTCGCTCAACAATAAGGACGCAAGTGATACATTATCGAGTCCTTCATGATCTTAGCAACTGTCGAGAACATTTATGAGAGGTTCACACATGTGATCCTCGGTGATTGAATGAAAACTCCCGCCAGGTCAACATCAAACACCCGACAAAGCAGTCACTTCGGTAACTCCTCGTGGATTACGCTTAGTGTGTCTCAAACGGTCTATCGTGGGGTGATGCTTGGTGTACCTCGACGACTCATCCGAATCTGTAGGTGTACTTGGTACATCGCGTTATCTCACTTGTGGGACTCCAGGTTCAGAACGACCTTTGTGAAATTAGAGTTGTGTTTTCACACTATGTCATAACACTCTCGAAGTTCAAACTTGTAAGCTGGATTATTTCTAACCCATGTTTTATGTTTTCTTCTTATGGATGCTTGCGGGTGGAAAAGATCGTGCAGCTTCTCCACATGCTCATACCTACAACATCACTAATTGAAGTTCTCTCAAAAGGCAACACAAAGTCAGAATGATTCTTCGTTAAAGTCAAAGAATCTACAAAGTTTAAAGACTAAGAGAACTACAACAGTACTGAAATACAACGTTAAAGAGCATGTGAGCATGTTGGAGAAAGACGTGGAGACACTGGAGCAAATAAGCGGACCTGATGCAGACAACCACAACATACTATCACTTCGATCACAAAGAACAAAGATCAAAGATCAAAGAACAAAGAAAATGATGACGTCAAAGCAGAATACTTCAAAGGAAACAATTTCCCTACACTGGGGAGATTGTTCGAATCAAGGCACTTCTTCTCACAAGAAAGAAGAATGTCAGAAGACGTCAAAGCTACTATTACATCAGCACCTACAACGTTTATATCATCAATCACTAACACTTAGGCGGAGATTGTTGGAATCACTCCTAAACTTGAATTCAAGTGTTAGTAATTAATATGTAATAGTTAGCTTAATTATGGCTTTTATGTTAGTAATCAAGGCTAGGCTTATGTAGAAAGCCCATGAGCCTATGTCAAGCCCAATAAGGAAAGGATGGGAACTTGGTTTGTTGCCCTAGTTCCCTCCTATAAATACCTCATGTAAACCATCCTTAGATGGTTGGTTGTTCATCTTATCTCAATACCTACGCATAAACTTTTCTCATTCATTCGTGTATTGTGTTTGCTTGTTCAACCGATCTATCTCTTATCTCATTTCTTCATATTGATGCTTGTGTTACAAATATAGGAACCTAACAAAAAGTTTGAGCGAACTTCTATTTTTTCTTTTAGTTCCGAAGTAGTCAAAATTCAAATAATATTATTTTAAACTTTTTGCCCATTCCCAAAGTTGAGCAAACTAGCAACAAACTTTAAGCGACTTAGCAACTTGTTACCTTTTTGTACTTTACCCATCACCTTTTTAAGTACTTTTACAAAACATTTTTCATTTTTATTTTACTTTTATGATTATGTGGAATTTTGTATCTTTTTTATGATATTATTGTTAGCCTTAATAGTTTTATTAAAAGTGATGGTCATTCACGTTTAGGAACTTTGTAACGTGTGTTAGATATCGTGCTAGAATAGTCAACGGGCTCGTGGATTGGACTAAGCTAAATGGGTATTAGTTTAGTTAAGCTTGCCTTATATCCAATCCAACCCATGTCCAAGCCCACGAAAGCCCATAGAAAGCCTTTTAGGTTTTATGTTACTTGTACTATTTAAACCCCTCAAAGTCTCATTTGAGGGGTGTGCTTGAGTGTGTGTGTGTGTTTTCTTTGGAATATACAACTTATTGTTTTCATCTTTTCTCTACACATATACACGGTTTTAACATCAAGTCACCATCTTTCTCATCTTCATTTCTACGCTTCGTTTGTGTTTGTGGTTAACATGTTTCTACGCGTATAGTGGTAACGTGTTGGGTTTGTGATAAGGTTGATAGATTTAAGGTCCTACAATTGGTATCAATTGCCTAACAATGTTTTAGGAGTGTTTGTGTTTGTTTTGAAGTTTTGGTACCATACGCGTAAAGCTCTCGCTATACATCTTTGACACGCTTAAAGCTTTGATTTTTACACTTAAAAATTCAAGATTCTTGTGGTTTAAGGTTTATTTGGTGTTAAAGTTTCAGTTTTGTGCAAAAAGTTCGAAGCTTTACGTGTTCTTCTTCAGTTTTAAACTCGTACGAATTGGGTAGGTCATTTCTACGCATAAGCTATCTAAGCACTTTGGGTGAAAAAGGTCAACATTTTTGTGTTATTCGAGTGTTTTTAAGGCTGTTTGTGCAAGAGAAACTGTTTGAATCACTGGAAATGTTTTACGCGTAGGTCAAAACCCTAGTTCTACGAAAAGTCAACACCCTATTTCTACGCATAAGGTTCTACGCATAAGAATTTTGTGCAGTTTCTTCGAGCTCTTACGGTGACTCAGTGCTTCCCTCACTTGGATAAGTTTGTGGAACACTTGACTTTTGGATATCTTTTACACTATGATAGTGTAAAGGATTTTGGGCAAAACCCTAATCTTAAGCATAAGCTTAGACTTACGCGTAGAACACTTTACGCTAAGTATTTTCTTACGCCTAAGCCTTGTCTTACGCATAAGCTAAATCTTACGCATAAGTTTTTCTACGCCTAACTTTAAACTTACGCATAAGCATTTCCTACGCCTAAGGAATCCTACGCCTAAGCCATCCTACTCGTAACTTCTTCGGTCTACGCCTAAGCTCTTCAATATTAAAAAAATTATCAAATTTTTGAATTTTTGAGGAGACTAAACGTTCAATTCTTACGCGAAATTCAAATTTTGGTATAACTTGGAAAATTTTGGTCAAAAATTCAAATTTTTGGACCCAAATTCAAATTTTTTAGGTCCAATTTGGCGTCAAAATTGTCATAACTCAAATTTTTCATACGACCGTAGAATTGATTTTTAAAGTGAATTTCATATTTTGGGCGAAATTTTTTTTTCCGACTAAGAACCAAGGTTACGAGTACGACTTTCAGAAAAACTTCAAACGACAACATCTTTTTAAACACAACTCCTTTATCGTTGAATCGATCCTACATCAACTTTATCAGATCATACCTTCATCAATGGCAACTCAACAAGACATTCATGCAGCCGGTGCCGAAAACCGTCCTCCTATGTTGGAAAAAGGTGGTTATCTTCAATGGACAAGTCGAATGCTTCTTTACATCAAGACAAAACCTAATGGGAAATTGATGATCAAATCCATTCAGGATGGACCCTTCATACCTCGACAAGTCCAAGACCACGAAATGCCGATGCAACACCTCCGTCCCAACATTTTTTCGTCTTCAAAAGAATCGGAATACTCAAGAGGATCAAAGCAAGTCGAAGCGGATGACATGGCAATTCATATTGTCCAACCGGGTTTACCAAGAGACATCTTTGTTCTTTGTGAGCGGTTGTGAAACCGCTTTCGATATGTGGGAACGTGTTAGACGGCTTTGTCATGGAACCGAAATTGGTCAACAAGATACGGAGAACAAGTCGCTAACCGCTGGGAGAAGTTTACATCTACTCCGAGAATCCATTGAATCCTACTATGGAAGGTTTTGCACTTTAATGAATGAGTCGATCGAAACAAGTTGACACCCGTAACTATCGTGAGCAACATCAAGTTCTTGAACAATCTACCGTAAGAATGGGGCGATATGTCACTATTGTCAACCAAACAAAAGACTTACATCAAGTGGACTTTGATCAACTCAACGATTTTCTAAAAAACCAAAATGAAGTGAATGAAGTCGAGCAAGAAAGATTAGCAAAGAATCATGATCCATTGGCACTCATTGCAAAGACTCAAACTCCGGTGAATACACAACAACAAGCTTCATCATCTTCCACTAACACCAACTTGCAAAGAATACATCCTCAACAACAAACCTATCCACCGAACAACAACATTACGGTGAACAAGGAATCACAGATCTTGAAATGGAACCGAGAAGAAGCTTTGTCTCAAGTATTTTCTTTATTGGGTAAAGCATTGAGGTCGCTATTCCACACCAACTAACAACAACCAAAGGATTTCATCAAACACTACATAGCAGCAAATTGCACAGTAGGGTGTGAATATGGGTCATCAAGGACAAATGGTTAGAGTTATTGGGAATCGGCAGGTTATGCTACCGGATTTGGCATGGGTAATCAGCGGTTCGAATCGTGGTGTCAGTTGGGTCGAATGTTGGGAATAGAGCGATGGTAATCGAATGGGAATGTTGCAGCCCAATCGTTGGGAATTATGGAAATGTGAATCGTGGTAATCGGGTTAAGTGTTATAACCGTCAAGGATTGGGTCACATGGCAAGGAATTGTCCAACTAAGCGAAAAAGAAGGATCTTGCGTACCTTCCGAAAGCTATCATGTTGGTACAAAAGGAACAACTGGACTTCAATTGAGTCTTGAGGAACATGACTTCATGGCTATTATGGATGATTTGTAAGACCTCGAGGAACTCAATGCAACCGCATCTTCATGGCAAATCTTCAGAGACTAAGTACGACATCGATTCTCGACGCACCTCCTGCCTATGACGCCAACGCAGATGTCGAGGTACCAATCATTGATCCATGCTAAAACAATGTCATATTTGATGTGTTTACTCATGACGAACAACATTCTCGTGACATCGGCACCTACTTATGATACATACCGACAATCCGTGTTGTAGCAATACTAACTCGAGACTCGGATGTGGATCCTAGTGGAGACTGTGGCACAAAATACTGAGACCGATGAGGAAACACGTGCTCATTTTGAATCATTAATCAATAATCGTGGCATTGAAATTGAGAAAGTTAGAACGGTCAATCGCGAAGTTAAGGCCGCGAATGCCAAATTGACCACCGAGCTTGAGAGTTACAAGGAGAACGCAAAAGCCTTTGAATTTCGTAAAAACAAAGAATCGAATTAGAAATTGGTTATCAAAATTTGGTTTCTAAAGAACAACTATTGCAAATCAAGTACAACACACTAGATGTGAATTTGAACATGAAAATTAAATCAGTAAACAAGGAAATTTGATTTAAATAACCAACTTTCTAAACAAAAGAAATGTTTTCTAATCTTGAAAAGAGAAGAAGCGATTGATTATCGATTTTTCAAAACGAGAAGATTCTCTTCTTGATGAAATTCTTGATAAAATGAGAAAATCCAAACTTTGGAAAATTTGATTCTTAAAGCGGGTCATTCGCTCAAACAATCAAGATGCTTTCTAATCAAGTAAATCCGCTTTCATACTAATAATAGAATGGCACTTGGTAACGACCCTTCTTCGTTCCTCAAGAAAGCTCAGAAACCTCAGAATGTGTTAAACAATGGAAATGCTTTACATGAACCCATTATTGTTCATGATTCTCTTGAAACGTTAGAACTATCTGAGGAGAGTAGATCAAAAATGAAACAAAAGAATCCGGAAATCAAACCTATTGATTATAACAAATGGAACAAAATTAACGGAATTACTTTTGTTAATCAAAAAGAAAAGTCAAAGTTCTCCATCACACCAAGTGTTTCAAACAAAGAGTCAACACCTGTTTCAAAATTTGTTTCAAAACCAGTGGTTGTCTCAAATTCTCTTTCGAACATTGAACAAATGTCTTCAAACAATCCTTTTAACACAAGTGATGCGAGAAGTATTTTAGAAAATGTGAAAACTAGAATTGTGGATCTTCAAGACACTGTTAAAACTAAAACCAATGTTACAACAAATATCTGGTTTAATAGTTTTGATAATGAAAATAAAAAGTATTTTGAAACTCAAATTGCCCTCGGTGAATGCCATCGATGCAAGGGTAATTCATTTTGAACAAGCATTTTGAAAGAAACAGTTGACTTTGTCAAGGATCATAAATCCACAGTAAAGCAAGCTAATGACCGTGTTGAACAAATCAAAGTTTTGGAAAATTTAAATGACTCTCTCTCAAGATGTTCGACCATCGATATTATGTCCATCATTTTGCAAACATATTCTGTTGAAGATCATGAAAGACTCGATCGAGACCTCTAAAATTGTTTCAAAATATGAAAAAGCACTTGAGAAACTTGAAAAGAAAATGTCTCATATTTTAAACAACTTGATCGAAAAACTAAGGAATGCAAGTATGACAAATTGTCGTATGAGCGTGCCTACAATGACATGAAAGCGAAAATGATATTTTGAGGACTCACCGGAATGTCAAAAAGGAAAGGCGATGGATACTAAGATTACAAAACCATTGATCATGGAGAAAGCAAATGTTCCCAAACCGGTTTTAAAACCAAAAATGTCTGTTTCAATGCCTCCTCCAAAAGTCAATGAGAAAAATGATTTATCAAAATCAGTCACTCCACCTGCCTTGCCTAAACAAAATGTTGATAAGGAAAAAGCGGTTATAGAGAAACCAAAAGTTTTAGCTCCTGGCCTTTTTAAGATGAGTACCACTAATGCGTCTGCCTCCACATCTAAAACATATGGAACAAACGACATAAGTTTAGAAAAGCACTCTACAGAGACTAGGAAAGCCGAAACCACTTCTCTAGATAAAAATGTGAATCCTAATGAGTGTGCCTTACCTTCTACAGGACTAGGAAGCACCTCTAGGAGCAGCAGACTAAAGCCTAAGAGCAATACAAGGAACAATAGAGTCTCGCTTGCCTCTAAGAGTAGTCGCTTGAATAAAGAGAAGAAAGTAGAAGAACACCCTAGGAATTTACCGCTTTGTAATAAGAAAGACATTTCATCTGAATGTAATGAACCTATGAAATCTGCTAAGTTTAATGAATCTGTTGAATCTGTTTGTTTAACTTGCAAGAAATCTTTATCTAATGTTCATGATGATTGTGTTTCTATGTATGAGATTGTTAAGCCTGTTAAGAAGAATGTTCCCAAAAGAACTTATGCTAAACGAATAGGAAGACTAGTTGCGAGACTTAGGCTTTACACTACTGACAGGGAGCACAATGTTTACTTTAGGGATGACATTTGGAAACCCACGGGTAGAACTTTCACACTCCAGAATGGTAGAATGAGTGATGAACCTGTCTTACCAATAGATAACTTCTATGAGTGTGATCAGGATTTTACCTCTAACCCAAAGGAACCAAAATCAAAACGGTTTCCAAAATCTTCTTCTTCATTATTGGCGTGTTATCGAAATATGTCTTTGGATCGTCGACTCGGGTTGCTCCAAGCACATGACCGAATCAAGTCACGATCAATTTCGTTTGGCAATTCATGGGAACCGACGTTTGGAAATGATCATGTAGCACTATCATGGGTTATGGAGATCTACCTTTGGAAATTATTTGATCACTCGGGTTTACTATGTCCAAGGGTTGGGACACAATTTGTTCTCGGTCAGGCGCCTGTGATGCAGATTTAGAGGTTGCTTTTAGGAGAAATGCTTGCTTTGTTAGAAACTTGAATGGCACTGATCTCTTAACTGGGAATCGTGATACAAACTTGTATGCTATCGACATCAATCAAATGGCCTCTTCATCACCAATATGTCTTATGACACGAGCATCTGGAACAAAGTCCTGGTTGTGGCACAGACGATTATCCCATCTCAATTTCGACACCATCAACAAACTTTCCAAAGACAACATCGTCAATGGACTTCCAAAGTTCAAATACACCAAGGATCACTTATGTCCATCATGCGAACAAGGAAAAAGCAAAAGAGCATCATATAAACCCAAATCCGTACCTAGTTCGGAAGCAAGGTTGCATATGCAGCACATGGACTTATGTGGCCCAATGAGAGTTGAAAGCATTAATGGGAAAAAGTATATTCTTGTTATCGTCGATGATTATTCAAGATATACATGGTTTAGGTTTTTGAGATCAAAAGACGAAGCACCGTGAATAATCATCACCTTTCAAACGTATTCAAGTACTTCTTCAAGATCCAAGAAGAGTTGTAAGAATGACAACGGCACGCAAATTTACTAATCGTGAGTTAAGAGCTTATTTTGAAGATGTTGGAATAACTCATCAAACATCGCTTGTTAGAACTCCACAGAGAATGGGGTAGTTGAAAGAAGAAATCGTACTCTTGTGGAAGCCGCCGCACAATGCTAATTTATTCTTGTGCACCGTTATTTCTTTGGGTCGATCTTGTTGCCACGCTTGTTTCACTGTAATCGATCCCTAATCCATCCAAGATTCAATAAAACCCCATATGAAATAGTGAACAACAGAAACCCGATATCTCTTACTTTCACGTGTTTGGCGCTTTGTGCTATCCGACAAACGACAGAGAAGATCTAGGAAACCGAAAGCTAAAGGTGATATTGGAATCTTCATTGGATATTCGGATAGCTCGAGGGCATTCTGTGGTGTATAATGTAAGAACAAGGAGGATCATGGAGACGATGAATGTGAATTTTGACGAACTTTCACAAATGGCTTCGAGAGACTCGCCTAGAACCCGCACTAAACCAAAGCAGACTCGGACACATCGATTCAGGACTCGTACCTCAAAGAGCTCAATCAACTTCATTTGACAATCCTAAAGAACAAGAATGGGAGAATTTCTTCGAGTTAATGTTCGATGAATACTATGGTGGAACTTCAAAAATGCATCAAACCATCATTCCACCGCACCCGCTCAAAATCATCCTCCACCACCAATGTAAGATGCATCTACAACGGTCGAAACCAATGCACCAACTCCATCTACATCATCTACATCTACTACGCTTATTGCACCCGTTCTACCAGCAGTTGATGAGCAAAACCAAAACCAGAACGATGCAACGTTAGATGAAGACTTATTTGAAAACCCGTTTGCCACGGAATCAGCTGAATCATCCTCAAGCTTACGAGAACCATCTAACTCGCATACTTTTAACCAATGGTATCCTTCTACTCTGAAGTGGACAAAAGACCACCCAATTGAACAAGTTATTGGTGAACCTTCAAGGCCAATTCAGACGAGACGCCAACTTGCCACCGATTGCAACTTATGCATTTACCTTTGCTCAATTAGCAATATAGAGCCAAAGAACATTCGCGAGGCAATGGCAGAACCCGCATGGATAGAAGCGATGCAGAGGAACTTCTCCAATACCGCCTACATGACTCTTGGGATATGGTTCCAAGACCAATTGACATTCGCGTCATTGATCTCAAATGGTTATGGAAGAACAAAAGGGATGAAGAGATGATCGTAATTAGCAACAAAGCTCGTCTTGTGGCCAAAGGATACGAGACAAGAGGAAGGATAGACTTTGAAGAGTCATTCGCGGTAGCTAGACTTGAAGCGGTCAGATATTCTTAGCCTATGCATTTCACAAAACATCACGGTTTATCGATGGACATTAAGACCGCGTTTTGAATGGAACTCGAAAGAAGAAGTGTACGTGAGTCAACCGTAAGGCTTCATCGACTTGGAACATCCGTACTACGTCTACAAACTTAAAAAGGCAATCTATGGATTGAAACAAGCTCCGAGAGCGTGGTATGACGAACTGTCCTCTTTCCTTATCCAAAACAATTTCACCAAAGGAACGGTCGATCCTACTTTGTTTACACAAAAATGCAAACACGAAATTTTGATTGTTCAGATTTATGTGGACGACATCATCTTTGGGTCCACTAATCCGAATCTTTCAAAACATTTTGAAAATCTCATGAAAAGCAAATTTGAAATGTCCATGATGGGGGAACTAAAATTCTTTCTTGTTTACAAATACATCAGTCCCCTCGTGGAATTTTTATAAATCAAGCTAAATACACAACTGAGATTTTGAAAAATCATGATATGGATAATTGTGATTCGGTCGGAACACCAATGGTAACTTCACCAAAAATTGGAGCCGATTTGTTTGGGAAACCTATTGATCCAAGAAATATCGAGCATGATTGGTTCTCTCATGTACCTTCTTGTTAGTCGACCCGATATTCATTTTGTTGTTTGCTTATTAGCACGGTTTCGTGCTAAGCCTACCGAACCGCACCTCAAAGAGGTTAAAGGATCTTCGGTGCCAAGACATCCATTCACATGGGACTTTGGTATCCGAAGAACCGGATTTGATCTAATTGCCTTTTCGGATGCGGACCACGCAGTGATCAAGTTACAACAAAAGTACATCCGAGGAGCACAATTTTGGGTGAAAAGTTAGTCACCGGTCTTCAAAGAAACAAGATTGCACCGCACTTTCAACCGCTTGAAGCCGAGTATGTGTCTCTATCTGCGTGTTGTGCTCAAGTTCTATGGATGAGAACACAACTCACAGATTATGGCTTTACTTTCGATAAAATACCTATGTATTGTGACTCGAAAAGTGCCATAGCCATATCATGCAATCTGTTCATCACTCAAAGACTAAGCATATCGTAGTACGCTATCACTTCATAAAAGAACATGTGGAAGAAGGTATCGTTGAATTATTCTTCGTGAAGATCGATTACCAACTCGCCGATCTATTAACTAAAGCCCTTCCAAAAGAAAGGTTTGACTATTTAGTTCGACGAATTGAATGCGAAGCCCAACCTCGAGGAGTTAGAACGCCTTCTCGAATCTTCTTGAAAATGATTTTCCAAACGCTTATTGTAAATTTTTTGAAAACAAAATACAAAATTTGAAAACCAACAAAAGCAAAATATAAAAATATAAAACTTTCAAAATACAAAACAATAGAAAATCAAAAATCCAAAATATTCTTCTACGACATGTCTCTCGATAATCGATATTCAGACGCTTTAGAAATGTCATTCAACAATGATACGGGCATGTACAGATGCTTGAGCGAGAGTTCTTTAATTGTTTTCTAAAACATGTCATTTCTAAAATTTCTTCATAATAATGGCTTTCAGATACTTGAAGACGAAACCCGGACCGAAATGATGATTTTGATTATTTTTCAAATCAAAACTCGTGCTTTTAATGAAAATCACTAGTGTACGCTTGAAGACACTACATTTAAAATGATGAGAATCATCATCATCTTGAGCACCTTTTCAAGATTGTTCAAAAGATTTTTCAAAATCTTTCAAAATATTTTGTGCTCAAGATAACTCCTCTAAAACCCTTTAATTGATTATGCTTTATTAAAGGGGAGTATAAAACAAAATGTTCCAAAATCATGCTTAAATCAAACCGTTTGTCTCCCAAAAGACTTTAAAATGTTGTTTAATCTGTTGATATCAAAATATCACGAATATGCTATTTTTGAGGGGAGGAGACGTGATTAAAATGTGATCAAAAGTTTAATGATCGTTGTTTGAATCTCAAAATGAGCTCGACTCGCTTGAAACCAATGAATTGACGAGGAATAATGTACCATCTCGAGAAACTTTCTATGGACTTGACCGGACGGGTAATAATTTCAAGCTAGTTCTCTAGTGATGTAAACGTGTCTCGAATCGGTCGTGTTCATTTAAAGTCGATCAATTCAAAAGTGCGAACTCTACCCTCTATGTGCAGATTTCTGTCAAAACTTATAAGCACATGTGAAGGGGGAGTGTTTCTGAAAATATAAAACTCTCGAAGTGTTCCAAACATGTTGTCAATCATAAACGCTTTGAGAGATTTTCAAGTAAAATGGTTTTATGACAACAATAGGACAGTCTTGGAGTTATAAGGTGACTAAGGATAGGAAATTCGTCCTATGATCCGCCAGAGCCGGAGGGATCTACCCAAGGACATCACCAATTGTTAGTACTAGAAGTCCTTAGGTATGATTGAAAAAAGGAGAAAGAAGGGGTTGAAGAATCAAAAAGAAATGTAATGAAAAAGGGTGAAAAGAAATAGCCCTCCATATTCAACCTTAGGGCAGAAACCGGGTTCAATTCATCTGCTACTAGTTGTCACTAGATGACACCGGTATTGAAGACAAAGACGCATGGACCCAAAGTGACGACCGCACTAAACCTTCTAGCCACTCAATTCCTCTCAAAGGGGATTTGTTTCATTCTCACTGGAACCCTACATAATCTATCGACTTTCTCTTAGAGATTGTTGATATTGAAGAAGGAGACTCTCCCTAGTATCCGCTCAGAAAACCAAATGCACTATTGAGTCTAGAGCCACGAGATTCATCAAAAGATCTCATAGGAACACTTGTCATGACATCGCTTCATTGCTCATCATTAAGGACACAAGTGATATATTCTAGAGTCCCACGCAGATCTTAGCAATCGCCGTAACATTTATGAGAAGTTTCACATCCGTGATCTTCGCGATTGAATGGAAACTCCCGCCGTGGTCAACATCAAGCGACGACAAGCAGTCACTTCGGTAACTCCTCGGATTACGCTTAGTGTGTCTCAAACGGTCTACATCGTGGGGTGATGCTTGATGTACCTCAACGACTCATCCGAATCAGAGGTGTATTTCGCACATCGCGTTATCTCACTTGTGGGACTCCGGCTCAGAACGGCCTCGTGAGAATTAGAGACGTGTTTTCACACTATGATGTTAACACCTCAAAATTCAAACTTGTAAGTGCGGAATCCGCTTATTACTAACTGCTTTTATGTTTTCTTATGGAAGCTCCGGAGCGGATTGATCGTGCGAGACTCTCCACATGCTCATACCAACAACACATGAAAGTTCTCATCAAAATCAAAGGCAACACAAAGTTAAAGATGATTCTTCGTCAATGTCAAAGAATCAACAAAGTTTAAAGACTCGAGAACTACATCATTGGTAACCAAAAGACAAATAGAAGTGTGAGCATGGTGGAGAAAGACGTGGAGACACCAAACCAACGAAGTTGACAACGGCAGACAACCACATTAACTGATCACAAAGCATGAAGGAACGAAAATCAAGACTATTCTATATCTACACACAAAGTTCAAGCTCGAGAAAAGTAAAGACCTAATCAAGTGGAGCATCTTTTGAATGACCACCCCTTAGGGGGAGATTGTTAGCCTTAATAGTTTTATTAGAAGTGATGGTCATTCACGGTTAGAAACTTTGTAACATGTGTTAGATATCGTGATAGAATAGTCAACGGGCTCGTGGATTGGACTAAGCTAAATGGGTATTAGTTTAGTTAAGCTTGCCTTATATCCAATCCAACCCATGTCCAAGCCCACGAAAGCCCATAGAAAGCCTTTTAGGTTTTATGTTACTTGTACTATTTAAACCCCTCAAAGTCTCATTTGAGGGGTGTGCTTGAGTGTGTGTGTGTGTGTGTTTTCTTTGGAATATACAACTTATTGTTTTCATCTTTTCTCTACACATATACACGGTTTTAACATCAAGTCACCATCTTTCTCATCTTCATTTCTACGCTTCGTTTGTGTTTGTGGTTAACGTGTTTCTACGCGTATAGTGGTAACGTGTTGGGTTTGTGATAAGGTTGATAGATTTAAGGTCCTACAATTATTCATCTTCTTCTTCTTCACCAACCACCACCATAATCTCATCAACCACCATCATTTCCGGCAACCATCATCACCTCCGGCAATCACCACTCAACCCTCTGGCAAAGTACTGCTCTTTCTTCATGATCAGCCATCCATGTGGATTTCTACATGTAATACGGTCATTCAGACATAGGAATGCTCACATATAAAGGTTGTATGAAAAAAAGGGTTGTACTATTGGAACCCCCCTATAATGTCACATCATAGGGGAATATTCTCTTTGTCCCCACTTTTTCAAGACAACACGCTTTTTGTCGGTTCAGTATTTACGGCGGTTTTAAGCGTTTGATTTATTAAACTTTATATTTATCGTTCGCATTTTCGGGTTTATAGTTTTTGATATAAACAAAATTATTAAAAATAAAAAAATAATAAAAAAAAAACAAAAAAAAATATGGGGGGTCAATCTAAAATTATAGGGGGGGTCAAAATAACCCAACCCGAAAAAAGTCAGAAAAACTGTCGTTATTTGTTAGTTTGGGATGCCTCCTTCCGAAAAGCTAAAATAGTACAAGTCTAAAAAATACTTCTTTAATTGTCGATGTAACGTATCTGTATATGGGTGACTCGTTAACTTAGCAGAGTGTACCATTATAGACTTGCCATTATAGATTCTTGTATGTGATAAAGTTATATTCCATTTCATTGAAATTCACTTTAGCTTATATGTCAACTTCATAGTTAGTTTTTATACCGACTGGAATATTCAGGTAAAGTTTGAAACATCTTACCTATCTGGATTTTGATATTATATTGTAATTTTATTAAGACTAAATAAAGTTTATATACTAAAATTCACCACTCAACCCTCCGGCAATTAACTGCTATTCATGTGGTGATTGCCGAAAAAAAGTGGAGTCGCCGGAAAAGTGGAATCGCCGGAGGATTGAGTGGTGATTGCCGGAGGTGATGATGGTTGCCGGAAATGATGATGGTTGATGAGATTACGGTGGTGGTTGGTTAAGAGGAAGAAGATGAATAATATCATAAAAAAGATATAAAATTCCACATAATCATAAAAGTAAAATAAAAATGAAAATTATTTTGTAAAGTACTTAAAAAGATTATGGGTAAAGTATAAAAAGATGACAAGTTGTTAAGTCGCTTAAGGTTTTTTGTTAGGTTGCTCAACCTTGGGAAGGAGCAAAAAGATTAAAATAATATTATTTGAAGTTTGACTACTTCGGAATTAGTTATATAAAAAAAATCATTAGATTACCAATTAACCCATCTAATTTTAGTTTCTAAAATGACAAAATATAAAGGTTATAAATAGCGTGAGACATGGTGTTGTGGACTGACCAAGCCTCATACCTTAGAAGCTATGACGGCGTTATAGCATTTTATAAAGTGTGACTTAAAGTGGCATCAAATATGAAAATATTTATAGATTTATATATTATTTCATATATATTAAGTTTATAAAAAGTGTTATACATAAAGAATTAAGTCAAGAAATTATACTTGCATGTACTTTTCTTCAATTCTTAAAAAAAACTTTTTTCATCAGAGTTAAATTCAAAAAATGTGACATGCCTCGCGCCTTTTCACGCCTCATCTCACGTCACGCTTAAAGCCGACGCCTTAGTCTATTGCGTAACGTAGAGGTCACTGCTCGCACTTTAGCGCCGCCATGACGCGCCTTTTAGAACCATGCAAAATACCCTGTATAATTAATTGAACGAACTGAAACTATTTAACACACTTATGTCTGTATCGTGAATACTAATAATATGCATTGTTAAGGGTGCTAGAGTGGTGGCAGCTCTCGGTGTAAAGTGATGGGCAACCACACCTCGTTAAAAGCAATGGCTAACTTTGACATAGAACGAAAGTGTAAATAAAACCTTAACAAGGGTTTAACCAAAATAACAAAGGAGTTAAAGACTTAAAATCAAAGATAATTGATAATTGAATATCTAAACGATTAATCCATGCCTTATATTTATGGGGAAGTAAAACTTGAGAAAAAAATAACCTAAAATGGTAAAAACCGATTCAAACTATAAAAGGTAAATTCGACTATCGAGGCCTTACGGCGTAAGGGGTTCTTTCCATTTACGGCGTAAGCACTAAAACACACAGATAATTACTTATCTGAGAGCTCTAAGACTGAGAAACATGTCTTTACACCTTACAAAAACTAAGCCAAACATAATTAAAAAACGTAAGTTCTACGACATAAGCAAGAAAATTCCTTTACGCTGTAGAGAGTGTTGGGTCACTTTTTCTTGATTCGAGCCCTTTTGCCAATACCCTAGGTGCTCCATGTATTCTTTAATTAACTCTTCGATCTTGTCCTTATCAAACTCAGAGCCGTATATAATAATTCTAAGCTCAAACTTACCAGTAATATTTTATTTTCATGATTTGAACGCATCTCATATATTTTGTAACATCGTTAAGACAAGAGGGAATTCTATTCATATCCGTGCCAAATTGCTATTAGAATACATTTTAGAAGGAATTAATATATAATAATTCTAATAAACTAAAGAGTTAATTTGATACCTAATTGATGTTCATATATAGTCGTAAAAAATTATCAAGTGACTTCGAAGATTCTTTTTGGTTAACAAACGAGTATGGAAACCCGCGATGCAATGTGATTTCTTCAAAGCGACTTACTTTGAATGACACTTAAACCTTGGGCTAATTTTGCGAGTTGCTATAGTTAGCAATTTATTATACATGACTTACCTTGCAACGCGCTTAAACCTGGGACTATTTTTGCCGATTGCTATAGATTGCAATTAATGATGCAGACTTATTTTCGCAACGCCACTCAACCTCGCGACTATTTTTGCCAAGTTGGGAAAGTTTGCAATTAATGCGCTTGCTTTGCATATAATGTGTACGCTTTTTAGTATTATAAGAAGAATGGGTTTGGTGAGTTTTGGACTTGTTTAAAGATGCCTTTTGGTTTGTCTTGCATGAGAATGTGAAGCTATATATGATCCCCTCTTCGATCTTTGTCGTTATTTTACCGAGCGAGTTTATAATTAAAATACCGAATTTAACGTATTATGCAAACTTTTATTAAGAAATAGGAAAAAATATAAATTATAACGTCTTTCTGAAAAAACTCATTATCTTTATCTACTTGCATATCATTATGTACATAACCGCTTTCATTTTATTCGGTTATTTTACGTCCGCTTTTATCGTTTTGAATCGTCCATTTTTATCCGCTTTTATTTTAATCGTCCGGATAAAACGGATAAAACCATTTTATTATCCACGTCAAAACGGTTTTATCGGTTTTATCTGCTTTTATCCGGACATATTAAAATGAAAACGGATAAAATGGACGATTTACTTAAAACGGATAAAACTACGAAAATAACCAAATAAAATGAAAATGGTTATGTATTATGACAATAAGTGAAGTAGATAGAGCATAATGAGTTTTTTTGTAAAGTACGTTATGAATTTATAGCTTTTTTCCTAAGAAATATTATGCAAAGCAATAACAATGAAAGAGGGCAGCAAAGAGATACAAATAACTCAAGAGAGCTCGGTACAGACAAACTTTCGTCCGCCATTCGCCCAACCACGAATGATCGGTGCCGCCGTTCTGCACCAACCAACACGCTGTTGGTTCCCCGTTGTTGCACCGACATACCTTTTTTTTTCTTTTTTTTTTAAATGTTAGCGTTATATAACGTTTTTAAAAGCGATGCTTTGCTTAAAATAACGGGAACAATACAATTATTTGGGTGCATTCAAAAACAAATAAGACGATTGTGTTTTTCTTTTCGTGTAATATTTTTTAATTTGCATATTGTTTTTTCAATTTCGTAGGTTTTTTTTATTGCAATTTGTATTTTTATTCGAATGTCGTATTTTATTTTATGTATTATAATTTTAAGAAAATTAAAAGAGACTTTTTTGGTGGTCAGTTTTAAGATTTTTTCAGGCTCTTTCCCAAAAGAGCCACGCCAACCGGCCTCTTCAACCGCAGACCGCTCAACTCACATAAAGACAAAAAGAATGACACGTGGCAAAATTTGGGTGGAGTCGAGCGGTGAGCAATCAAAGTCGGCGGTTGAGCGGTCAAGTCGAAAGCGATTGAGCGATGAAAGGAATGACACGTGTCGAAAAATGTATGGTCGAAAGTTGAAGCGATTGAGCGTGGCTCTTTTGGGAAATAAGCCTAGAAAAAGTCTTAAAACTGACCACACTTGGAAAAAAGTCCCCTTTTGGTAATTTTCTCTAATTTTAATTTTAGTTTAATAAAATGTGTTTGTTTTAATAAAAGTAAAAGGGAAAAAAATGAGACCTACAAGTGGTACCAATAACACACGTTTTTTTTTTTTTTCTCTCTTTTTGAGGAATGTATTTTTGTTATTAGTGTGTTATTGAGTAGGTAATAAGGTGGCGCTAAAGTGGCAGGCATATAACATGTTATTCGCCACCACTGTAACGAGCACTCTAATGAGTAGCAAAGTAGTACTTGTATGGATATATCAAGCATGTGTAAGGAAGAAGACTAATAAATCCTTGGACTAAGAGTGCAATGTGCAGTGTGTTATTTGCACTTTATCGGGCATTTTTGGACCAATGGCATGCTAAACCGCATTGCTTTATCATGTCGTTTGCCACTTAGCCATTCTACCAACATTTTTTTGAGTGAATGACGTATATTTTGTGATGTGTTTTGTGGGACTTACATGTACCAATAACATGCTACTGATTTTTTTGTTGTGGGAGTGTTTTAGTTATTGGTGAGGTAGTTATTGATGAGGTGATTAGGTACCGCTGAGGTGACAAACCAATAACAAATTGTTCGTTTTCAATGCACCTAGCTCTCTAAGAGAGCAGGGTATCGGGACTAAAGAACACTTAGTTGGGAAATTTTAGGAACCAACAATATGCCATAGTGCACCACTCTTTGTGCTATTGCATTGCCATTCGTCCTTTCGTGGGTGAAACCACGAGCATGGTTGGTTTTTTTCTCTCTTTTTTTTGAATGCATGTAGTATTTTTTGTGATGTGTTATGGGACTCACATGCACCAATAACAATTATTATGTGTTATTGTTAAAGAGAATGTTTTAGTTATTGCGGTGTTATTGGATGAATGCTGAGATGACACACAAATAACGGTTATTGACGTTATAGTGCATCTATCACTCTAATGATTGTTACTACATACTTACACGCATCATGCTAATATTCTTCAAATTTTACTAACTACTAACTAATCGATAAAGCTAGTTAATCATTGACTCACTTTAACGCAAATACATGTTCAATCAGTGTCGAAATTCGAGTAAATAGGACTGAACCTAACATATTTACTATTATAATAAGGAGGTGATTTGTACACATTATGTTTATATGTTCAAGCAGACTAAGCATGAGGTATCTCGTACAATTGTGTAAAACATAAAATAATTTGTCCTAGTATAAATCAATTCTCTTTATAAAATCATCAAGCAACTAGTTTTAGAAGTAAGATTGTCCACAATTTATAACAACATTTTAACAAACTCAACTTTTCTCGTCAACTACTAGCTAGGTGCAAACTACGCTGATTTAGTCACGTCAGCCATCTCAAAAATAAAATGAAAACTTTCCTAGTTTGTGCATGTGTGGTGGTGGACTCAAACTCCATCAACTTTTCAGCTAAAAACTCGAAAACTATGTTTAACAAGAAGAAGAAAAAAAATCGTCAAAATTCATTGAATGCTAGCGAACTATGTCTCTATTCCAATAAGATATTGCATTCCTTGTTTTGTATTATAGTTATGTAATCATTCTTTCTAAATTCTCATTCTTAATATTGTATATAAATCTTTGCTTATTTTCATAAGTGTTTGTTTTGTAGGAGCACGAGTATACAAAATAAGATTTTTGCATAACTTGGTGCCATAATTATGATATTGAGATGCCCTTTCATAAAAATAAAAGGACACTTTCTATTATCGTTATGACATAAAGATTATTTCAAGCAACATGCCTATTAACAAAAGAGAAAATAACAGATCTAGTCCAATTAGGTGTCATTGGTCCATGACTTGTCTTTAATCGATTATTCAATGTACATGCCAAGTTTTGTTTAATAGATAGAATCTTTTCCATGCCTATATAAGAGGTACATGAATTTCTAAATAAATCACAACTTTATTCGATAAACACCTCATACCTCACTAACTCTAACCCTATTGAACTAAATGGGTGCAAAAAGAGTTTCGATTGCACTTGCTCTCTTGTTCATGTTTCTTGCGGTCTCTTCATCGCAAAACCATAAAAGAATCAAGAAACAATACAAGCCATGCAAAAACCTAGTCTTGTTTTTCCACGATGTTGTCTATAATGGTCAAAATGCAGCTAATGCAACCGCGGTTATTGTAGGTGCACCACAATGGGGTAACCACACAATTTTAGCTAACCAGTTTCATTTTGGTAATGTCGTGGTCTTTGATGACCCCATTACTCTAGACAACAATTTTCATTCGCCTCCAGTCGGTCGGGCTCAAGGTCAGTACATGTATGATACCAAGAACACATTCTCTGCATGGCTAGCATTTTCGTTTGTCCTAAACAGTACAGATTATCAAGGAAGCATTAGTTTTATTGGGGCTGATCCAATAATGATCAAAACTAGGGACATATCAGTCGTTGGTGGAACTGGAGACTTTTTTATGCATCGAGGGGTCGCGACTATTATGACTGATGCATTTGAAGGAGATGTGTATTTTAGGCTTCGTGTTGATATAAAGTTCTACGAATGTTGGTAACTGCGGCATCTAAGATCGGTTGGAAGGGGTTTTTATGGTGTTGCGTCGTTGAAGGTGTTTAATGTTTTCGAACATGATTGAAGTTATTTGTTGTTGTTGTTGTTAAGTGTTGTATACGTTGGCGAGGATGTTTTCTTAGTTTTAGGGATTCTCATTTGGTGCTTATTTAGTTTAAGGGTGCTAATTTTAGTTTTTTGGTGCTTATATTAAACTGATTCCAGAGTCTGGTTGTTTATTGGTTTAATATCCTCGCAGGAACAATATTACCACATGCCATATTTGGTATCACCATAAACAAGAAAAAAATTCAAAGTTATAATTACTATATATATTAAAAGCCGTTTAAAACGGCGCCGTTCGATGAATAGTAACAAAACGTTGGCCCAGTTTTTTGTGTCATTTTGGACTTTGCATGCCGTTCCGTAAATAGTACAAAACGTTGGCCCAGTTTTTTGTGTCATTTTGGACTTTGCATGTTAATAGGCTGACTTTGGTCCACCAAACAGCCCATCACCTTCACATGTGTTGGTATTAGGCCCAGTAAACGTTGGTGATATTTTTGTTTTTGGAGATTCTATGGTAGTATGGTGTATTATTTTTAAGTATACTCCGTAGTAGCTAACAAGTTTTGTAGTATTAAAATATTATTGCGTAGTTAAACATCATAACACTGTTAAAGTCATAACAATCCCGAAAGACATGAATACAATGTCCCGTCGCAACGCGACGGACTGACGCCCAACTCGTTTTTTAAACAATAGGAAAACAACTTAGCAACAAGAGGACTCATTTTTGGTGTTTTAGAAGCCATTCCATGTCTCACTAGGCCTGGCTCAATTAATCCTCAATTTTAATGGGCTTATATTTGGTTTGGAAGATTCGTTAATTGGTTGGACTTCCCCTTAAAAAAGATTAATCCAACCCCTTAAACTAAAACCCAACCTTACACTATTTTCTCAAATTTAGTTTTGAGAGGAAAAAGAAAAGAACTAAAAAAATGTTGTGAAACAATAAAGTAAAGAGCATAAAGAAGAATATAAAATAGAGCTAACGAAGAATTATATTATTCATCTCTCAAATGAGGCATGTATATATAGTTACAAAGGTGAAGTATTCCACAAGATATATTAATCTAATTAAAATAACTATTAAGAATAATAGATATGGACATATATTCTATATTTATCCATAGCACTCCCCCTTGGATATTCATTTGAGGATTATGCCTCGTTAAAACCTTACTAGACAAAACCCAATGCGACAAAAATCTAGAGAAGGAAAAAGAGTACACAATTCCTTTATACGCTCGGGGATGTTGCCTCATTAAAAACCTTGCCGGAAAAAGAGTGCAACGCGTATCTTCACTCCCCCTGATTATCACATCACTTAAGCTCATTGAATCACTACCTAGCCATGACAAAGATTGTTATCATTGTCAACATGTTAAAAGTTTGATACATGAAGTACGAGAAGATCAACGTTTCATGTTCTATCACCTCCTCGAACGTTTCGACGAGATTAAACCTAAACAAACTTGAGCTAGAGGATTTTTAGTGGTGTCCTAGTATCAAGCGTTACTTAGATAAATCTAGTAATTCCAAGTCATGTATTGATCATTTTATTAGTTTTTAGAGTCATGTATATCATATCTCTAGTTTTATTAAATGAAATTACATGCTACTTGCTATATTTCTGAGTATATGGTTATGTTGTATAATACATATCTCACTTTGATGTTAACATTATTTGTTATATCACCATTGCTGAATTTAGTCATCAGCCAGACGGATCCCTGAAATTTGCCTAGACGGATCCCTACAAGGAGGGAACCGTGGGATCTGTGAGACATAAACCAATTTTTCTATTAACTTGAGTCATATTTGCAGGAAATTATGCATTATACTTGTTTCTAACCTTTGTTTTGTAGTTATTCAATTTACACATGAAGACTTTGACACCCTAAAGCTAGGGGGAGCTTTTTGTCAAAGCAATACATTGCAAAATCACTTGCAATATTAGGATTACATTTCTTGACGTCCCTTTGCAAAGTTGCAATCATCAAAGGGGAGCATATTCGTCACATAGACGAAATCTATTGCAAACTTAGTTGCAAATAAACTAGCTTAGTATTATTTTTTTCTTGACGCCCTCACATAAGAATGGACTCGTCAATTGGGAGTTAAGACGAGATCCTTTCCCGTTACTTGCTCTCTACTTTCTCTTTCTTTTATATTTTTCACATGTTTTTCTTAAAACAATGTGTTAGTTTTTCTTTCGAAGCTCTTTTTGTTTCGACAAAAAGGGGGAGAAGAAAGTAAAAACTACAAATTCAAACTTTTACGAATTTTAGCTTTTCCTTAAAATAATTTTATGTTTTGTCATCAACAAAAAGGGGGAGATTGTTAATACAAATAAGTGATGAGTGTCTAAATACTCATCATTTTATCTTGTTTAAATGCCAAAACATCCGAAAACACTCGTAAAAGCATCAAAATGATCAAAATATCACAAATAAGTGTTTTATGTGTTTTAAATGCAAAATATCAAAATCGGTGAAAACGATCAAGTTTGCATAATTGGCGCTTTAGTCCCCAAGTTTCAAAAGTTGTCAAATTCAGTCCCCGGTAATTCAAAATAAAGAAAAATGTTATTCAAGGTCCCCGAAATATTCTAAGTTGTCAAAATGGTCCTTGAATAAATCTTTGGTCAAATGGCGAAAAGGTCCTCAACTTTACAAAAGTGTCAAAATAGTCCTTGGATTTATTAAAATGGAATTTTATGCATAATGGTCCTTGTACTATTCAAAATGACAAGTTTGGTCCTTGTAATATCTTTGGATTGTTGGCGATTCAAATTCAAAAATGTAAAATTACAACTTTGGTCCTTGATTATTAAACAAACCATTAGGACCCTTTTGTATTTAGAACCCCAGCCAATTCAAAAAGACCCCTGCCATATAGCCCTGTGACCCCCCAATTATGAACCCCCAGCCTTTAATATCAAAAAGTCAAAACCAGTCAAACGCGCCAAACCAGTGACACTGTTCATCTCCTTCTCCATAAGCTGAAATCCAATACCAGGGCTGGTTTTTCCACCTTTTCCCTTTTCACCTCACCCCTAACACCTGTCTAACCACTCTTTAACACCTCCACATCTTCCAAAATCCAATTAATGCAAAAAAAACCTGCTAAAGACTTATTTGGCGCCAAAACTCCACTTGTACGAATATGATGAAATATGAAGATCCAATGGCTCAGATAAGGTGGGATATGCTCAGAGATGTCGACAAGAGTCAAAATGATCTTTATAAAGAAAGGAGGAAGCAATGTGGATAATAACTAGTGTAATTTTTATTTTCTTTAGTCGTTTTTATTATTCTAAGCTTTTCAGTGTAATTTAAGTCTTCCAAGTACTTTGTTTAAGCTTTTCAAGTGTATGTGAATCTGTTTTAAGTACTCAATTTTAAATTTCAGTTTTATTTCAAGTTTATGCATTTTCATGTAAAAAATCTCAATATGATTCGAATGTTGTTTTTAGTTGTTGTTTTGGACTGAAATAGCTCATGTAAGCTCCTAGATAGCTTCTAAAAGCTATTAGAAACCTTAAAACTCAGCTTAGAAGTAAAAACCAAAAATTACCAAAAATACAAATAAAATAATTAGAAATTCAAAAATCCATGGAGAAGATGCCAGAGAATGAAGCAAGGTATAATTTGGATTGCTTTTGGGTTTAGAGCTTCTTGGGAAGCCATAGGGTGTGATCTCAGTCATTGGTTCCCTGTTTATGCTTGAATCTCATCTTGTAAGCTATTTTCTTGATATTTACATTTTCTAGTATAAGTACTTAAAACCTGTTAATTTTAGCCTAATTCTATTTAAATATAGTTAGTATAAGGTTTTTAATAATTTGCATGGTCTTAATTAGTGGAATTCTTTGAAAAGCTTAATAACAGTCTCACTAAGGACTGTTTGGACTTAGTTGTTTAACTGTGCTAGATAGAATTCTAGTCCTTGTTCTTTGTTGATACATGTTACATTAGTATAATATAGCTTAGTTCAACCAAAAAAATCAGTCCTTATTTAATAAAAAGTCAAAATCATAGTTAAAATCATTTTACTTGTTAACTGTTAAAATTTTAGATTGCAAATCTCATCAAAGTTGTTAATAACTTGTTACTTTAGCTTAAATCAATCTTATTACACCTTATTAGATCATATTCAGTTTATAGAATCAATCAAAAGTTCATGTAAGTCAACCTTTTAGTTCATCATAAAAGTCAAAATTTCAATATAGTCGTTTTTGAATAAAATGGATAATTTTATATTGGACATAATATTAAGATTTAGGATATAAGCTTTTGGGATATTAAACTTTAGCTGCTCATCTTAATTAGAAAAATATAAGTTTACTTCTAATTAGCTTATTAAGTGCTTATTTCTTAGTTTGTTTTGAGTCCTTATTTGAAAAAGCATCTGTGCACCAGCTTGTATAAGCTATTTCTCAAGCTCTCACAGAGCTTATTAGTGACCCCTAGCTTGTGTACCTTGACTTTTGAGAAGCTCACCTAGTCGCCTCAAGGTTCCAGCTCATTTTCCTATTTTTAGCTTATTTGATAAGCTGCCATTAGCTTTTATCTTGTCCATTTCATATAGTCCACTGAGCATTCAGTGTTTTCAAGCCCTTTTCACAAGCTCTTTATAAGCTCTCCAGTGGACCATAGAGTGTGAGCTTTGGCTTTTTGGAAAGCCCACCAGCTTAACTTGATTCCTCAGTCCTTGTTTTTAGCTTTTGAGCTTATTTGATAAGCTACAACTGCTTTGAAATATGGCTGCAGGCCAGTTTGGATAGTGGATTTAGTCAAAGTGCTTATTTGCTTATTAACAACTTATCAGTGTGCTTATTTGTGTTTTCTAGCTTAATATAAGTAGCTTTTATCTTGTTGTAGCTTATTTCACTTTTGTTTCCAATTGAGAAGCTTGTTTGAGCTTAATCTATCCAAAATAAGCTCTTAATCATCAACTGTTGAAATAATAAGCTCAAAACTGAGCTTATTAGTGGTTTTTAGAAAAAGTTGTAGTTATAAAAATTGCTTATTTTAAGTAGCTTAATAAGTTTAAAAAAGAAAAATCCAAAAAAAAAATAGTTTGCAAAAAGTCATTGCTGGGATTCGAACCCTGGCTACCCAGCTCACCACACACACACCTCACCAACTGCCCTTGGGTCTTTTTCTGGTTTAACTTTGCACACTTTAATACTTAACCCGTTTTTCCATTTTAGCTTATACGTATTATTTAGCTTATTTTCAGCTTATTCAAACTAGCTTTTTCAACTTTTGTATTTTTCTTAGCTTTGTATTAGTATAAAGTATTTTACAAAAAAGTTTCAGATTTTTCTGAATTGTTTTAGTATTTTTAAACATTTAATTAGTCTAAAATAGTATTTAATTCATAATAAAAAATATAAAAGTCAAAAAAATATAAATCTTTTTTCTAAAATTTTCTTTTGTCATATATTAAGTAAGAAAATTGTTTTTACACTTGTAGGACTTTTATTTCACAAATTTTACGTTTTGTCTTGCGCACTCGCGTAATTTTTATACATAACGTACGTTTTCATTCTAGGTTACGTTTTTAGATAATTTAGGTTTACGTTTTAATTAAAATAGTTTATTTAAGTTATTTTGTTTTATAAATCATAGAAAAACATCATTGTAAAAATAGTGATAGCGTTTATTTAATATATTTTAGCTTTTTAATTTTCTTTAATTTGCATTTAAGCCCTTGTAATTTATAAACTTTTTCTTTAGGTATAAATATTTCAAAATCCTTACTGATCACTATCCTTAGTGATTATTCGACATCTGAATTTGTTCAAACACCATTCATCCTCCGTGGGACTTAACGACCCGGGAATCCACTATATTCTCCAGATCTTAATTGCATTTGGTTCTAGACTGTTTGGACTTTTATTACGGTTGACCATTCACAAGTGGTTAGCTTGTGTGATAAAACCTGACTGTCTGGAGCTCAATCAATAAGCCGTAAAAACGTTTATTTATATTTTACGATCTTCAAATGTTTTGTCGATAACAAACGTAATATCATGTTAACGAAACAAATAAAATACGTAAATGGTTTGAGCCAATATTTTTCTAACACACTTACGCTTTCACATAAAACACTAAAACAAATATAAGTGATTTTATGATTTAGTATTACATATGTACAACAACTAGTGTTTACATATTTGGGTAAAATATACACATAACTAGTATGTAGTACATTGGGTAATATAAATGGGTAGAAACTTAAGTATCATAACCCATTGACCAAATACATTGAATGTAGTTGGGTACAACCCAAAGTCCATGACCCATATCCATGGAGCTTGACCATAACCTATTGCATGACATCATGCTTATGTCATATCTGGATAATATCCATAACCTATGGTATTGACCCACACCCATTTGACTAGGTGCATTGCACTCATAAGATACATTGTATCTAGTAAAAGACCCATGGATCAACCCATAACCCATGACCCATAACCAAAATACCCATGGGCAAAGAGGAGCGTCCCACGGATCCCTAGCTTTACGCTAGACGGATCCTCATGTGGGAGGATCCGTGAGATCCGGGAACAAGAGGCATTTTCTCTATAAATAGTGAGCCATTTCTTCATTGTTTCTCACCCCTTTCTCACATACTTTCTCCTTGAGTTAAAAACTCCCTAACCCCAGATCCAAGTGATCTATGTTTGTAGTTTTGTTTTTGTGTGATCCTCTAGGTTCCTCTTAAAGGCGAGATCACCACCTTTGAAGTCAAGCAAACTCAAGTCCATGAGTTGCCATACTTCCTCATCATCAAGACTACTGAAGTCCTCTTGTTGATGGTTCTTTTCTTTCTTCTAAGAAGTGTAGCGTTGAAGACATTAGTGAAAGATGTCTCAAGTGTCAAGACGAAGACATTAGTGAAAGGTGTCGATCGTCCGTATTGTAGGCATTAGTGAAGGGTGCCTAGAAGTCAAGTCACAAGACATTAGTTAAGGGTGTCTTGAAGATCTAGTTAAAGGCATTAGTGAAAGGTGCCTAAGATGTACATTCGATATGGTGTGTTTTGATGTACAAGATAGATTAGTATTGGGTCAAAGGATATTGTTATCCTTGTTGACATTATAAGGAGTAGATCTCCTTTGGGGTTAGTTAATTGGTGTAGTGTTGGGTAGTGGTTCCTCCATTGTAATGGAACTCGGTACTTAGCCTAGTACCGGATAAAGGGTAGGCGACGTTGTGGTTGGAGTGGTTCACCTTGGTGTGAAAGAACCCGGTGGTTAGCCTAGTACCGGAAAAAGAGTAGGCAACGTTGTGAAGGTTTCTCAACCATAAGGAGTCGGTGTTGTGTAGTGATTACGAACTCTCGAGTAGGTAACTCGGGGAGTGGAGTAGGGCAAGGAAGGTGTCCTTGTAGCCGAACCACTATAAATACTTGCGTTGTGGTTTTGTGCTTCTTACTCTTATCTTTTCATTACATATTTATACTTCTATATGTTTGTTTATCAACATCCAACACACATCCAAATAGATTGACATAAGTCGATCTAAATAGTTTAAAACGAGTTTTAATTGGCAAAACTATTCAACCCCCTTCTAGTTTCCACAATTGGTATTAGTGCTTCGTTACCAAGTTTCTTGAAGTATAATGTACTTTAAAAACTTGATACGATCCATGGTTAATTGAAAACTACAAAGAAGGTTTTCATAAAAACAAACACCATGTCTTTTAAAACTCTTTGTTTGGATGTTGATTAGATGACAACAGTTTTCTTATTATTTATTTTTCATTTAATTGCACTAATCCTCTTTGTCATGTTGATTAGTCAAAGCTCATACCTACCAAGCCATAGGAATCGCTTGGTAACAAGAATACCTTCCCTAAGAAGGTATCTTAAACACAAAGGAGCTGGAATTGTCTACTGACATTTGTTGTGTCATTTGTAAAGACATTTCTAAGTGCATTAGAGGTATGACTTTCTACCTATCTCCAAATGACATTAGCTTGATAATTAAGTATGCCTACATATGTACTTATATGATTATCTTTTGTGCATATACATGTATTACATGAAGCTTCACTAGGAAGCCTTTTCTCACATACGTGTTATTTTTTCGTCTAAAGTCGTGGTATATAAAACTTGTGTTTTATTTCACTTAATCCAAAAATCATACTCCGTATCTTTCTAATAATAAAACAAAACACAAATCTCAAAAATTCCTCCTTCCCCATAAATAAACCATCCGTCGCCCACAATATCAAATCCTCATTTTTTCAAATCTTTCATTTTCAAAAAATTACCTCTCATTCAAAACTTCATCTTCCTCTCATCTCATCTCAAACCAAAACCAAAAAGGTTCGTCATCAACATGGTTTACATCGCCCTCGTGCTTATCGCTCATGTGTTCCCTATGATGAAGTTCACATACGGAGACATATACTTTGTGTTGTTAATCTACATTGGGGTTATATACCCAATCCTTTGTATCATTCTTAGCATTGAAATGAAATATTATTAATAGTCTAGTTTATCTAGGTTATTATTATCATAAAGTGTTCGTCATTTCTTTTGATTTATATCTTTCGTATTCTTTCGTGATACATTAGAAACCATGAATGCATGCTAAAAGAAAACGTAGGCTAAAACACATATCTTAGTATAAAACTATTAAACTTATGTTTTTATCAAAAATCTGCTTCTGTTACTACAGATCCACGGATCCCGGCAAGTATACTAGCCGGATCCCTTATACAAGGGAACCGTGGGAACCATCCTTCTGGATAACAGATTTTTCCATGCAAAATAAACCACTTTCTTCCTAAAAAGAAATATTCTACTAGAATGTCAAACATTAAGTTAGTTAAATGTCATTGTTAATAAACATCTTGTAAAAACTTTTCTTTCCTATAGGTTTCACTATGTCTTTCCTACGGGTAATCATTGTTTTACCCGTAATACGTCACAACTTGTCTTTCCTATAAGTTTCACTATGTCGCATGAATATGAGTTTGATTTTTCACTCACTAGCGTCTACACTCCTAACATCTCCCTTGAGCCCAACACACCTGACAATCATGTCCGTGGATTCAATAATCTCGAAACCCGTCACTTCCACGAAGGACGTATTGTCGACACTCCTCTACAATACGAAGAAGGTATCAATACCTCCTTCCGAACCATAGGATTGGAATGTCTTCTCGAAATTAACGAGAAAATATGTCCAAGGTTTGTATTGGAATTCTTCCGTCAAGTCGAACTCGTTCGTAACGAGGATTGTTCTCTATCTATTTGGTTTTGGATCAAAAACCAAAAGTTTGTCTTAAACCTTGGGCAATTTGCTCAAATTCTCCGAATACCAAATCATGGACAATGTGCCTTCACCGAAGATTGGTCTCTTGATTCTCTCTTCAACTTTCGTGAAGAAAATAGTCCATATTGTTCTCACATACCCTCCCCGGAAGATTTGAATCGCATAATATGCAAACCTCGACCATATTACTCCGATCCAAACATTATCCTTACAAAAGATATCCGAGAAGAGTACAAGGCTCTCGCACTCATCCTACGGGAAAATGTTTAGAGTCTTAGGGGAAATCGAGAAATTCTTCCCGCTTGTTGTGCTCACATAATGTATTGTTTGCTAACACAAAAACCATACAATCTCGCCTACTTCTTCGCAAGGCGAATTGTAAATCTTCAAGGCTCCAAGAACAAACTCATCCCTTATGGAATGTTCTTGACGCGCCTTTATCATAACATCATGTACTTCCACCCTCAATTTCAAAGTCCGTTGTACGTACTTATGAACAAGATGATGGAACCTCTAAACACATCTCTCATGAAGACTTTCTTCATTCCTGAATCGACAAATACTCATCAACCATTTGATGATCCTTCTAGCGAAAACACTCAAGGAACTTAGTAATCTTTCAAATAGGATCAATCCTTAGTACTCATGCTTTATCAATGTAATCCAATTTCTTTCATGAAATAAAACATTTTACATTTGATATCTTAGTGTTAGAACCTCTTTAACTAACCTTGAAATATAATGCATTGTCAAAATCATTGCATACCTTTAGTAAAGGTTCTACTTAGCAGATAGACGGATCCCAAAGGTTGTGCTAGACGGATCCCTATTCTTAGGGAACAAGGGATCCTAAGAAACGTAAAATGCAATTGCAATCATTGTATTTCAAACATGTCTTTAGAACACTTCACACCAAGTTAGACATAGTGCCTTAAGGCAAATTGAGTCCTTATCAAGTTAAGTAGATCTTTCATACTCATACATAACTCATCTAGATCACCCTCAAGACGCTTGTAGATCTATCATTTCAATTAAACCCATTACTCTTCCGCTCTCAAGCTCACTCATCATTTCTTACATGATTCCTCACATCTAGCTTTGGAAATCTTTCAATTATGGCAAAATTGATCATAATCATCCTTATCTCAAAATTGGTCGAAATTGATCAAATTCTAAGTTTTTCCTTCTTAAGCCTTTAGGATATTCTCCAAAACATTATCCTAAGTCACTATTTGATCTCTAGGATCATTTAGCTCCATTTGACACTCTCAAAATCTTTAGTGTCATTTTTGGTCATTCATTAGTACTCATGAAAGTTCCAATTTCTTCCATAAAAGGCAATCATTAGCTACATCACTCATTACCCTTAAGTACTTAAGCACCTCTTCATTTAAGACACTTAGATGAACTGAAAACACTCAAGAAGAAATAGGCATTAGACCTTAAAAAAACATCATTGCATCTTTTCCAAGCTGCTGAGAGACGGATCCCTCAAAGGAGGGAACCGTGGGATCCGTATGACATATTCATGTCAACTCTAGCCAAAACAATCATTTCAAGCTCATCTTGCTAACTTGAACACTCCATCTCATCTTAAATGAGCTCCTAGATTAGTACAACTCTGAAGTTGACTCTTGTGTATGTTAATCATCACATTCTAATGAATTTTAGTGGCTTAAGTCTTGAATGCACTTGGCAAATCCCTTGCTTTATAAACCACATTGTTAGGACTCCTAAAGTCATCATCTTCATCCTCATTTTCAACACTTAGAAATCTTTACAAACCTCTTGAAATCATCTCATCATGAGGAAAGCTCCAAGTGGTATCTCATCCACCAAAGAAACACCCAAAAAAAATTGCTCGTGTTGTACACGAAATCTCTTCAACCGAATCATCTCCGGTCAAGTCCACTAATGCAAGAATTTCTCCTCCACCAATCAAACCAATCCCTAAAAGGATAGTACCCACAAAACTACCTATGCCAAACACCACCATACCTCCTAGGCCAAACAATCCCATCTCCACTAAACCATCACCATTGGTTCCTAGAGCTATCTTTTTCACAACACCACTATCATCACCACACCTCTACAATTTAGAGGATTTACCTCCTAGGACGTCTCATCCTCCTCCATCGGCAACATTCTCCTCATTAGGAGGAATAATTATACAAAATCAAGGTGTTGAGTCAACACTAGCTCCGGCTTCCTTTTCGCCGTCACCATCATATAATCTCATTTGGATTATGAGAAATTATCAAGGTCAACCACCCGACCATATGGAAGTTGACACTTCTTTACCACCACCATCATTCTTGGTCGAGCCATCTTCAAATGTGCCTCCATCAATCCCTCCGTCGTTTGAGGCTCCCCAACCCGCTTCACTTGATCCTTCGCATCAAGCAATTTCATTTCTTCCACCACCACTACCTAGCCATAACAAAGATTGTTATCATTGTCAACATGTTGAAAGTTTGATACATAAAGTACGAGAAGATCAACGTTTCATGTTCTATCACCTCCTCGAACGTTTCGACGAGATTAACCCTAAACAAACTTGAGCTAGAGGATTTTTAGTGGTGTCCTAGTATCAAGCGTTACTTAGATAAATCTAGTAATTCCAAGTCATGTATCGATCATTTTATTAGTTTTTAGAGTCATGTATATCAAACATCTAGTTTTATTAAATGAAATTACATGCTACTTGCTATATTTCTGAGTATATGGTTATGTTGTATAATACATATATCACTTTGATGTTAACATTATTTGTTATATCACCATTGCTGAATTTAGTCATCAGCTAGACGGATCCCTGAAATTTGCCTAGACGGATCCCTACAAGGAGGGAACCGTGGGATCCGTGAGACAGAAACCAATTTTTCTACTAACTTGAGTCATATTTGCAGAAAATTATGCATTATACTTGTTTTTAACATTTGTTTTGTAGTTATTCAATTTGCACATGAAGACTTTGACATCCTAAAGCTAGGGGAACTTTTTGTCAAAGCAATACATTGCAAAATCACTTGCAATATTAGGATTACATTTCTTGACGTCCCTTTGCAAAGTTGCAATCATCAAGGGGAGCATATTCGTCACATAGACGAAATCTTTTACAAACTTAGTTGCAAATAAACTAGCTTAGTATTATTTTTTTCTTGACGCCTCACATAGGGATGGACTCGTCAAGGGGGAGTTAAGACGAGATCCTTTCCCGTTACTTGCTCTCTACTTTCTCTTTCTTTTATATTTTTCACATGTTTTTCTTAAAACAATGTGTTAGTTTTCTTTTGAAGCTCGGGGAGAAGAAAGTAAAAACTACAAATTCAAACTTTTACGAATTTTAGCTTTTCCTTAAAATAATTTTATGTTTTGTCATCAACAAAAAGGGGGAGATTGTTAATACAAATAAGCCGTAAAAACGCTTATTTATATTTTACGATCTTCAAATGTTTTGTCGATAACAAACGTAAAATCATGTTAACGAAACAAATAAAATACGTAAATGGTTTGAGCCAATAGTTTTCTAACACACTTACGCTTTCACATAAAACACTAAAACAAATATAAGTGATTTTATGATTTAGTATTACATATGTACAACAACTAGTGTTTACATATTTGGGTAAAATATACACATAACAAGTATGTAGTATCATAAGCTAGGGGAACTTTTTGGGTAATATAAATGGGTAGAAACTTAAGTATCATAACCCATTGACCAAATACATTAAATGTAGTTGGGTACAACCCAAAGTCCATGACCCATATCCATGGAGCTTGACCCATAACCTATTGCATGACATCATGCTTATGTCATATATGGATAATATCCATAACCCATGGTATTGACCCATACCCATTTGACTAGGTGCATTGCACTCATAAGATACATTGTATCTAGTAAAAGACCCATGGATCAACCCATAACCCATGACCCATAACCAAAATACCCATGGGCAAAGAGGAGCGTCCCACGGATCCCTAGCTTTACGCTAGACGGATCCTTTGTGGGAGGGATCCGTGGGATCCGGGGAACAGTAGGCATTTTCTCTCTATAAATAGTGAGCCATTTCTTCATTGTATCTCACCCCTTTCTCACATACTTTCTCCTTGAGTTAAAAACTCCCTAACCTCAGATCTAAGTGATCTATGTTTGTAGTTTTGTTTTTGTGTGAACCTCTAGGCTTCTCTTAAAGGCGAGATCACCACCTTTGAAGTCAAGCAAGCTCACGTCCATGAGTTGCCATACTTCCTCATCATCAAGACTACTGAAGTCCTCTTGTTGATAGTTCTTTTCTTTCTTCTAAGAAGTGTTGCGTTGAAGACATTAGTGAAAGATGTCTCAAGTATCAAGACGAAGACATTAGTGAAAGGTGTCGATCGTCCGTATTGTAGGCATTAGTGAAAGGTGCCTAGAAGTCAAGTCACAAGACATTAGTGAAGGGTGTCTTGAAGATCTAGTTAAAGGCATTAGTGAATGGTGCCTAAGATGTACATTCGATATGGTGTGTTTCGATGTACAAGATAGATTAGTATTGGGTCAAAGGATATTGTTATCCTTGTTGACATTATAAGGAGTAGATCTCCTTTGGGGTTAGTTAATTGGTGTAGTGTTGGGTAGTGGTTCCTCCATTATAATGGAACTCGGTACTTAGCCTAGTACCGGATAAAGGGTAGGCGATGTTGTGGTAGGTGTGGTTTAACTTGGTGTGAAAGAACCCGGTGGTTAGCATAGTATCGGAAAAAGAGTAGGCAACGTTGTGAAGGTTTCTCCACCATAAGGAGTCGGTGTTGTGTAGTGATTACGAACTCTCGAATAGGTGACTCGGGGAGTGGAGTAGGGCAAGGAAGGTGTCCTTGTAGCCGAAGCACTATAAATACTTGCGTTGTGGTTTTGTGGTTCTTACTCTTATCTTTTCATTACATATTTATACTTCTATATGTTTGTTTATCAACATCCAACACACATCCAAATAGATTGACATAAGTCGATCTAAATAGTTTAAAACGAGTTTTAATTGGCAAAACTATTCAACCCCCCTTCTAGTTTTCCACAGATGGTTATCTTATATATGCACAAACAAGTAAATTAAAACAAAGCTTTTAGCACACAAATAGATTATAGTAGTTAACAGATGGCATATAATAAAAAAAAATTCAAGTAGTATCCTCATTAATATTGCATGACAAAATATATCATAATCACTCATATATTATATAAAAGAAAAAATAAATAACAACTACATATACTATCTTATTTCATATCTTTGTTGGTTTTCAGAGCTTGTATAACCGATTATAATCATCATATCGTAATTAAATTATCCAAATAATTAAGCATGCAGTTTTTTATTTTATTTATACGCACTACAAAAACAACATATGCATGTTTATTGTATAGGTGGTGATGACAAATTGTTTTGAACAATAATAAAGTAATAATCTATATGTTTAGATGTGATACTATATATATATTACTTACACAAATCAAATAGCAAAGTTATACAGAAGTTGAAGAATACAAACAGTAGGTAACATGTGACTTTGCATCAACGATTAAATATATTAGGGTTCGAGATTTATGATATCGTCTTACTTATCTAATATGAAGACATAAAACAAAAGAACAAACGTAGACGATGTAATTACTTAGTAAAACAAGTATTGCTAAAAGAATAGTTGAAGCTCGTTTACGTTGCGTAAGTAAACACAAATATTAATAAAGATCATTAAGTAAGCAAATGTGATCGATAGATATCTCGCTAAATCATGTAGTTTTGTCAAACACCCTCTTAATTTATCTGTGTTCACATCTACCGTGTATTCATTAACAATAACAGATTCACATACCAAATCAATAACAATGCGTAAAAATGCGACTAATTAATATGCATGATCATCGGTTAATACATCAATAACAATAACTAATTAATGATCAAGTAAAAGTGTATAGTAAACCCTAATGATTAAATACGCATATAAGTATATATTGTCAATTGACATGGAGTGCCAAGAAAAACAAAAGAATATTCGTCACCGATGATATCCAAAGAACCAAATGAGTTACTTTTGTTTTTCAATGATTATATAATTGCAGTAACATTAGAAGAAAATTTGTTTTAGGAATAAAGAAAATCTCCATAAAACTGGTGGGTATTGATTTACATGTATAGATGATGTAGTAAAAATAAGCATAGATTACTAACAAACATGTAGGTATCCATATTTAACTTATATATTGTTCACGGAGCAAAGAGAATTAATGGTGACATGGCATCATTCTTTTACCGTCTGATCAACTAGAAAATTCATCTTAGCCGTGTAAAATAATCATTAATCTTATCTACACTCCTTGGCTATTTGATCGGATCGGTTGTTACTATAATACAACACGTTTTTAAACCATGATATTGATAAGCTTGAAAACTATAACAAGTCAACTAAATTGCATGTACAACAAATTTCAAAAAGCAATATATTTTGCATGAAACTGGCAACATTTTTCTCTTAATAACATACAAAAACGTTAAAATTTAAAGACATTAAAAACAATTTATGTTTGTTAACCATCATTTGCATCATTGATTAAGAGAGAGTGAAATCAAAATTTCTTTATCGTGTGATATCTTAATTCCTACTTCGTCATCGCATATGAGTTTCACATATGTGAAAACCGACAACTTCTATAGAATACGTGAGCGATATGATCTATTCCTATTTGTCACATCCCAAACATCTGGTCATTATATTGTACGAGTACTCACCTATCAAGTGCAATCACACCCGAGTGAGCAATGTAAAGAAACAAAAACAAAACCAACGCAGTGGGAATCACATATGGACAAAGCAACCAAAAAGTGCAGTAGTACGGACAAACATAATACTAAGATTTTTGGATACTCATAAACGCCCTTAAGATCATATCGGTGGTACGAAGCGTTTCAAAACCGAAACGTGAAAAAGAAATGCATAAGTTATTCTATATTGGAGATAACCGGTGTTTCAATAATCGTATTACAGTATTTACTAAAGAAAGAAAAACAAAATCAACGTAGTGGGAATCTGAAAATGATGATCACAGATAACACGAAGAGAGAGATAAGTTTTGATTAAGCTGTTAACCATAAAAATTTTGGATATTTAAAAATAGCATATTATGTTTTGAAAAATATTGATAAGTCAACAAGCTTCAATAAGCTTGCCTAAACGCCCCCAAGAAAAACATATTGGTGGTACGAAGCATTTTGAAAACCGAAAGTTGAAAAACACATGCATTAGTTATTATATACAGGAGATAATTTGGTGTTTCAATAATCATACTATTTACTGTTTATAAACTGTAGATAATGATAGTGCCCATTTGATTATTACAACTTTGAACATAAGAACAGCTTCTTGCAAATCCACAACTAATTATTTAAAAAGGTATACCCGGGCAACGCACGGGTATTGCACTTGTATCTAGTGGTGGCGGTGCGATATAAATAATATATTATTAACAACGTAACATATGCAGTAAACATTGTTAACATACTAAAGAAATGGACACGTACCTCTAATAATTCAAAATAGAAAATTCATCTATAGAGCATGCTGATAACATGTTTTGAAACAATAAAGTAAAGAGCATAAAAAAGAACATAAGATAAAGCTAATGAAGAATTATATTATTTATCTCTCAAAGAAGACATGTATATATAGTTACAAAGCTGAAGTATTCCACAAGATACATTAATCTAATTAAGATAACTATTAAGAATAAGAGATATGGACATCCATTCTATATTTATCCATAACAAAAGAAACATAAAAAATTATATGTTTTTAGGCTATTTTTACTCTAAAATCTTCCTCTCACTTTTAGAAAGAAAAAAAAGGAAGAGAAGAGAACTCACTTTCTTTCTCTTCATCTTCATTTCTTTTTCCTTTTTTAATAAAAAACTCGAAAACAGATAATCTTGTACAATTATTGTCTACATCCTAAAAAGAGTAACTAATACTTTTTACCTATGTTTTTAAACAAAAGAATATAGAATAAACACACCACATTATCTAAAGTAGTGTATAAAGTTAACATGTTCTAATACTATGAAGGATGGCATCAAAGTAATAAAATGATAGTGTTATTGGTCCATTAACCATGTGCAATAATGAATTCATGATTAGGTGATAACTCAAAGAATCGAAAGTTTAAGGAATCTATCACTGCAACGCTTTTTCACTTTGGACTATAAACAGTCAAAATAATTGGCATTCTATTTCATCATGACAATGGATTTTGGTTGATTTCCTACGTTTTGTGTTTTCTTAGATATAGCATTCTATACCCAATCCAGCCAGAACGGGATATGAGGGAGGTTGAATGTAAACGGATACTACCACTATTTAAGAGTAAACTCGAAAGTAGAAAGATTGCTTCTAGAAAAACCTCCGATAAATATATGTGAGCCTTCAGGAACGTCTCGTAGTGGAAGATCCTCAAATCGCTGAAGAGGCGTGGAATCATATCGCTATGATTTTTCAAGACAACAAACGAATCCGCTACTATCGCCTTGAAGGTGGAATTGCGTTCCTTGAAGCTTGGAGACTTGAGCATCGATGCTTACTTTCGTAAGATCGAATCAATAGCTCCATCTTAACGAGTCTCGGGTCTCGCATAAGTAACGATGATGTCGTTACCTTTGCTCTCGAAGGGTTAACCGATAAGTATGAGAATGTTGCAAGTATTATTGTCCATTGGGAGCCCTTTTCCGATCTCAAGATTGTTTTTTTGATGCTCACTACCGAGAAGATGTCTTTGAAGTCGAGGTCTCAAGCTACACATATTGATTCTTCTTCCTCATCTCCTATGATACTCTTGGTGGAATCGGGTAACCACAATCGTCACCCCCACTCTTGGTCATGTTAAGTCTTCAAAACCCTGCTTCAATTTTTCTAAGCGCTCGTGTAAGTTTGGTGATAATTGCAAGTTTGTACAAAGCGGTCCCATGCATTCAAAACCCCAAAACAATACGTCCCTGTGGTCCTATAACGTTAACGGTAGCAATACCAGTATTTCTCACAACCCTCACGATCTTACGCAATCACAGATGCTAGCTTTAATACATACCCAACATGAACTTTTGGCCCAACTTGGGCTTAATAGTTTTCGCTGCATAGCCCAGAATACTAGAACTAGTTTTAACCTAGGCCCGTTGTGTATCATACAAGCCCACTAAATAACCATGGATTGGTTCAGTCCATATCTAGCACTTCAGGCCCACCAGGTTTTCCTAATACAGCCCTGCAAGGATCTAATACGTATCTGGTCCATCAAGTTTATATGCCGGCCAAGCAGGCTACTCATGTGGGTTAAGGTCCGGTAGTGGGTACTGTCACGAATCACATTGGGTCTAATACTATCTCGGGACATGAGATACTATTACCGCATACTTTTAGTACCACGAATCTTCAGGAACCCACAACTGGTGCATGGAATATGGATATAAGTGTGAGTTCTCACCTTAATAATTCGGTTACTAGTCTTAGTGATGTTTTTAATACGTGTATATATATCCATCTGTCTCGGTTGGTGATGGTTATTCTATACCCGTCACCAACACTGGCCATAGTATTTTGCCTACTCCTCATCGACCCCTTCACCTTAATAATCTTCTTATCACCCCTAGCATTGTCAAAAATTTAATTTATGTTCGTTAGTTTGTTCGTGATAATAATTGTACGATTGAATTTGACGCTTTTGGTTTTTCTATTAAGGATTTCATGACTCGGCGGGTGCTTCTATGATGTGATAGCATGGGGGATCGTTACCCAGTCACGAAGCCTTATCCTCTTCCTCATGTGTTTCTTACAAGTCAGCATACGTAGCACCAGTGACTTGGACATCCAGGAAGTGAAGTGCTACGCCGTTTACTTTCATATAATTCCATTGTGTGTAATGAAGAGAAACCTCGCATTCTTTGTCATGCTTGTCATGTTGGTAAACACGTTAGGCTTCCGTTTTTAGTTCTAATACATTAGTTAAGTCTTGTTTTGACATTGTTTACTCAGATTTATGGACTTCGCCCATTTCGAGTATTTCAGGTTTTAAGTACTATGTTTTATTCTTGGATCATTATTCTTATTATGTTTTTGTTTATCCGTTGGTTAATAAATCGAAAGTTTTGTCTGAATTTGTGTTGTTTCGTAACTTTGTTAATACTCAATTTAAGTGTGAAATCAAGTCTTTTCACAATGATCATGGTGGTGAATTAATAACCACGCCTTCCATAAATTATTTGCCTCTAAAGGCATTGAGTTTCATTTTTCTTGTCCAAAAACCTCACAACAAAATGGTAACTCCGAAAGAATGATACGAACCATTAACAACCTAATTCGGACTCTACTATTTCAAGCTCACATTCCTCCTAAATTTTGGGTAGAATCCTTAAATATGGCTATACATTTGTTAAATAGTTTACCTTCGATTGCTATTAACAATAAATTACCTCATACTCGTTTGCTTGGAAACAACCCGAACTGTAGCATTTTACGAACATTAAGTTGTTTATGCTACCCGCATCTATATACAAATCATAAACTGTAACTACGTGCTACACCGGCCATATTTTTGGACCACGCAACCAACCATCGTGGCTACCGTTGTCTTGACTTAAACACTAATAAAATTATCATTTCGAGATACGTTAGCTTTGATGAGACACTATTCTTTTTTGGCTCTATGACACTCACCTCGCCTCCCTCATATACCTTTTTGGATGAGCCAACTAATGTTATTTCCCAAATCATATGAAACTCCCCTGCTAGTGAGCACCCAACTGTAACTGAACCACTCATTGCTCCTGTTTCGCCCGCCCAACAACACGTTAGCCCACCTCTTTTTTTGGCCCAACAAACCCATACCCCACCGCAACCAATGGCCCAACCAATCACCCCACCTTAGTACACCAAAGTCACTCTACAACAACTATCAAACAAGCCCAATCTAATAACCCAAACTCGGGTCCAATTGTCCTCGTGATCGTCTAAATCTTCAGGTTTCTACTATCTCACCTTTACTTAAATCGTATACTGATGAATATAATGCACTTATTAAAAATAATACTTGGACTCTTGTACCTCGACTCGGGAATGCGAACATTGTTCGTTGTATATGGTTGTTTCAGCATAAGCATTTAGCATATGGCACTCTGAGTCACTACAAGGCTCGTCTTGTGGCGAATGATAGTACACAACTGTCGGGTATTGATGTTGATGAGACCTTTAGTCTGGTTGTGAAATCAAAAACTATTCGAACTGTTCTTAGTCTGGCTATTTGTTAGAATCGATGCTCTAGGTTGTTTAGACCTTATCTAGGATAATCAATAAGCACAAATAACAATGAACAATAATATGTATGCACAGCGGAATAATCAAACTATCATTGTTATTATTAAGGTTTCTTTGCCATCATCATGTGTTCTACAAAACACATCCACAGCCCCAATCCTAGATGATCAACTCTAAGACGGTTACACAACAGGGATCAATGATCCTTGGGGCTAAACACTATAAGTCGACTATCACCTAGTCTAGGCATTTACATACTCACGCCCTAGACCTACACACACACACCTTTGTCTGATGTTTACATTGTTTGACACCCTTAAACCTAATTCCCTGTATATCTTTATATAATAAAGATACTAGGGTTACAAATGACTACAAGGGACTAGATAATAAATACTTCTTTGCCAAGTAGGTCCCTTGTCTTTCTTTGTCTTCAATAGGCCTTCATCTTTCATATATTTTGTCTTATCAACTTTAAATATAGTTCCCAACAATCTTCCCCTAGTTGATAATGACAAAACCAAATAAGCACGAACAAGTATGTAATGAAAGATAAACAAACTTCCCCTTAAACATGCAATCACCAAGAATCTTCAAGTTGCAGCTTCCAGTACATCTTCCCCTTTTTGTCATAATCTACTAGGAGAACCGCGAATATAAGCAACTTTGATCTTGACCATCACAAATCATCACTACACTTCCAATTCAGCCATATAATGTCTCAAATTACCCACCATGAAGTTTTCCGCAACTAAAAATGAACTTAAGACACTAGATACTTAAATCAAAAGTAATAATAATGAATTACAAGAGTAAAAATCTTCCCCTCGAATGATGCATGTAGATAGTTAAACATTGAACAATAAGCTTCCCCCGAAACCCATGTGTTAATCATCTTCTTGATTCTTCAAATCTGTAAGTTCCTTGTAATGATCACTTGTGAAGAAAACCAAATATAACAAACTTGTTGAAGAAGTAGAATAACCCAAACGTATGTCTTATGTCTTGTACAAGCCACATGACTCCGAACGTATACCCATGTATAAGGAGACCGTAATCCCTTGACAATAATCACTGAGCACAATAACGTAACTCCTTCAAGTGTTTTGTCAATTCTTTGTCACAATAAGAATGCACAAAATAAGAACACGATCTAAGAAATCCACTTCATCTTCAAATAAGTGATAAACAATCCTCTTCGTAATCAATTCTTCAATAAAAACCAAATACGAGCCGTTTTAAAACATTGAAGACCAATCAACCAAACTCCTCTTGTGTGTGTAAACCATCCAAACTTCAAACTTATCCGAGAACCAAAAATCATGTGTTGACGGATATCGAATGATATAAGCAGTGGAAACAACATATATCGGATAACATTAGCAGTAGAAAATTTTTCTCGGACAATGCAAACCAAGCCTATTAGCAACACTTTTTCTGTTACAAGACTGTCACAAATCTGTCACTAACTTTGCATTCTCCTTCCTCCCATAGCAATTAGCAACACAAATTCGGTCACAAAACTGTCGCTAATATGTCACTATCATGATTACTCCTTCCTCCCATTCCTTTTTGTGATAGTTTAAACTGTCACTAAGCTGTCACCTTCGGCATAATACAAGGAGTAACCATTGAGCTAGCAGTAGAAACAAAATAATGTGGCAGTGGAAACAAGTTAACCTAGCAGTGGAAACAAGTAAACACTAGCGGTAGTAATGACTCATGAGCAGTGGAAACCAATCTTGCTAGAAGTGGTAACCTTAATGCTAACACTGGAAACGAGATATGAAGGCAGTGATAACTCATGCTTAGCAGTCCAAATTCTTGATAGCAGTATAAACATGTAACTCACAAACGCATGCTTTATCCCAGGAATACCAATTAATTAGTACGAGGTTTAATAAATGACCATGCATTAGAATACAAATAAAAATAAACCTCATGGTGTTAGGGTTTCAAAAGTGAACAAGTTTAAGATCAAAACCCTAAAAACCATAAAAATTCGAAACTTTAATACCTCCTTCATCAGCCAACTTTGATAGCGTATAACTTTTGATTGAGAGCTCTGATCGACAATCCCTCCGGTGGAAAGTTAGATGGATATATAAAGAACGTCCACCCAAAATTTCGTTACGATCCAACGGTTAAAAAAAAGTTACACTTGTTTGAAAACTGACCTGCAGAAGCATTACGAAAATTGAACCAGTTGCGAATTTTTCTTCCTCTTCAAGAAACCTTGCTAAATCCTAGATATCAAGAGCCACCCGCTCTAATACCACATGTTAGAATCGATGCTCTAGGTTGTTTAGACCTTATCTAGGATAATCAATAAGCACAAATAACAATGAACAATAATATGTATGCACAGCGGAATAATTAAACTATTATTGTTATTTTCTTCGTCATCATCATGTGTTCTACAAAACATATCCACAGCCCCAATCCTAGATGATCAACTCTAAGACGGTTACACAACAGGGATCAATGATCCTTGGGGCTAAACACTATAAGTCGACTATCACCTAGTCTAGGCGTTTACATACTCACGCCCTAGACCTACACACACACACCTTTGCCTGATGTTTACATTGTTTGACACCCTTAAACCTAATTCCCTGTATATCTTTATATAATAAATATACTAGGGTTACAAATGACTACAAGGGACTAGATAATAAATACTTCTTTGCCAAGTAGGTCCCTTGTCTTTCTTTGTCTTCAATAGGCCTTCATCTTTCATGTATTTTGTCTTATTAACTTTAAATATAGTTCCCAACACTATTTCTTGACATTGGCCGGTTCATCAGCTTGATGTCAAGAATGCCTTCTTACATGGTGATTTATCTGAGACGATTTACATGCATCAGCCTCCAGGATTTCAGGATTCTGCACATCCTAACAATGTTTGTTTGTTACAGAGGTCTCTTTATGGTCTTAAGCAGGCCCCTCGGGCTTGGTTTAAGAGATTTTCAACGCATATTACACGTATTACTTTTGCTCATAGTCGCTGTGATTAATCTTTGTAGAAAAATAGAAGAGGGGGGTTGAATAGTTTTACCGATTTAAATTTAGTTTCAAAAACTTTTAGATCAAGTATATTTGACACCTGTGAATGGTGAGGTATTGATAATGCAAAAATATAAGTAAAGAAATAAATCGATAAAGTAATAGAGATGAAGAGATAAATCCGTGACACAATGATTTATTGTGGTTCGGCTACAAGGACACCTTCCTTGCCCTACTCCACTCCCCAAGTACCCAACTCAAGAGTTCGTAAACACTTTGTCAACAAGCTCCTTATCCAGCGGAGAAGCCTCACAACGTCGCTTACACTTTATGCGGTACGAAGCTAAATACCGAGTTCTTTACAACGAAAGAACCAATCCAACAACGCAAACTAACACAACAAGGTTATGATACAATATGATGAATCAAATAAAAGAATCAAATCAGTGTTCTTGTAATGATGATAAAGCCTATAAATCCTTCTTTTGAAGCTTGCAAGTCTCGTATGCAAAAATCGTGATCTCGCCTTTTAAGAAGAACCTTGAAAAACACTAAAATATAACTACATGAATGATTCTTACATATGAGGTTAGAGAGATATAAGAATGTAAGAAAACAATAAAGAAGTGACTCAAGTATTTATTGAAAAAAATGCCATTATTCAGCCGGATCCGGCGGATCCCTTACACAGGGGATCCGACCAGTGTAATCCAATGGATTCGGCACACTGGGTGATCCAGTCCGGATTTGGGTTACATTTTCGGGTTTTAGGTCATGGGTCATGAGAACCCAACATGATGTCATGCATGATGTAATGCCCATGGGCCATGGATTTTGGGTCATGGGTACCCAAAATGCATTTTAACTTACAATTTAATTTCACAAGAAATGTGTAACTAATAATGTATATAAACTCTATATTAGTAAAAAAAAATATGATGACTATTAAAACAAACATGTGATCTTAGATTTATACATGAGATAATTTTACGATTGTTATCAACAAAATATATAGAGAGTGAGAAATATAAATAGACGTTTTTACGGCTTATTTGTATTAACAATCTCTCCCTTTTTGTTGATGACAAAATGTAAAATTATTTTGAGTACGGCTTATTTTTATTAACAATATCTCCATTCTTGTTGATGACAAAATGTAAAATTATTTTGAGTTAAACTTAAGTTCAAGATGTTTTAAATAGTTTAAAAAAATAAAAATTGTGAAACGTTTTAGTTTTACTCTTTTCTTCCCCTTTATGTTGAAACAAAAAGAGTGTCAAAGAGACAATATGGTGGAATAAAAGTTCCAAAAGCAATACTCCCCCTTGATGTGAACTTCCCCTAATAGAGGACATCAAGTAAATGGAATCGAAAACCTACATAAAATGAGGTTAGTGATAAACATTAATAGATCATGATGCGGATTCTTGCAAACCTCACAATGAGTTTTACAATCCTCCTAGGCAGTATACAAAACCGTTACAGTGTAGTATAGATAAGACACGGGGGATTGATAGTTCTCTAGAGGAATAGTGTTGGGAAGGTCGAGATGTATGACGAATAGGTCTAAGGTGAGGGATGATTCTTTTTATCTTTTTATATTTTATGAAAGCAAGTAAAATCTCGGTGTTTGATTAGGATTTTGATGATCAACTACTTAAACTACTAATTGAACTAATAATTAAATTAAATTGCAAGTAAATTAAATGATAGATTCTTACGATAGGTAAAAGCGTGTTCACTTAGATTTCACTACTCCCTAGTTATCTCTTATTGATTAGTCGAATTTTCACATCTTGTTTAATTGGTGCATTGTATTCCTAAGGTCGTAGGGATGTGCCAAATGCCCTATTTCTATTAATGTAATTGATAACAACCACAATTCACGCAATAAACACAACGGAAGTCAACTAGTGCACTCTAGGACCTGAATACATTTTTTAGGACGTTTAAGCTCGAAACACTTACGGAAGAAGCAAGTTTTCCTAACCTAACGTGTAATCAACCATTTAAACAAGAGATGACAATCAATAGTTAACAACTAGGTTTCATTAGATCTAGGCAAACACTAAAGTAAATTAGCGAGACATGAAAATAATAATGAAACATGTAATGATAAATGAACTTGAATTAAACATAATGATAGAAGTAATTAAGAGACTTATCTCTTTTGGAATGAGGATATTGAAACCCTAAATTACTGTAGAAAGCCTAAAAAACTCGTACACCAACTTCACTCCCAAAGTGTGCATACTAAATGCAGAAAATTCTAAAACTATATATAGGATTACACTTGCGACGGCATCACTTTATAATTGTGACGCCGTCAAGTCGCTGCCAATAGGGTTTCGTCTCTTCCAAATCAGCTTTGTAACGGGGTCACTTTATGCCTTTAGATGCCGTCGCATATTCTCTGACGCCGTCCCTTTATGATTTTTCCAAGCCATCACCTTATAATTTTTAGAGAATTCCAGCTCCTTTAACAAGTGACGACGTCACTTGTTATTTTTCTAATTTTCCACTGAACCATCTCTAGTAAAATCTGGGCATATTTGATACTTTTATTAACAAGTGACGGCGTCAACTTACAGGTTGTGACGCCGTCTGGTGCCGTTTTACAGACTTTTCATGACTTTGTCGTTTTCTTCACATTTTCATCCATTTTCATCCAAATATGCATGATTTCTAGCTTTTGCTTCCAAAGTGCCTAAAAAGTAAAAAGGAACGAATTTAGACAATATTTGATCATAAATACATTAGTTTAGGGCTTAAATGACCTCCTAAAAGCGTACATTTTAAATCCTTATCAGAGCCTATTAGAGAGAATAAGTAAGTAAAGAACAAGAAAAGAAACTAATAAATCTAGTTGTGTGCGAGAGTCAAGGTACGTAACAATAATCTTTGCAATAAATGACCCAAAATGTAGTGGTCTTTTAAACCACATACAATATATAAAACTAAAAACAAGGATTTGTTCTTGAAAATACGAAAAATAAAAGCTAAAACAAAGAAAGACAAAAAAAGAAAATATATTATAGTCGCTTGGATGCTTGCATATCCTTTTAATGAAAGTTTCGGTGGGTGATGATGTTGATGCGATCTATGATATGGTTAAGAATGAAGTGCATTTCATTGCGAACTTCATGAGCCATGGTTCTAGAGCAATGACAATGTTCACAAAAGAGATAGTGTGGGAGAGAAGGTAAAGGAACATTGATCCATGTGGATTCATTATTTGGCGGAAGTGATAGTGTAAGAGGTGGTAGAGGTATATCAACATCCATGATGTCGGGTATTGGTAGTGGTTGATTGGCTTGGTTTTCAAGTGAAGCTATGGATGATAGAGGAGGTGGGTTATCAATCATAGGTGGTAGATCATATAAGTCATCAAAGAATGGAAGAGATGAAGTGGGAGGTGTTGAGAATATGAGCTTAATTGGTTGTATGTTGGATGATGTTGTAGATGGTTGAGTTGGTGCCGGTGGTGGAGTGGAAAGTGGTGGTGACGTCACTTTTGGTATTGAAAGTAGTTCTTGGAGGGTAGTGATTGAAGAAGCTATAGGATAGGTGATTTGAATGGCTAGAGGAGTGTTTGTTAGGAATCATCCTAACACGAAAATGTGACAACATATTCGGTATTACAATAGTTTTATTGTAAGGCACAAATACATGGACTGAAACTGTCATTTATGTAAAGTCATGTGTTTGGTGTCCTATATAAGCCCTCCTAGACTTCACTAGGAGGGTGATGCTTAGTGTGAAATCTTCCATTTATCTTATCATTAATAAAACACAAAGTTCTCCCTTCTCTCTCTACTTTCTCTCTCTAACCATGGATGTCATTTACTATCATCATCCCCGACCTCCCGAATCACAATATCAACTAATTTAAATGATCCAACAATTGGTATCAGAGCTAGGTTATTATCATTGGTTGATTTGTGATCCAATCTTGTCAAAAACGTCATGTATAAAACTGTTATAACATTGGGTTTTCTGATTTTACATAATCTTTAGTTGTTAACAGTTTTATGGACAGATCTGGTATGAGTTGTGGTCAATAAACTGTCAAAATGGTAGAACTTTGGTCTCGTTTTTCTGGGTCTTTCTGGGTTTCTTTGAAGATTTGCGAGTTAGCATTTTTTTTTCAATAAAGATTTGCGAGTTATCATTTTTTTTTGAAGATTTGCGAGTTAGTCATATTTTTCATCGAAGATTTGCGAGTTAGCTCATTTTTATTTGAATACCTGCGAGTTAGCTTATTTCACTTGAATATTTGCGAGTTAGCAATTTTTTGATGAAGACTTGCGAGTTAGCAATTTTTTTGATGAAGACTTGCGAGTTAGACTATTTTACGTTGAAGATTCGCGAGTTAGACTTCAAGTTTGCGAGTTAGGAACGTCTAACTCTATCTCCAACAAGCTGCGAGTTAGAGTAAGGTTGACTCACAACCTCAGATCTACTCAAGAAATAGTTTTGACTCATTAAAACCTTAGATCAAATCATCATCAGTCCAGGTTAAACAATCTGACCTCAGATCTATTCAACCCTCATTGGTAATTAACAGTTAAAACGAGAAAAAAAAGAGGATCAAGAACAAGACTCATGACCAGAACTGAAACATAGCCCAAATCAAACAACATCAAATCCAACACTTGTCCAAAACCCATCTCCTAAAACCGCACATCACTGCCAACATCAAATCTAACATCAACTTCATATTATCATATATCTCAAACCCACCTTTTCTAACCAAGAAAACGAGCAGACTTCAAAAACAAGAAGCAACTGATAAGTGAGAGGATCTCAGTGTGTGTTCAAGTAAAGAAACAATCTTTAACAATTTTTTTTAAGATTGAACAAACACACATCATAGATCCATTTAAAGGCATGACCTTTTTTATTAAATATTCGAATTCATAAAGAAAGAGGTGCAACAAAAATGTTTCTCTCTTTCTTTTATTCGATTGGAAAAAAAAGAAAAAAAAATGATTAAACAAAACAAAAACCTACCCGTGACTCTAGATATCAAGATCTAGAAACTGAAATCAAAAGATTATAATGGTTCGTTTGGTTGGTATTTTCGTGGATTTGAGTTCGAGGTTAACAAGAACCAAAGAGGGACTGATTTTGATTATAATTTGTTTTGTTGTTTGTGGTAGCGCTTGTGTGTACACGAATGAGAATGAAAAAGATGGATGGGATGGATGGTTTGAAGGTGTGGTTGATGCGGTTTTCACATGACCAGGAGATGGGAGGCGTGCATTTTGGATAATATGAGATTAGGGTTAGAGAGTGTCTAGGGTATTTTGCTTTTATAAGTCAAAGTGATTAGGGGGATTTGTTGTTGGATTATCTGTTTGGCCCATCCGAAAATTTCATCAATTGGGCTAAATTCTTAATAATCATTTTTGTTGGATGTACACTCAATTTCGATGGTGGTCCAAATTTTGGTATTATTAGGCTGAATTTTTTGGAAATATGTGATTAATGGTTACATTTGGGGTTCCGTAATGACAACGCGATTAATTTTTGCGGTTATGTTTTTTACAAGATCGGGAAAATCCATTATTAAATTTCACTTAAACAGTCAAAAGGCTAGATTTTGGGTATTAAACCGCAAGAGATGACTACGGAGTTTATTCACTATTCATTATTTGAGGTTGAAGTGGAATTTTACGGGTATGTGTACTTAGTATCTTAAAGATATCGGGGTTGGTTGGATGCATGATTCTTCGAGATCCTTGTTCGAGCTTTTAACCGTCACGAATGACAAAGACTTGAGTTGTCTAGTTATACCTGATGTAAGGAGTTACTTTGTTGTGCTCACAGCGTATAGCTATCACTTTAAAGGAGTTACGTTGTAGTGCTCAAGTGTCACAAAAAGCTGTGGATAATTCGAGAGAAGTTAATATACAATTAAGGATAGATGGATGGGTATATGCTTCTACCTTTATTGAAATTCTCAGTATTGGTTCTTCGTCAGACATTAGTGCAAGCTTAAGTCACAAGTTCGGGTTATTTTACTTCAGTCTCAAGTTCGTCATATTGGGTTTTCGCCATCAGTAATCACTACAAAGAGCCGTCAGAATGATAATGGGGTCGGTAATGAGTTAGTTGAGAGGAGTATAAAAGAGTAGAGAAGTTATATCAGCAATTGATTCTCACGGGATATTTCATGCTTAAAAGAGTTTTATGGTACTTTACACTTATTCGATTACTTGGACATACGAGGTTACGCTGCCTCCGTTTCCATCGTAAACATAGTGTGTATGCTTCCGATTCCGCGAAGACATCGTGGGGGAAGAGAGTGGATGTGCTTTGTATTTTTTTCGACTTCTTTGCGAAAACACTCTTATTCCATAAGTATCTGCAATCAGGAGGAAGAAATGTGCACATTGGGGATGCACAACAGGTTCTCGTGATCGAGCTTTAAATGTTATGACTGCCGGAGATACGTCCGCAGAGATGATCAGTGGTATTGTTTTGTGACTTTGGTATTATCATTTTAACTTTCCCTGGTTGTTTTGTGTGAAGTAGCCTACTTATGTGAGGAAATCTTGCTGATTTCTTGCATGTTACCCCCTAACGGAGTTTCTGAATTGAGCACAATTGTGATTAAGTGACTAGTCAAATTTGCTTGGTGTGGTTTACGGTGTTATCTACAAATTCCGCTGCGTACTTAAAACTTCAAAAGTTAGAAGACATGTTAGCTACATCAAAGTTTCGAATCTTTTGAAGACGGTTGTCAGTTTGGGGGAAGCTGATTCAGAAACTTCGCCAAAAAGAAGTGTATGGAGAAGCTGCTAAAGAATGCAGTATGAATTAGGGGGAAGTTAATCCAATTCATACATATTACATCGTTTTCCTACAAGTGAAGAAAATGTTCTCAAGCCGAGGTACAAGATGAAGACAAAGAGCAGCTGCCGCAGACATCCTCGAGATTCAAGATCATATGAAGACCTTTCTTTGTTTGTATTTGTACTTGTAGAAAATGTTGTAAGTAATCCCATATGTTGCCACATTGGGGGAAGATTGTTAGGAATCATCCTAACACGAAAATGTGACAACATATTCGGTATTACAATAGTTTCTTTATTGAATTACGTAAGCTTTACTCTTAGGTGATTATCCTAAGAAAACACCTTCGGTGGATTTAGGATCGAATTTGGTGAGATAGTCATTTGTGTTTAAAATGAAGCGTTTGCTTCGAAAGACTTTAAAGTTGTTAGCCTCGCTTTTTTATAAAGATAACGTCACATACGTGAAATGGACTAGATGCGTAGAATACTTTGCCCATAGGGACTACTATCGTTTAAGTGGCAAAGTTAAGCTTTGTTGAGCCTATAAATACCCCTCATGACTCTCCATGAGGGGTGAGGTGAATCATTTAGTAAGTGTTTGTTTCTTGTTTCAATAAACTAATCTTTGTGTTTTCTCCTCCCTCTCTCTAGTTTCTCTCACTTAAAGGATGAAGATCTTCATCTTCTTCCAACAACCCCGAACGTCCAAAACCACGTAAATCATGTGTTAATCGGTCCTAACAAGTGGTATAGAGCCATGGTTACTTTTTGATGATTTATTGTGGTTTGTATCTTGTTCAAAACTGTTTTTTGTGCTATATTTGTGGGTCAGAAAAAAAAATTTCCGTATTTTTTGTGGTAAACAGTTTTGTATACAATGTTTTAGTATTCTTTTTGGTTTAACAAGTCATATGGTCTTTCTTGTTTAAACATCAGTTTTGGGTCAATATTTTGTCCAAACTCCTGTATCTATGTTTATGACCTTTTTGTTATACCAAAATATCCGTGAATATCAAGTGGTCAACCGTCAGTTTTCATGGTCAAAATGGTCATAAAGAAGCATTTTGAATGCTTTTCTGGGTTTAATATGAAGCTGAACAAAATTTTTTGGTCGGAAAATCTCGCCGGAAAAAGTCAAAGGGTCAAAACCCTCTTTTTCTACGCATAAGGAGCATCTACAGAGAAAGTTACGCATAACTGTGAAGTTATGCGTAGGAATTTTTACGCATAAGCATCTGGCTTTACGCCTAAGCAATGTTACGCGTATGTTTACGCATAAGCAAGTGACTTACGCATAAGACCAAGCAGTTTACGCATAAGATCCGACCAGAAGTTATGCGTAAGAAATTTATGAGCAGAAAAAGAAAAATATTTATGCGTAAAAATGACCTCGTCCACAAAACATACCATTTACCAAACAAAGACTCGACTTCAGTCTCAATACATCATCAGTCCAACACATTTAACATCCGAAACTAAAAACCAACTCCATCAAATCCCATACTATCCTACTCATTCTCCATCTCCTACCACACCTATTCGAGACTCAAAGATCAATACGAAATCAGAAAATTACGAAATCTCAGATTCGGATTCATTTTTTTTTTGTAATCTTTTATAGATTATTTCAAATGAATCACACATCATCATTGACCCACTTGTGTTACTATCCGAAAGATAAAGAAGAGTTTATTACAATTATGTTATACCTTTTCTTTCATTCGTTCAAGACCCTAATAAATAATAAACGGATACACCTACCCGAGACCCATCAATGGATCTTGAAGCCACTCGTGTTCTTGATTCACTTGACTATATAAGGGATGAAAGGACAAATTAATTATGATTCGTCATTGTGGAATGAAAGGGTTTCATTTGTGCTTATGATGTGATTCGTTTTTGTATGATCTGATTTGGGAAGAAGTGTTGGTATGCGTACATCTTGATGAGCAGATATGTGTGATAAGAAAATGTGTAGGCATTTTATCAGTTTTGTGATATTAGGTTTAGGATAATGAGTGTGTTTAGGTCAAGTATATAACCGGTTATATCTTATGGATCGGATATATGCTTTGTTGGGCCGTTGGTCTTTGTGATTAAATTCGTCTATGGGCTTTATGTTCTATTGAAATGATGGGCTGTCATAGATAGTGTGTTGCGAGGCCTGATCAGTTGGTCTATTAGAAGTTGGTATCCGAATTTTTTTTCAAAAATGTGAGGATACAAATTTTAATTGAGTGGTATTGGTGGTATTAAATTTCACGGAGGGATACAATATTCACAGCTTGAGCGGAATTTGAAAAATGACTACGGGGTTTTGGTACGGTATTATTGACGAGAAATTGAAGTGATATTTCACGGGTGGACTTCTTTATCGTTGAGACGTTGGTTGGTTGGATGCATGTTTAAAGATAACTTGCTGGAGCACATTATGAAATTTGACAATCTGGTTATAACTGATGTAAGGAGTTATGTTGTAGTGCTCACAGTGTGTAACCATCACTTTAAGGAGTTACGCTGTAGTGCTCAGTGTCACACGGCTTTGTGGATTGTTCAAAAATTTAGAACAAGCAGTAAGTCACAAAGTTGGGATGTTTGCTTCCTTTTCAAGTTAGTCGTATCGGGTTTTCTCCATATGTGGTCATTACTATTAGCCGGTGAATTCAAAGGAGGTTCGATTAAAGGTTGGTTAGAGAAAATTATTGAGAGTATTTTTGCGACATATTCTCACAGAATTTTGATCAAGCTATGATGTTAATATTGCATCAAGAAAGAAGGTAATACGGCATGTACGCAACATTATGATGATTCCGATAGCTCGGAACCATCAGGAGGGAGAAGTTGGTATTTCATCTTCTGTAATTGGATTACGAATGGATTTGTGCTTAAGACTGAAGAAGGAGAAGTAGTGTGTGTACATTGGGGCTTTTTACCAACTTGGATGCAATACTAAGTGAGTTATGTTGTTACGATGTTCCCAGAACGACAACCATTGTACGATCAAGAGTTTACTTTCTCCGCTGCGTGTTGGAAGAGTGTTGTCGGTTCAGGAGGGAGCAGAAAAAGAAAAAAGGCTCACTAGTTAGGAGGGAGTAATAACCTAACTAGACCGTTACAGTTGAAGTTCAGAGCTACAAGAATTTGTGCCGTCAGTGCCAAAGATCAAATGCCGAGGTCATCGGAAGGGAGAACTTCAAGTTTGCCTCAGTATCAAGACTACAGAGACGCTGCGCTTCAAGAAAGTCAACATTGTTCATTACTATTGTAATTTACTTTGTTTTGTATTTATAGGTCTCATTGTAACCATTCACGTGTGACGCTATCTTGAAGGAGATTGTTAGCCTCGCTTTTTTATAAAGATAACGTCACATACGTGAAATGGACTAGATGCGTAGATTACTTTGCCCATAGGGACTAGTATCGTTTAAGTGGCAAAGTTAAGGTTTGTTGAGCCTATAAATACCCCTCATGACTCTCCATGAGGGGTGAGGTGAATCATTTAGTTAGTGTTTGTTTCTTGTTTTAATAAAAGTCATCTTTGTGTTTCTCCTCCCTCTCACTAGTTTCTCTCTCTAAAAAGGATGAAGATATTCATCTTCTTCCACCAACCCCGACCTCCAAACCACATAAATCTTATATGTTAAACGGTCCTAACAAAAGTAATCAAGCTAAGGCTTTTTACCTTTAAATAATCATAAGGAGTCATACCTAAGAAAGGTCTAACCAAGATTTTATTTAATATATATGCAGATCTGTTTACGGCATTAAACCAAAGTTTATGAGGGATTGACTATTCATTTAACACGGTTCAACTCATTTCTTGTAAAGTATGATTTTTACGTTCAACTACTGATAAGGTTTTAAAATGTACCTTTTTGAGGGGTCGTTTAAGCCCTTATTTGATCACTTTTGTATCCGTTATTACTTAATATCGTTCCTTTTCACTTTTTAGGTATCTTTAAGGCAAAATGCTGGAATGACACTTATTCGGACGAAAAGGCGCGAATATACGAAGAAAATGGCCAAAGTCAAGAATCGAGACACTCGAAGCTTGAATCAAGGTGACGGTGTCGAGCACAATTAGTGATGCCGTCGGACAACTTTTGTGACGGCTCGGTAGCCAAATTTCTCATTTATAAGTGACGGCTTGGTTTTTAAAGAGTAGGCGTCGTAACTCGACGGCCTATATTTGATCCGATAACGTCGAGATCGAAGGGACGACGTCACAAGCATAAGGAGACGCCGTCGCAAGACTAACGTGGCCAAGACAAAACCCTAATAACGGCGACCCGACGGCGTCACAAATCAAAGGGTGAAGCCGGCGCATTTGTAATCTTATATATAGAATCCGAATTTTTTAGTTTTCAGTGTGTAGTCTTTTGGAGTAAAAACCTAAATCGAACCAAGGCTGTCTTGTACAGTATTTTAGTGTTCCATACCCTATCTTACATCAAGATAAGTGTTTTACTTCATTAATTCATTTATGTTTTCAATTAATTGTGTGTATGCTTGCATGTTTACCATGTCCGGCTAATTTACTTGTGTGTTTGCTTAGGGAATATGAAACTTAATTATTGAATATTGATTGGTTGTCTATTATCTTAATTGTTAATGATCTAGTATTGCGATAGATCATCCGTTGTGTAGTTAATGCTTGATTAATCTTTGTGAACCTTAGCTTATAGTACCTAGAGTCATTGTAGGCTAAACCATTCGAAGAGTACCTTAGTGTTAAGTTTATAAATCCTAGAGATTTTGTAGGCAATAACCTTTGGTAGTTTCAAAGAGTTAGGGATAAACGCATACCCTACGACCTTAGACACACAACGCGATTAAGAATAAGGACGTGACAATTCAACCATCAATAGGAGATAATTAAGGAGTAATAAAACCTAAGTAAACACATCTTTAAATCATCATACGAGCACACAATAATTAGACATAGACTACATACACCTTAGATTAGATAATTAGATGAATAGAGTAATCGGTAGAAATACCAACCCCCAAATCCAATACCCCGAAATTCATACTTTTATATTTCTTAAAAACATAAAAAGATATAAAATAATCTTCCTCAACCCCAACCTTAGCGTAGTAACTTCTCACTAGCATTCCTATTCCCCTAGAGAATGATATCAATTCCCGTGGCTTACCCTAATACTACACTACAACGATTAGGTTCACTGCCTAAGGTGTTGAAAAAATTGCTCGACGAAAAGGAAGTTCCTTTGACCCCGAACGACGCTTGTAGCGTTATCAAGTTTTTGGCGCCGCTGCCGGGGAATAGAATAGCTAGTTAGGAGTCCACCGCGTTTAGGTTCCCTTGCTTGATTTCTTTCAAGTAAGCTTTTTTCTTAGTTTTAGCTTCCTTGTAGTCTATCCCCCTTCTTTGTGTTTGTGTTCGTAAAACCCTTTTCATTTTTCGCTATGGCAAGTGAAGTTGCATTTGAATCATTAACAAATGAGGAACAATTGAATTTCGCAGATTGGATTGCTTTTTATTGTTCTAATGAATTTGTGAGTGATCTTAGAGATATCCAAAAGGAGACAGGTGTAAGGTTGGATGGATTTAATAAATTTTGTGCTTGTGTGGCTTTTATTCAACGATCATTGTTAGGATCAACTCCTTTTAGTAAGACCATCTGGAAAAATTATGAGAAAAGCCTCCTAAGCATAAACCATCTGTTGTCACAACTTGAGGAAATGGATAAGGAGGATTTATCCAACCTTAGGAACCATGATAAAAAAGACCTAGTTTTTAAGAACATGGAACCAAAACCCGAACAAGATTGTGAGATGGTTAGAGTTGAAATACTTAGTTGCATGTGTGGGATAGAATTCAAAACATATGACACACGTGAGGAATCCTTTAGGCAAATAGAACATAGTACTCAAGTTTTTGAGAACAATTCTTATGAATCAGACCAAGAATTTGAAATGGCCAAAGAAGGATTTGAGATGCTTAATTAGGAGTGTATTTAGGTTAGATCATACTAATGAACATTTAGGAGATCTTGATATAATGGAGAATGAGGTGGAAACTCTAAGCCCACAAGCCCTACCATCACTTGAGGAACACACATCGCCTATAACTTACCTGGAAAAAGTAGAACCTTTGGACCAAACGCCACTAGAGAATGTAGGTTTAGATACTTGTTGTCATGACCTCTCTCTTAGTCCTAGGGAAGTTCTTGATTTTGATGAACCGGAGCCTCAACCAAAAACCTTACCCAATTTTCCGTCTTTAGATGTGAATCTTGGAATTGAATTAGGCCCCAATCCACCCATCAAAATAAATATTCCGGGTAGTTGCTTGATAAAGGTGGTAGACTCTAGGCCATGTAGAGTGGAAGCTAATATAGGAGTAACCCATGACCTTACACACTTATATCACCCATTCATGGTTGATAACAAGAAACATTATGGGTTTAAACCGGGTTTATTAGGTCAAAATGGATCCTTAACTAAGAATCTTTTGAAGTTGATAGAAGATGATCCATTCTTAGGAGAGAGATTTGATTCACCCGCTACACCAATAGAATTAGGTAAGGTTATAATGAATGGAGCACACTCCTTGGAACATATAAATCACCCATCACCCTCTCTTCATGTAGCAAATTTCCACCCTAAGGGTATGTATCGCTACTATCACCCGCACTTAAACTTAAGTGTAGGGAAAACCTCCCTTTTATCCGTTAAATAAGGGTAGAGTCAGGCTCGTGACTCGAACAAAAACAAGCGCTTTCTGGGAGGCAACCCATGTGTATTTATTTTTCATTTTTATTTGTGTCTCGTATATCTTTTAGTGATTGTTTATTCTCATGTTTAAATTTGTAAAAATGCTTTATTTTGTCTTTAACCTCGTCTTATTACTTATAAAGGTATTTTACATAAGGGATAAGTGTAGGGAGGATTACACACGTTTTCAAAAGAAACGTAAACATGAGAATTACAATTAATTAAAAGATATACATGTGTGTTTGTTCGAGTCAAATGCTTGTATCAAGTCATAATGGATATTTTGCAGGAAATACTTCCAGATTCTAAAGATGTAAATTTTCCAGAATTTTTTCCAGAAAATCGTAGACCAGTTTTTGTCAGGATAACCTGACGGTATCAGGATCGCAACCCGATGGCGTCGGGAAGGAGCAAAACAATGATTACTTTTTCTCGTTTTCGAGCTACTTATAAATTTTTGGTATTTTCCAGGTCTTAATTTTCCAGAAATTCTATAAACATCCATTCCACAAGCATTATATCCTAGTTTAGTAGAGTCCTTTACATATTGTTACCGCCGATTTTACGCAAAGGTTTCGTTTATTTTCTTCAAGTGTGCAGGTTTAATTTACCAAGAAGAAGATACATAAGATGAGAAGGAGCTTTTCATGCAAACGTTCTTCTTGAAGAAAGATGTAACCACCAATTTACACGGATCCTACCGAGCTAATCAGGGGAGTATTAGTTTCTTTAGCTTTTAATTACCTTCCATTATCATAACTTTGATACTTTTGGGGAACATTGGGAACAATGTTCAGTTTAAGTGTAGGGGGAAAATAAAACGGGAACTTTGAAACTATGCTTATCCTTGACTATTTGCTTTGTCCAATTGCATTTGCGTAATAAACCATGAGAAAATATCGGTTAGGGTAATTTTGGCACCAAATTTTCAATTTTTCATGACATATAGGAGTGGGCCATTAGTCTTAATAAAGCGTCTCATGGATAGGAAGTTATATGACTAGCACAAAAACCTTTACCACTTAAATTCCACCCAAAATGTGAGGATCACCCTTAGATTAGTAGGAATTAAAGCATTCATCTTTAATGCTTAGATTGTGAACCGGTAGTATAATAGATTCTAGAACTTGTTTTGTGATGCATTCCGAGATCGCTAGTAAGACTACACTTGTGTAGTTAGGAATAACTAAATGATAAGAGGCATTAGGATAACCCTTGTTTGATACCTGTAATTCAATTACTTCTTCCACATCGGTTGAGTAATTCCCCCACACCTTTGTGTTGTACTCATCTTTAGTACACAATACCCCTAGTTAACCCCTCAGAGCCTATCCTTTTCGCGGTCGTGATGTTTCGGTTTTTCGGAATATCAATGAAGAGCATTGTTTACAATCCACCCCCAAATGTACACCCAAATCGCCTTAGCCTACCTTGTATGCACTCACTTTTAGTGCATTATTGTTATCACACTTAACCCTTAGTTCAATTATCTAGTTGCTTGCATAAGTTGCTAAGTCGAGTCATATCCTTTGTTCACAGTTTTGGGATGATTGGGACTCATGGGAAAAGTTAAATTTTATAAGATGACGGGAAGGGAACGTTAAATTCAAATTCCCTTTATTTGCATAATAATGTACTCCAAGTGTTTTGATCTTTTCAATTCGGGTCATATTAGTGTTAGAGTAATAAAAGCTTAAGTGTAGGGATGTGCCTATAAATCCCTATCATTTTGATGTTATCGTAGAGGATGGTAGAGTAAAAGTGTATGAAAAAAAAATCGAAAAAAAATAGAAAAAGAGAAAAAGAAAAAAATAGAGTGTTGAAAAAAAAAAAAATGGCTACCATCCTACATCTATCTTTAAATTTATGTTTGTTTGTTTCAGTTATCTAGAGTTTAGAGTGTCAAGTCTTGGCTTAGCAACGCCATTCTTCGCATGCTTGTAACATAAATATTTTTGACTTGCCACCACTAAATCGCCTATCCCACCAAACCCTTTGTTTCCCTACCGTAAGCCTAACATTACAACCCTTTAAAAGACCTCTTGGATAGTCTTTCCTAGGTGCTTACGCCAAAGCGATGGAGGTTTGATCTAGTATCAAGCCTATGTTAATCTATGTACTAAGACCGGTTAATGAGTGTTTATCTTCCATTTCCAACTTGTTATATTTCATATACACCCGAGAGATGTGAGTATCCAAACAACCCATGTGAGGTGCTAGTATGTAATTTCCGTGCTTGTTATGACTTTTGCGGGGCTTATATGTGTTGTGAATCGTTTTAAACTAATGCTTCATGACCTCTAACTTATAAATTGATTGGCTAAAAGCACATTTGCTTGAGGACAAGCAAATACCAAGTGTAGGGATATTTGATAAGGTTTTAAAATGTACCTTTTGAGGGTCGTTTAATCCTTATTTGATCACTTGTGTATCCGTTATTACTTAATATCGTTCCTTTTCACCTTTTAGGTATCTTGAAGGCAAAATCTTTGGAATGATACTTATTCGGACGAAAAGCGCGAATATCTGAAGAAAATGGCCAAAGTCAAGAATCGAGACACTCAGTCTTTGGGCCGAAGGTGGCGTCGAGCACAATTAGTGACGCCGTCGGACAACTTTTGTAATGGCTCGGTAGCCAAATTGCTCATTTACAAGTGACGACTTGGGTTTTAAAAGAGTAGGCGTCGCAACTCGGGCGGCCTAGATTTGATCCGGATGACGTCGAGATCGAAGGGACGGTGTCACAAGCATAAGGTGGCGCGTCACAAGACTAACGTGGCCAAGACGAAACCCTAATAACGGCGACCCGGCGGCGTCACAAATCAAAGGGTGATGTCGTCGCATTTGTAATCTTATATATAGAATCCGAATTTTTAGTTTTCGGTGTGTAGTCTTTTGGAGTAAAAACCTAAACCGAACCAAGGCTGTCTTGTACAGTATTTTAGGGTTCCATACCCTATCTTACATCAAGATAAGTGTTTTACTTCATTAATTCAATTATGTCTTCAATTAATTGTGTATATGCTTGCATGTTTACTATGTCCGGCTAATTTACTTGTGTGTTTGCTTAGGGAATATGAAACTTAATTATTGAATATTGATTGGTTGTCTCTTATCTTAATTGTTAATGATCTAGTATTGTGATAGATCATCCGTTGTGTAGTTAATGCTTGATTAATCTTTGTGAACCTTAGCTTATAGTACCGAGAGTCATTGTAGGCTAAACCATCCGAAGAGTACCTTAGTGTTAAGTTTATAAATCCTAGATATTTTGTAGGCAATAACCTTTGGTAGTTTCAAAGAGTTAGGGATAAACGCATACCCTACGACCTTAGACACACAACGCGATTAAGAATAAGGACGTGACAATTCAACCATCAATAGGAGATAATTAAGGAGTAATAAAACCTAAGTAAACACATTTTAAATCATCATACGAGCACACAATAATTAGACATAGACTACATACACCTTATATTAGATAATTAGACGAATAGAGAAATCGATAGAAATACCAACCCCCAAATCCAATACCACGAAATTGTGACCTTTCTATTTCTTACAAACATAAAAAGATAAAAAAATAATCTTCCTCAACCCCAACATTAGCGTAGTAACTTCTCACTAGCATTCCTATTCCCCTAGAGAACGATATCAATTCCCGTGGCTTACCCTAATACTACACTACAATGATTAGATTCACTGCCTAGGGTGTTGAAAAAATTGCTCGATGAAAAGGAAGTTCCTTTGACCCCGAACGACGCGTGTAGCGTTATCAACTACCCCGTTTGATTTTGGAGTACGTAGAGCCGAGATAATGTGAGTAATATCATTAGCGTCTCAAAAAGCTCCGACTTGTACGTCGTTGTCAAACTCTTGACCATGATCCATACGGATAGACACAACAACAGAACCTTGTTGTTTTTGAATTTTCTTGCTTAATATTTCAAAGTGATCAAAAGCTTCAGTTTTATTTTTTTTTAAATCTAGTCCATGTAAATCTTGAGTAGTCATATACTATTACCAAAGTATAGAAGTTTCCTTCATAACTTTGAATAACCGATGGACCAAACAAATCCATATGTAAAAGTTCTAGACATAGTAGTTGAAACCATGTTTTTAGCTTTATGACTCGCATGGAATTTTTTTTCCTATATTACAAGCATAACAAAAATGTTGCTCATATTTTAGTTTGATAAGTTTCTAACAAGCTCTTTATGAAATAGCGATTGAATAAGTCGCATATTGGCATGACCAAATCTTCGATGCCAAAGGTTTGAAGTATCATCTATAGAAGTTAGACAAAGTTTATCTTTAGGAGAGTTTCCGATTTTCATTACAAAATGACCATTTTTCCTATGGTAATATCGTCTTTAAGTATTTTGCTACCAGTTTCGCTAAATAAAAGATCACACTTTTTATCGACGATTTACTATGCTAAGTAAGTTAAAGCTAAGATTATCTACGAGACAAACATCATTTATAGTTACAGAGTTATGAGAGAATATACCTTTGCCAATGATTTTGCTTTTTCCATTACCAAATACAACGTTACTTCCGTCGCAAGCCTTGTATGATGAGAATAGGCTTTTATTTCCCGTCATGTGTCTCATGCATCTACTGTCTTTCATCCATTCATTTGGTTCTAAATCAACCTTTAGACATACCTATAAACACATAACAACTCAAGAATTTGGTCCCCAATAACTCAAAGAAGGTGGTTGATTAACATTTCTCACAGTAGCATTAGGTAACTTCTATTTAGTTATAACTACTAACACTTTTCTCGAATATGTGGTCGAGTCGAATTTTGGTCTTGTTGTTCTAGGTGGCCGGATCCCTTGATTTAGTCTAGCCATATCCCTTTCAAAGGATCCGCCAGATCCGCCACCTCATAAACATTATTATCAGCAGTTTTAACTAGGTTTGTTTGTCTTCGCTAGTCGAAGCTATAAATTCTGTAAAACCTGGACCCTTCTTGTTATTCTTTATTGTAAGATATTGGATTTCACATGCACATCATAACATTAACACAATGAGCACATAGATGGTTTTAGAGAGAGAAAGAGTGGGACATTCTAGTAAGAGAAACTTGTAGAATATTAGATTACCAAAAGAACATCCAACCCTCTACCTTGCAAGGTAGAGGGTATTTATAGGTTACAAACTAAACGACCTCCTGACGGCCTGTGGATCAGGGATACAGTGGGTAAAGACCCGTCCTTCCTCCACGGTGTTGCACTAAACTATTTTACGCTACTGACTAACTAAATAACTACATAAATACGTAACTAAACGATAAGTCTACGAGCTAACCTATGCTAGATAATAGTTGGGGTGACCGACTCTTCAATACTGGAATTATCTAATTCCTAACAATCTCCCCCTAAGGGAGGTCACCCCATGTATTACATTACAGAACCTAACATTCTATTCTTGACTTGGTTCTTGAGCTCGTAGACTTTCATACATCAACATCGTAACCTTAGTGCATAAGTGGTGCAACTTCAAAGTCTGCATAGATTTGTACTTTAAAATTGGAGGTCCATTTCTGATCCACGTGATAGTAAATATGAACCAGCTTTTGAGATCATCAGCAATCAAAACTCTTTGAGGCATCCATTGTGGTGTTGTGACTTTAGGACCGACATGCTCACATTCTGGATCATGATATCTTCTCATCAGAATTGCGGAAGCATTAGATGATTCATGATATTGACAGCAGAGTAGCAGAAGCATGGAGTGAAAATATCGAGTCATTGATGCACTAATCATGATTTCTTTGAGTTGAATGTGTTAAGTGAGCATGCGGCTATGGATTGACCGCTTCATTACGATCATTTGCAAACATCGGGCGTACTGCATACAACGCTTAGCAATAAATCGCACGAAAGTGTCTTTGATCACTTCGTTGAATTGAGGTACACGCCCACGGTTCCCGTTGATCGAGACAAGTCTTGCTGTGATCGGTATAATTCAAGAATTTCCTTGACGGGGTTTCGCGGTGATCTAGTTGTTCTCAAACCGAACGTCTCAAAGAAGACAACACGGAGTGAGTGAACCAATAATTTTAAGTCCACCGATTGATGAAAAGAGATTTGAAGAACAATCGTGTATTGCTCAATAGAAATTGTTTTGCAATACAACGAAGGTTTATTGAAAATCAATTATCAATCATAAAACACCTTTGGTTTGAAAAATGAGTACACGGTCGATGTGCTAAAGAAAGAGTTTTTAAGCACAAAGACCGGTTTTCAAAGGTATCCGTCAATCCATAACTCGAACCGTGATTGATTCAAGAGATTGAATCGCCCCATTTTTTCTCATTCGGTTGTCACATGGTTGATCTATATAATAGATCTCACATGCCACCTACCATGAGCTTGTTTGATGTTGGCTCGAAAGGCTTTCCATCTTCATAGTGAATATGTATACACATCACTCGGATGTTCGCAATACCACAAGGATAATGCGTGGGACTCAAGATATATTCTCTCTTTCCACATCGTGTGAAACAGGAGTCTTCATTGAAAGTGTCCTAATGAGATTTATAGATGATCTCGTGGCTCTAGACTCAATTTTGTGCATATTTGGATCCCGTGTCGAGACTAGGAGAGGGTCTCCTTCTTCAATATCAACAATCTCTAAGAGAAAGTCGATAGATAATGTCGGTTCCCGTGAGAATGAAACAAGTCCTTTTAATAGGAGCTTGAGTGGTTTGGAAAGTTGAGGTGCGAAGCGTCCACCGGGTCCATGACGTCTTGTCTTCAATACCGATGTTACCATCGGTAGTATATGAATTGAACCCGGTTTACGCCCTAAGGATGAATAAATGGAGGGCTATTTGTTTTCACCCTTTCCTCATTCAATTCTTTTAATTCTTCAACCCTTCATTGCTTACCGAGACTTCATAGCTAGAACCTTGTTGGGTTTATTCGATACTAGCTCGGTCTTAGTCCGCACTCTTCCCATATCTCATTTTTCTCCTTTTATCATCATACCTAAGGACTTCTACACTAACTAGTGGATTGTCCTCGGTAGATCCCTCCGGTTCGGCGGATCATGGGAACACATACCTAACCTTATCATCCTTATATCACCGCACATAAAGTAAAGTTGGTCGGTCTATTTGGTATTGTTCATCCGCCATTGGAACCAATTGAAAACCATTTGAAAATCAATTCGGATACTTGTGATATATTATCAAAGCATTTTGTACTGAATTGTTTTGATATTTTAGAATGAGAACTCCCCTCAACATGTGCATCAAGTATTTGAAAAATGTTTTGCACACGGAGGCAAGAGAAAGAATTAACTTCTTTGATTACCATTTTCTAAAGATATCAACATCACTTCCCACATCAAATCAAGTAGATATAGTATTTCCGGAAGGATGAGGTTTCCATAAATTCGCTCCCCTCAATATGTGCCTCGAGGTTTGAAAAGAGTTTTGCACATACTAGAGGAACCCTTTATCATCAAAGGATTAGAAGCCATGTGATCAAGGTACCTTAAAACATTTAATGTTGAATATGCAAAGATTTAAGTGTTGTGTACCACGATGACTTGAATTTGCAAAGAGAGTTCTCCCCTTAATATATGCTTTGAGATTTGAAAATTGTTTAGCACATATAAGAGAAGTTTGCACACAAATTGGTCATCTTATCTTTTAACATCTTTCATATTTATATCACATTTTCTCCCAGATCAAAATCTTAAATCCTTTGAGATTTTGGATCTCAAGTGATTTAAATATGTATGAGATAAAATATTTGTGGGAGAAAAATGTGTCCGATTTTATATGATCAAAAATGGACTACAGATGTTTCCCTTTTTACAAGGAAACCATAGTACAACTCCTAGCACTATTACATGTATTACAGCTTGTTCATATTTATTACACCACATATTACACATAGTTAAAACACACCATAAACAAAGAACTCAAGAAGTCTTCATTCGGTCCTCCGAAGAAGCTTGTAGTGACCATCACGAAGCCTTCCACCAACAAAACTTTCAAGGTGCGGAAGATCCTTCGTATCTTGAGTCTTCGTCGATTGCGAAGAATGAAATGTTCACATCTCTTCACGTCATCATCATCCAAAAATGGTTTTAATCCAAGATTTCATATCAAGTTTGGCTTCTTTCACTCGGTGTCAAGTTCTTCTTCAACCAATTTGAGCGTACCATCACTAAACTTGTAGAGTTCACATAGGCGATAAGCATACGAGATCCATATCATCCGGTGAAGATGACGGCTCTAGGGGTGTCAAGGACTTTGTATTCTCGATGAAATTCATGCCCGTTGCATTCCATTGAGGACTTGTAAGGTTGATCCTGGTTTGGTAGCTTTCAATGCCAAGTCGAAAGTCCTCAACTCGTTTCGAATGACAAAGCCCCGATCCAAAGAGTGACAGTGCAGAGGGCCTTTTCTCACGTGCAGTAAGTGTTCAAGGTGTCCTTGAAGATTTAAGAGATAGAGATCTTGAAATCATTTGGCGTAAGATGTTTGAAGTCGTTCTCTTCAATAGTATACACTTTGAGGTCGACTCTTTTAAGGACAATCTTCTTCAAGTACTCATATCCATAGATAGGAAGATCTCTACATTGACAACACTTAAGATTTGCGACTTTGATCGACATCATTGCGTCTTTTATCGACACCATGTCTTTCGATGTAGAACTTCTTCTTTTGAACCACCGATGAGAAATACCATAAGAAGTCGCAATATCATACTTTTGTTCTTCATTTGCCCGAATTGATCGGAACCATCTGCTCAAGCCCCGATCGAGTAGGTTGCGACTTTCATCTTTGATATTGATAGAGCGGGTCTTCTTTCGTGAGCGAGCACACGATAGTCCAAGTCGTGATTGAAGAAGAATTATGCACGAATGGTCATCGACCGGGTTCACCACCAAGAGGAAGAGATTTGTTGACATTGAAGCGGCGATTTGATCACTGACTTGGTCATTTAGCATCTTATGGCATTCTTCCATCTGATATTGAAGATGATTTGCATCTGAGTGGAAGACTTTGACAATTTCGTAAGCTTGACCTTCAAGATCTCTTGGTGTTATGGATGAAATGCTCTTCCGTTCACAAAACCATCTAATGAAACTTCCCATATCACCAGTGTAGTGTAGAAGAGAGTCTTCAGCTGGACTTTCGTAATTATTGGGATGGTCCATGTGGGTTCTGGAGAAGGAGGTCTATCTTCCACAATGCAGCTTTGAATTGTGTCTCTTGAAGGTGCAACTCTGGATGTGCTAGTGCGATTCCCAGCCATGTAAGAATCAAACCAGTCTTCTGAGGGCTTAGGAATATGCTTTGTAGATGCATCATCTTCATCTGGTTCTGAGTCCGCCATGACATGAGACTCTTCGTTAACCATTTGATCATCAGGAATAGAGGTGGACGTGGATGTGAATCTTGAATCAACCGTCGTCCAGGCAGCAGATTTTTTCTGAGTACTCTGCTCTTTTGTAGGATCTGATTGACTAGAAGATTTTGGCGGTGATGATGGTGGTTGTGATGGAGGTGTGTTGGTTGTTGTAGAAGGATTACCAGATCCAGAAGTTCCAGCGCCCCCCGTTGGTGGTGGGGGTGGAGGTGGATCTTTGCGATCCTTCATCAATGCTTCCATTACAATTGTTCTCCTTTTCTTTTTAGCTTCATTTTCTCCGACATCAATCTTAAACTGCTCATAATTGTCGAACTTAATGGATTCATCAAGTGCCTCATAGAGTTTATTGTGAACCTCATGCTTGTCCTCTTCAGCCTCATACATCCTTTCACACAGAGCTTCCCTCATATCGGTGATGGGGAGGTCCTTGAATCGTCTAAGAAGTGGAGCCTCCATAGCCCATTCCACATCATCCTTGACTTCTCCTTCAATAGCGGCAGTAACTCCTTCATTGAAGTTAAGGTGCTCCAATCTATAGACACGATCCACCAGAGAATCAACAGATTTAGGAAGTTGCCTTTCCAGAGCTTCAATCCTTTTAATGGCTTTATCCAGGAGTTGATCGGTGAGAATCATGGAGGGAAGTCGGTGGAGCCACCTCATCCGCAATTGTAATGACAGTTCGGGGGTTGGTGGTGTTTATGCAGTTGAATGAGAAGATAAGGGGTGGTGGAAGTGCAGTTGATAGTGAAGATGCAGTCATTGGAGGAATAGTTGACGTATCTTGCTGAATGCTGACATTATACATGGATTGTGCAGTGTCTAAGGATTTGTCATTAATGAATTGATCACCAAAAGAAAAATCTTCATCAAGATTCTTAAGTGAGGATAGAGAGTTAGTAGACAGATTTGGTTCATCCATCTTCAAGGTCTCATCAGATCTTGTCTCAAGGTTCTCCTGCGAGCCTTTTTGTAACAGAGTGTCAACATTCAAGCCAGATTGAGTCTCACCAAGTGTAAGAGATTCCTTAAACGTTTCAGGCACTTTGACCACTCCAGATTGTTCTTTTGCATGAGATGAATCAGTTCTTCTCTTTAGCTCATATTGATTTGTGGTGCTTGATGGAGATGATGAGATAGTTAACGACATGTGAGCGGCTTGTTCGGTTCAACACTTGCAACTCCTTTACCCTTGTCATGTGTAATTGGGGTTATTTGTCGAGGTAGTTGAGCGGGTTCTCTTAACACAATTCCACCTATTGGAGCTTTCCCATTCTGACTTTCAAGGCTTTGCTGAATTCCAAGTTGCAGATCAGCATCATCTTCATCAGTTAACCTGGAAACATTCCTTGGTATCTCAGTGTTCTCACCAATTTCCTTTTCCACTTTCTTCCTTTTTACTTTCTGCTTCTTGGATGCGGTGTCAGACTGTTGTGACCTTTCAAGTCTCTTTTTAGGAAGAGAGGCATAGGATGCTTGTGAGGCTGACTTGGTCATGGGAGCATTTGGTTGAAGAGGAGAGGGTGTGACATCAGCAGAGAGTTTGGTTGCTCTTTTCTTGTATTGCTTGAAGTAGTCCTTCTTCTTGATATCTTCTGTGAGAAGACAATCAGGAATTGGCAATCCAAATACTTCTTTATCCGTACCTCTAGGAACATATTTCAGGTTTCCTAAAACAAATTCATCTTTTGCTTTGTGTAAAGTTGATTCAGACCTAGGAGTGAAGTTGTGATTTTGTTGCAAATACTGGATAACAAGCTTAGAAAATCTGATGCTGGGAATTACAAGCTTGTTCTGTTTCTTTCGACCTTGAGCATTGTTCTGGAAATAGGTTCTATCAGATATGAATGTGTTCATTGATAAAGAGAGTTCTTCCCAAATACGATCTGAGACATTCACATCAACCCTATTAACGATTCCCCATAGGATTTGCAAGATAGGAATTCTCACTTTATCGAACCCTGAAGTTTTCCCAGATAAGCATAAGTTCAGAATGGTTGTAATAGCTCTCCATGGTTGATACATGTGTCCGGTGATGATGTCAGATGCTCTTGAAATACTGTTTTGATAACCCAACCCAATTAGAAAGACAATCGGATCGTCGGCACCGTGGAGATTCGAGCGAAAGTCGGGGTTACATGGGGTGATTCCAAGAGCCTTGCTCGTAATATCGAAATCGCCAGAACTCCTATTATCCGGTTTGCAAGAGTATCGTCTTGTGATTTTGTTCCATTGAGCGGTGTTCGAAATTGTTGAATGTAGATGGTAGGAATTGAGCATTGCTTGGTAATAGCTCAAAGAAGTTTGTGTTTTGAGGATGTCAATTGAAACTTTGAGTATCGGATTTTGTTGGAGCCTTTGTAGGTCCACATAACAGTTGCTTTTTCCTATAGCAGCCCATTGACTTCTGGGAAGGATTTCTTCGTCTGAGAGAACTTTGGATGATGCCGAAGGGGTAACGCTCTTTTCTGGGATTGAACTTGCCATTGATGGTCTGAGTAATCATACAATCAACAGTAATGATTGGGAACAGGTTAGATAAATGATAAATGAGACAATGTTGAGAGCACCCTTATGACATAGACACATAGAAGTAGTAACTCAGAAGGAGTCCCCAAAAACACATACAGAGAAAGATTGAGTAGCACAGGTTTCAGATATATGACAACTTTCATAAGTGAGATATTTTAATGAAGTATAATCTAACAGATAAATAATCACATGACGAGTTGATAAGGGATTAACAGGCAAACGAGTGCATGGCAAAGGGATCATGTCATGAGCCAAGATACAAATGTAGAAGTGATATAACCGATATGTATGAGGCAAAAAGTAACATTTGGCAGTCGTGAGAGAAACCAAGTACCTTTTGCCTAAACATAGATGTCATAACAGATTACATAGAGTATGTTGATTCAACAAGTCGAAGTAGGAGATCCTAAGTGTTGAGAGAGTGAGATCATCCTTAGCACAAAACCTTTGAACATTTTAATAATCCTTGACCCTAAGACTAATTCGCAACATGAAAGTGAACAATGTTGCAAACTTGTAAAGACAAGTCGCTAATAGTTTAGCACTCTAAGTCGCTATGCTAATTCGCTAGCTTGTACAGTCAAGTCGCCATGAACAGTAACTAAACCAAGTCGCTACAAAACAGTTAACTAAGTCGCTAGGTTACTAATTCGCTAACTTGTAAATACAAGTCGCTAACTACTAACTCGCTAACCAAGTCGCTAGAATATGGTGAACTAATTCGCTACAGAAGCGTAGTCGCTAAGTTGAGCGCTAACTCGCTATGAAGAACATTCAGACTAAGTCGCTACCAAGAACAATTTAAATCGCCAGCAAGAACACTTCAACATAAACCCATCAAACCAATCCACTTAACCATACATCAATGTATTCCAAACAATATATTCCAAACAATATATTCCAAACATTTTGAGCCCGTTCAAACATTATACAAGTAACAAACACACGATTACATGAAAAATCGAACCTAAGCGAGAGACAAATAATCACAAATCACGAGCTCGAAAGGATCTGGATATAAAGACAAGTTAGTAACTTAACCCAAACGTTTAAGAGAACAAAGATGAGAGGGATTAGGTGCAAAACTCTTGCTAAGTCGCTAAGATGAGCACAATGACGAGGAAGAGAAAAACGAGAGAAAAAAAAACTTTTTGAGATGAAGAAATGGTAAGGTAACTCGCTACGTGGTAATTCGCTAGGGGTATACCAACTATCTTTGACAGTATGACACAATTGGTCCTTGTGGTTTTAACATGAGGTTAGGTAAGTCGCTAGTGCAACATAACTTTTCACTATATGGCAAGTTTGGTCCCTATGGTATTGATGAACGAGTGGTAAGTTGCAAACGCGGATTATAGACTAAGCCACTAGCATAGATTATCACACTGATCACCATGAATCAATTAAACATTTAGACACATAAGCATTTAAATCTAAGCTAGGAACTTAATACGTAGGTACACAATGATACGTAGGTACACAATGATAATCACATGAGCAAAGATACGACCACAACCTACAAAACCCATAACCAGATAGTTACAAAGGCAAAACACGACCTCAATTTACAAACGAGCAAGCATTATAACCAAAGACGAATCCAATGGCATAAGAAAACATATACACAATCTCCCCAATCAAGGTCATCAAAGAACATTGATTGACATAAGTTAACCCCGATATAAAGAAACAAGAATATTTCAATTGTTCGAACTTCATCTATGATCCCGTGCCATTATTGAATGACATTTCTAGGACCGTAGATGTTATCGATAACAGTGAAAATATTCTTTATTAGATAGGAAAAACATGATAAAATTGTAAATTTAAAAATATATATAAAATTGTAAATTTAAAAATATAAAATTGTAAATTGTAAATTTAATTTTTTTATTTATTTATTTATTTTTTTTTAAGGAAACTTGATTTATACAAAGATATGGATGGACGAGTCCTGATTCAAGATGAATAGGAGTCAAAGTAAGAAGTACATCAACTCTGGCAAGCTATAGCTCTGAATGAGCTATGTTCATATCTGAGGGGAACCAAGTCATGAAGTTCTGATTGAGTTGAGCATTGTACACGAAAAAGGCGAGAGCACATAGTACTTGAAGCACATGTAGACTTGTACATAGAAGGGTTAGTGACATGTTTAGTCTCACATTTGGATGCATCACAAGATAATCCGGACGTATCATTAATGGGGATCCTATTTGGTTCTACATTCTTGAAAAGTTTACCTGTGGGAATCCACTTGAGGCATGATCTAGGAATGTAAGTTCGTTTAAGTCCTGTAAACTTAAATAATCTGCCAGTGGGAATCCATTTGAGACCACAGTAAGTTGAGCTAAATGAGTGCACAACCTTGTTTTGACTATTTGTCCTATTGTGATCAGAGAATTTCATTGGGGATTGATCTGTCAGATGATGTTTTGCATGAGACCTAGTTAAACTTATTGCATTTCTGCTCTGTGAGTGTTGACCATTAGTCCTATTTTTAGGATTCATCATATCTGAACTAGGCAATGAAGTGACTGGTTTTGACAAAACAGACTTACTATCAACTTGGGATGTAAGCTTAGATTTCAATGGTTTAGCTCTTTCAGACCTAAAGGCATTAGGTTGTTTAATAACTGTTTGTTTCAAGTGATTCTGAACATTTGACTTTCCCAAAGTTGAAGGTTTTGCAAACTTAGTGTTCATCCTATTTCCGGAGATACTTCCTGAGCTCATTTTTAGGGCAACAATATTGAAGCTCTTATCCTGAATTTGTGCTTTGAGGTCATCAATATCTTTCATCAAGAGGTTAGATTGATTGACTAACTTAGAGTTTGTTTCCTCAAGGTTCTTTCTTAAATGCTCATTTTCTCTTAGAAGGTTGGACACACATAGAGCTAGTTCGAATTTCTAGATTCTAGTGTATCACTCATCTCTTGACAAATCATATTTACGGGCTTACGAAAGAAGCGATTTGATTTCTTATGGTGAATCTTTGTCCCGAATCGGGATTTTAACCGATTAATTTCAAAAATTCTCTAAATTCGAAGTTCCAGTTACTACACTTTTTTTTGCATAAAACATTTCATTCTTATGTTGTATTTCAATTTGCAAAGAGATACAGGTGTTTTTCAAGAATTGAAAATTTGTTTGAAAGCTCATCATATACCCTTTTTCAATCATGTTATTTGCATTAGATTCGAGACAAAACAAAGATTGATTCCACATTGTTATGTTCGGGGTAAGAGTCATGTACCTTTTGTGAGAATTTATGTGATCGATAAGTGTACCTTGTTGATTGATACCTTTTCGACTCGAGAATTTGAGATCGATCTATTCTCTTCATCCTTTTCCATCACAACCGAGATTCTCGCAATCGGTGTCTTCTGTGGTTCAACTGGAATGAAGCATGACACGTCATCATTGTTCCATGGAAACTCTTGACACTCATTCAATTCCTTGACTTGTTATTCTCTTTGCGCTTCCTCTATGTATGTTTCCATATTACTCATAAGTTGAATAAATGATTTTACGAACTCATGAATTTCCATTCCGTGTGCTTCTTGAAAGACATTCCACCATGATATTATCAAAATCGAGGAGTATTCTTCCGGGTAAGTGGTGAAATTGGTTGAAGATGGTTTGGAGAGCGACATGAGAATCATCGGTTGAGAGCTTTTCTTTGGTAATTTGAAACCTCGATCGTTCTAGGTTAAGCAACACGTTCTTGTTAAAGTGGGAAAATCGACGAAGGATGGCACAACTTGTTCGATCCATGGTTGTGGATAAGAGTAATTTGAGAAGTCGATCGAGATGTTGAAACGGCTCACCGGTGCATTCCATATTCTTATCATCATCTGCGGACATTAAGAGTGACTTATTTGAGTTGTTCGATTGATCGATCTTGAATCATTAAGTGTGTGGCCTTGGATAGGCATTCTGTTTCACTAATCTGTGCTGTGTCATAGAGAGCAAGTACTTTGGTGATTAAAGGATCCGTGATGACTGACATTGTGTTATTATGAATTACTCCCCAAGTCTCTAGAGATTTAGAACCAACTCGCTACCAACTAAATAGCAATAATCCCAAGTCGCTAGAAGATACTACACCAAGTCGCCAACACTTAATTCGCCACCCCGCTAGGTCGCTAGAGTTCCAAGTCGCTAGCCAGATGTAAGTCGCTAAGTAGTAACTCGCTAACACTCAAGTCGCTAGCAAAATTTCGTGACAATTAAGCTACTCAAGTCGCTAACGATGCAAGTCGCTAAAGAGCAACTCGCTACAGACCAAGTCGCTACCTCCAAGTCGCTACCTGTAGTGGAGAGTCCACTACTTGTACTGTAAATCGCTAGATGTAACTCGCTAGGTCTAAAATTGTAACTCGCTATAAATTAGTGAAGCAAGTCGCTACGAAGAAAGTAGTCCGTGAGCTAAGTCGCTAGCAAGAAAAAACCATATAAACATCACTTTTCAATCCAAAAACAACCCAACCAAGATGATTCAAGCTTACCAAGTGAAGACCTAAACACATGTGATGATTCTAAACATAAAAATACTAACAAAATTCAAACTTTAACACACGAGATCAACCAAATGATGCAAAAACCACTAAACGTTTTCAAACTCAAAACCACCTAAAAACCACTAGAAATCCAAAGATGTGCAAGATATGATCTAACCATGGCTCTTGATACCAATTGTAAGATATTGGATTTCACATGCACATCATAACATTAACACAATGAGCACATAGATGGTTTTAGAGAGAGAAAGAGTGGGACATTCTAGTAAGAGAAACTTGTAGAATATTAGATTACCAAAGAACATCCAACCTCTACCTTGCAAGGTAGAGGTATTTATAGGTTACAAACTAAACGACCTCCTGACGGCCTGTGGATCAGGGATACAGTGGGTAAAGACCCGTCCTTCCTCCACGGTGTTGCACTAAACTATTTTACGCTACTGACTAACTAAATAACTACATAAATATGTAACTAAACGATAAGTCTACGAGCTAACCTATGCTAGATAATAGTTGGGGTGACCGACTCTTCAATACTGGAATTATCTAATTCCTAACATTTATTTTCTAATTATCAAGTATTTCATCTAAACATTTAGTACTAAGTCTAGCAATTTTAGACTCAAGACGATCATTTTTAGTTGAAGATCTAAACACGTTTTGCATTCTAAATCAGATTCTTTACCTTTTTCAAGTTTTTATCTTTTCATTTAGTTCAAAAACTTCATTATCTAAAAAATCATTTTTGCTTTTCAAATCTTTGTTTTTGTTAATGTCCTTAAGACTAATTGTGCAAAGATTGTTATATTCTAACTTTAATGATTCATCATCTAAAGAAGAACTACGATAGTAAGGAGAGTCGAAACGTACCTCGTTAGAGTCTTTAGCCATGAGACAAATCTTGTCCTTTTCTTCTTCACTTGGACACCATGAGCCACTAACAAATGCCTTTTGCTCCTTGAGTGTATGGGTAAATCACTAATGAAGTGATTTGGATCACCGCACTTGAAACACTTTCAGTCATCTTTTCCCCTTTTCTCTTCCTTGAATTTTCGGAAGCCTTTCTTGTCATCATAAGGTTGTTTCATGAACCTTCCTCTTCTTCTAAAGAACTTTTTAAAGTCCCTCACAACCATAGCGTATTCTTCGTCTTCGCTATCCGAGGAAGAAGTGTCTTCATCACTTGATTCCTTTTTGGCTTTTAGAGCTAGTGACTTATACTTTTCTTTCTTGTCTTTAGAGGCCTCAGAGTCTTTTGTTAACACCATTTCATAGACCTTTAGGTTACCAATGAGCTCGTTGAGAGAAAAATTGTCAAGTCCTTTGATTCTTCTATTGCCATTGCCTTTGGTCTCCATTTTGTTGGAAGTGCTCTCAGTAATCTCCTAACATGATTACGCTTGGAAAAAGTTTCATCAAGTGCTTGTATGAAGTAATAATATTATTAAATTTAGCAAATGCATTATCAATATTTTCCTTCCGATATTAAAAATTGTTCATATTGTTGGACAAATAAATCAATTTTATTATTTTGCACTTGTTTGTTTCCTTGATGAGTGATTACCAAACAATTCCAAATATCTTTAGCCATGTTATGCATAAAAATTCTATCGTATTCCTTTTTAGGTAAGACATTGTATAAAACCATTTTTTCCTCATTGTTTTTGGAAAGCATTTTATTTTGCTCCTCTTTTCGTCATTCGTAATAAACAACATCATCTGTGACGGTAGAGATGTTCTCAAATACCGGAACATAATCACCATCAACAATAATTTCCAAAGATCAATATCTTTAGATTTCACATATGTTTCAAATCAATTTTTCTAATATATAAAACTGTTAGCTTCAAATAGTGGTGGTCTTTGCATAGATTTTCCTTCTTTATAGTTTTCGAATTCCATTTGATTGAAAAAGTTTTAAAATACAATATATTTTAAAAACCTTTTTAGAAAACAAGCTCTTAATGCCAATTGTAGCAAACTAGAAGGGGGCTTGAATAGTTTTATTGATTTAAATTTAGTTTTAAAAACTTTTAGATCAAGTACATGTGAAACATTTGATGGTGAGGTATTGATAATGCAAGAATATAAGTAAATAAATATATATCATAAAGTAATAGAGATGAAGAGATAAAGCCGTGACACAATGATTTATAGTGGTTCGGCTGCAAGGACACCTTTCTTGCCCTACTACACTCCCCGAGTACTGATAAGGATTTACTATGTACATTTTAAGGAGTCATTTAAGCCCTTAATCGCCCACTTTTATATCCGTTACTGCTTAATTTTGTTCATTTTCACTTTTTAGGTCTCTTAGAAGCAATATGCTGGAATGATGCATTTTTAGACGAAAAGGAGTGAATATGTGAAGAAAATGGCTAAGTCAAGATCAAGACTCTCAAGTTGCAGGAATTACACCTGACGGCGTCCCAAACAGAGGGCGACGCCGTCCCTCTCTATGTAATTAAAGTTGTGACGACTCGATGAGCGATTTTTATTTTACACCGACGGCCGAGCTTTGAAGAAATAAGGCGCACCAAAGACTTTTCTTCTCGGGCGGCCTAGATCCGATTCGAGACGACGCCGGTCTTTGAAGACTGATGGCGTTACAACCATAACGTGACGCCGTCCCAATGATGACTTGGCCAAGACGAAACCCTAATGACGGCGATCTGACGGCGTCCCAACTATAAGGTGACGCCGTCGCGAATGTAAAATTATATATAGAAATCGAATTTTCAGAATTTAGGAGGTAGACTTGTGGAGTAAAAACCTAAAATGATTTTGGTCCGGTTGGGACAGTATCTTAGGGTTCTCATACCCTATTTTACATCAAGATAAGTAATTTACTTCATTGATTTCATTATGTCTTCAATTGTATGTGTGTATGCTTGCATGTTTAACATGTCCGGCTAAATTTTGTGTGTGTTTGCTTAGATCTATGAAACCTAGTTATTGATTATTGATTGGTTGTCTCTTATCTTAATTGTAATTGGCTTAGGATTGCACTAGGCTATCGTTGTGTTTTTAATGCTTGAGTAATCTTTGTGAACCTTAGTTTATACTCACTTAGCGGAATTGTAGACTAAACATCCAAAGATAACCTTCTAGTAATTTAGTTAGTTTATGAATCCTAGAGATTTCATAGGCAATAACCTTAAGGTAGTCTCAAAGAGTTAGGGATAAAAGTATACCCTACGACCTTAGAAAATACAACGCGTTAAGAATAAGGACGTGACAATTCAACCACCGATAAAAGATAACTAGGGAGTAATAGTATCTAGGTAGACACATTTTTAATCATCATACGAGCGCGCATCAATAGACATAAGACTACCCATTAGTTTAGATAATTAGATAAGTAGAGTAATCGGTAGAAGTACCAAAACCCCCAAATCCAAACCCCTAGATTTTACCATTAGCTTTATAAAAAATACAAAAAGATAAAAAACAATCTTCCTCAACCTCAAACCTTAGCATAGTACATCTCTCACTAGCATTCCTATTCCCCTAGAGAATGATATCAATACCCGAGGCTTACCCAATACTACACTACAACGATTAGGTTCACTGCCTAGGGTGTTGAAAACTTGCTCGACGAAAAGGAAGTTTCCTTTGACCCCGAACGCGTTATACGCGCATCAAGTACCCAACTCGAGAGTTAGTAAACACTATGTCAACAAGCTCCTTATCAAGCGGAGAAGCCTCACAACGTCGCTTACACTTTATCTGATACAAAGCTAAATATCGAGTTCTTTACAACGAAAAAACCAATCAACAACACAAACTAACACAATAAGGTTATGATACAATATGATGAATCTAATAAAAGAATCAAATCAATGTTCTTGTAATGATGATGAAGCCTAGCAATCCTTCTGTTGAAGCTTGCAAGTCTCATATGCAAAAATCGTGATCTCGCCTTTTAAGAAGAACCTTGAGAAACACTAAAATATAACTATATGAATGATCCTTAGATATGAGGTTAGAGAGATATAATAATGCATGAAGATATGTAAGAGAATGGGTGAGAAACATTGAAGAAATGGCTCACTATTTATAGGAAAAATGCCACTGTTCAGCCAGATCTGGCGGATCCCTTACAAAAGGGATTCGGCTAGTGTAATCCAAGAGATCCGGCACACTGGGTAATCCAGTCTGGATTTTGGGTTATAATTTTGGGTTTTAGGTCATGGGTAATGGACTTTGGGTCATAGGTCATGGACTTTGGGTCATAGGAACCCAACATGATGTCAAGCACATGAGCCATGGGTTTTGGGTCATGGATATTAGGTCATGGTTCAAACGTCATGGGTACCCAACATGCATTTTAACTTACATTATAATTTCACAGCAAATGTGTAACTAATAATGTATATAAACTCTATATTAGTAAAAATAAACATGATTTCAAAATACATGTGATCTTAGATTTATACTTGAGATAATTTTACGATTGTTATCGACAAAACATATAGAGATCGAGAAATATAAATAAACGTTTTTACGACTTATTTGTATTAACGATCCTTATTTATCTATAGACAAGGGTCTGACACTGCTTATTTACTGTTATATGTTGATGATATTGTGCTGATTGCTTCCTCTGAGGTGTTGTTATCGCAGCTTATTAACCCATTGCATTAGGAGTTCTCTATGACAGATCTTGGTTCGTTTAATTATTTTCTGGGTATTTCAGTTGTACGTGATCCCTCGAGGATGTTCTTGTCTCAGCGTAAGTATGTTGCTGAGATTCTTGAGAGGGCTCATATAGTTCATTACAACCCTAGTCGGACACCAGTTGATACAAAATTCAAACTGGGAGCTGATGGTGATCCGGTGTCTGATCCAACATTATATCGTAGCCTTGCAGGTGCACTTCAGTATCTTACTTTTACTCATCTGGATATTTCTTATGCGGTGCAACAGGTTTGTCTTTATATGCATGATCCACTAGAGCCTCATTTTTCGGCTTTTAAACATATACAGCGCTATGTTCGTGGTACTTTAGATCATGGGTTACAGTTATATTCGTCTTCTACTACATATTTAGTTGCTTACTCGGATGTTGATTGGGTTGGTTGCCTTAATACTAGATTCTCGACTTCGGGATATTGTGTGTTTCTTGGCAACAACTTACCCTCTTGGTGCTCTAAGCATCAACAGACGCTCTCTTGGTCCAGTGCCGAAGCAGAGTACCTTGTGTTGCAAATGTTGTAGCTGAGACTTGTTGGTTGCGGAATCTATTATGTGAGTTGCATACTCCTTTACCATCCACTACATTTGTTTATTGTGCTAATGTCAGTGATGTTTATCTGTCATCTAATCTTGTTCAGCATCAACGTACGAAGCATATAGAGATTGATATTTATATTGTTCGTGATTTGTTTTTGCTGGTAAGGTTAGAGTTCTCCATGTTTCTTCCCATTATCAGTATGCGGACATCTTCACCATCAGCTTGCCTTCGGCTTTACTGGATGAGTTTCGTACTAGCTTGAGTGTTTGGTGTCCTCCTGCTCAAACTGTAGGGGAGTGTTAATTGATATTAGTATAGTGGTTTAATATATTGGGCTCAAGCCCACTTCTATAATATTAATTTTTAGAGCATCAGTTATGGTAATACACCAATGGGTATTACGGCGACATGGCAGCCGTGTTGCCGGCGTTAACGACGTTGGCTTCGGTGTTGCCCTATCAACTGGCGTTAAATTGACACAATAATAACAATAAATAAACTTCAAAAATTAATCTAAACCAGAGTGTTTTAAGATTATAATATTTTTTTGGTTCGGCGTTTTTCGGTTTGTTATTATTGTGTCAATTTATGACACGTAGTATAACAATTCACACAATAATAACAATAAATAAACTAGGATTATGGTGTTTTATTAGTTTATTTATTGTTATTATTGTGTCAATTTATGACAGGTAGTATAACAATTTTCTAGTATTTGTTTTATGATCATTAGTTTTTGGTTGTCATCATTGCGTGTTTCTTTATTATTGAAACTTGAAAGTATTAATTTAAGATGCATTTTAAATTCGACCTTGAAACGACCATACCTCGATAAATCAATTAGAAACCAAAAAACCAAGCCTAAAAAAACCAAAAACCGAAAAACCAAACTTAGATCAAACCGAAATTGAACGGTTTCTAGAAAGCAAAATCCGAAATTTTTAGTTTGCTTTTGGTTTTAACAAAAAACCGAGTTAAACTGAACCATGCTCGTTTTCAGTTAATTAAGGTTTTTATTTTGAGAAGATTGAGAAATCTTCGTTTGAGGAAATTGGTTCATGTTTTTTATTTGATTCACAAGTAAACATCATTTAATGGTGAATCAAATCTATAAATCACAAATTTGATTCACAAATCATTGTTAAAATCGAGTTATGAAGATGATTCATTAAATTTGTACAGATGATTCAGTATTCTACATATATCGCAAAATCGAGATATTTTTAACATTGATTCAAATTTTTTTTTACACATTTTGAATTTTAATCACATTAAAATGAGTTTTACGCTTGAAAATCATGAATCAAAGTTAAAAATCTATCGTTTTTGAAAACCTTCTCAATCGATCATATATATATATATATATATATATATATATATATATATATATATATATATATATATATATATATATATATATATATATATATATATATATATATATATATATATATATATATATCCGATGGAAAACCGTCCGATGGACGGGTATGACTTGTGATTTTTATTTTTAGGTTTTAGTAGAACAAATATATACTAAAAAGTAATTAGCAGTTAAATTAAACAATTTACAACTATAATTGATGTTACCATAATATATATTGCATGCCCGGCTACACCAAAAATGGTAAATGGGAAATAAAATGTTAGCTAACAATTCATAATAAATGTGTTACAAATGATTGTGTTTTGTAGGTAAACTTTCATGATTTTTTAACCTGTATATGGATGAGTCGCTTTTGAACTATGATGTAGCCAATGATATTGTTGGAAGAAATATGATGAATGCAATAATCTATGAAGCCAATAATATATAGGTTCTGATAACCCAATATGGAAAATAATACAAAAGGTAATTCCACTTGTTTTCCAGATAGAAAGATTAATCAATGATGGGTTGATCAGAAAACTCATTGAAGCCACAAATGCTTGAAGTATGATGAAATTATCCCTGTGAAAAATAAAGAAAAATATTCATGAACTTAATAAAAAACCCAAAGAGTGATTAATGATATTGATCTTTCAATTAAGCTTGTTGCCGCAATAGGTGGTGGCAGTAACTTTTAACGTTGTCGAGAGGTTTATTAATATAACTTCTGATCAGTTACTTTTTTATGTACTACGGTAGGTAAATAGTGCAATTTCGTAATTAAAATGACACGTAAACATGATTTGATCTCATAATTAACTTACGTTTGCATTCTATCTTCCTCAGTATTGTGAAAATAAAAAATATAAAAAATATAAAAAATAAATTAAAAATAATAATAAGTTGGGTGGTAGATAACAAATTTATTGAATTGAGAACATGAAAACAGGAAAGGAACGTTTAAATGAGTAACACAGAAACTGTAATTTATCACAACATGCTTAAAAGCTATTTATAACTCGTGTTCAGTATAGATTTCATGAACTACCTGATAACTGAAAAACCTTTTTTTCTGTTGATAAGTTTATTATTATCAAGTATATCTTTATACATATCAAATATGGACTGCTTAATGCATATGTCTGATCCTCGATTAATTGATCAGGCATTAAGTGCTTGGTTTAAGAGTTAAGTGTGTATAGAACACTGTTTTCAATATCACAGTTTCATTGGATGTGTCACGTAAACCATAATGCAACAACATATCAGTTCCACCACTCAATTTAAATAAAGTAAGTTTGATGCTATGTGAAAGGAACTATAACCTCGAAAAGTGAGCGATCTCTTCCAGCAGTTCCATCCTCAATCGTAGGACCTCAAGTTTTCTTATTCTCCTGCTTTCTCCTTCACCCTCTCCCACAATTTTATCAACAGTTTGATCAACATATATAGCATGAGGTTACGTTACTATTGTATGCGATATCTAGTATATATATATATATATATATATATATATACAATTTAGATGTATGTGTACCTTTATCGTCACAACAATGTATGAGTTTTAGCATGCGTCTGCTGGGCCTTTTGGTTTTGACTCCCTGCTGTATCCTTTGAGTCAAAGACATACTAACACCCACATGTTGTAAGGACACCCTGAGAGAGACCAATGCCTCATGTAGAACGCACCGTGACACAAGCTGATGTAACCTCTACTTCGTATAACCCGTTGATTCACAAACACACCAATTGATTTCTTTCAGCGCCCCTAATCTGATTAACCAGAATCACCCTCTAATTCATATCATATGAAAGGTACTATTTTCACATCTGATCTTTATCAGACCCCTATTATCCAACTCGTGTTCAACCCGAAAACACATTAACACTTCCTTAATTACAATCATATCGTCTATCTACACTCACAACCTTTACCACTATCACGACATTCCCTAATAAACTATCAACATCTCATAAATATGTGTCACTAAAATGAACTTGACACTTTTGGTCTATCATTGTACATTCGTCACTAAATAACAGAAAAATTAATAGTCTTCTGCAACTCCCTAAAAGGTACAATAGCCATTCAACATTCACAAAAATAAAATTTAAATAAGTAGTTAATCAGTTCACCAACATTTACTAATATTGTAACATCAAACACAAGAAGCGATTCCTAAGATGATTTATTGATTTTCATAGTAGCTATTGGACCTTTGCCTGAACTAAGATAATATATGAATACACCTTCAAATAGGACTCAAGGAAAAACAAACCTGATTGTTTCTCGTGATTAACAGCATATTGGTTTGGCACTGAAATTTCAATGTGATATCTGAAACAGTGCCTCTGATGAGCAGACCGATCTTTGTATTGTCAGGTTTCACCTCTAATTTTTAGCTTCTTGTGGTATCATATAGAAGTTCAGATAGTTAAAGTTCACATATTGTTAGGGGTGTTTGACCCTTTTACTTATAAATGGGTCGATAGGGTTAGATAGGCCGAACAGGTCAAACAAAATCGTTTAGCTATAATGGAGACTGGGTTAGATAGGCCCAACGGGTGAACGAATTGCAAGTTGTCCAAAGTGTCGACAATTACCCCGGTTTAGTGCCAAGGGAGAAACTAACCAACTTAAAAAAAAGCACGGCACAAGCTGCATATTTACTTTAAAATAAACAGATAAGAAGTTGCATCTAAACATTAAAATCTGCTTATAGTAATAATAAAATAAGCACATAATCACTTGAATAAGCAATCCAAACACCCTTATTTATTCGTGTCCTATCAACTGCAAATACAGAGACTCTCATTTTAAGTTTGAAAGGATACATGGCAGAATGCAATCAGTAAGGAGAAAAGTTCAATATAGAACTCATATTTGTTATAGAACCAATGAACCAATCATAGACACTCATTTTTTTAATTAAAATATAAAGAATAAACTTTCACCATTTTTTAAAAAATTAAATATCTCACAAACCGTTAATCGTTACGCCAAAAAAATCATATCATCTCGACGAGAATTAAATTATCTTTCTATAGATATGCATTGTTATATACTTTCGACGAAACTTTTTTTAAAAAAATTTCGTCCAGAAAATCACATGTGATTTTTAAAAAAAAATTTCTTAAAATGATATGTGATTTGATTTTTACGAATCACATGTGATTTTTAAAAATCACATGTGATTTTTCTGTACGAACTTTTTAAAAAAAAAGTTCGTCGAAAGTATATAACAATGCATATCTATAGAAAGATAATTTAATTCTCGTCACGATGATGTATTTTTTGTAGCTTGAAGATTTACCATTTGCAAGATATGTTGTTTAAAACAAAAGGTGGAAATAAAAAAAATGGATTGATGTGATTGGTTAATTGGTTTTATAACAAATTTGAGTTATATATGAATCTAAACTCAATCAGTAAGTGGGTGTTTAGGACACAAAGAAGATGTTTGACTATAAGGGGAAAAAGGTTGTGGTGATGTTTGAAAGCTAGTTAAAAATATGCCAACAAAATTTTATTCATAGAGTTTGAATACTGAAAGAAGGGTACGTAGTAAAATTATGTTTTGAAGCATAGGTATTAAGAACGAAAAGAGATAAGCAATTATAGAATATGAGAGAAAAAAAGTTTCAAAATTATATTTTATATTTTGTAAGATGACTTATACAGGACACAAAGTCATCTATTATCGACTTGGTTGTACAAAAAGAAGTTCAACTAAAACAGGAGAGTTCGAATATGAAAAAGTGCGTTGGCATCTAATGCAAATACAAAAAAATAATGTTATAAAAAATTCACCTTCATTAGATTTGAAGTTTGAACATGGATGACATCCATCTATGCTGATTTTGTTTCTCCAGTTGCATTAGAAAGTCAAGTTGAGAGCTTTTTCCTTGAATCTGTGCCGAGGGCTTCACACTGGTTAGCCATGGCACTGAATGGTAGGGGAGAATTAGAGACGGATACTCCGGCGCCCAGCTGCTTCTAGTGCCTACACCATCGAAGTTGTAGATATAATTTAGAAATACACGTTTTACATAATGGCTAATGACATAGTTTTAACTTAAAAGGTGTTGAAAGTAAAGACACACTTCAAAATTTATGTTGGGAGTAAATATAGCTAGCTTTCATCTTATGTTTAACACATAAATTACAACTATTTGAAAAATATTAAAATATCATTGAATAAAGATATTAAAAAAAAGAAGAAAATGCTGCAATGTTCATGAGGTGTCTCAAAATGGAATTGGAGGAAGTTTAAACTATTTGTGTTCTGCTAACAGAGATTGTAACGTTTAATTTGACACTAATTTAAGTAAACATGATCCTGTGTGACCAATCAATGTCATGGTTAATAAAATAATTTTGAACATCATATATTTTTGAAAAACCGAATATTTAAAAATTTGTAGGAGACTTAGTAATGAAACGGGATAGATCAGAAACAGATGATTCACTGCTTGCGTCATCTTTGACTAATGAATTTGTAGGAAATTCCTGCTAATAAACACAATATTCCAACATCAGTACAACCCAAAAATAAAAGAGAAAAGAAATCCGACATAAATAAATATTGCACAAGAATATGCAAATGGCTACCGTGTCAAAAGATAGGGATTCTTTTGAATGAGCAACTCTATGAGAATGATCCAAATTAAGCATTGATTCTGGACCGAACATTGCATCCTCAAGGGTGAAATTATCGAATAACTGAACACGTAGTTCTTCTGCCTCCATCTGATAAAAGTAGACATAGGACACAAAAATCATTAACACCTCATGAATCAAAAAAGTATGCATGTGGAAATTTCAACCCATTTTCTAAAGAATATGTCGATTTGACTTGTGCTTAAACTATAACAGGTCATTTGAATATTAACTATTTTTAGAAACAGGTCAAAATTCGACCTAACCATGATATCAATATTAATGCATGCAACTTTGTACATTGCTTTACTAAAAAATATGATTCTGTTTGTTATAAAAGAGTTTTTTGCTATCATAATCAGCATACTAATTATTTATATATAGCTGGGGTCAGACATAAGATATCACGGATAAACAAAACTGGAACCCGTTTTGATACTCATCCCGCCCATACCGCCACCTCTAATAAAGAACAATATGGGTGATCCATCAGAAGTATACCTCGGTTATGCTAGATAACTTTTGGACTAAAATATCAATAATTATCTCGTAAGACTTGGACATCTTGCTTTGCAACTTAGCAAGTAAAACCTTTGCTGCCTGATTATCATGATCAGAAAAATATTCTTTTACATTTTCCTGAGGCTTCATATAAACTTGGAAGTCATCACTGATACTCAGGTAGTTATCAACCTAGAATGAAAATGATCATCAGCAAAACTTACAATCAAAAAATAAAAAAAATACTGAATATCATTCTACTATCCCAAATTTTACCAACAAAAGTAACACATCAGCCTATTAATACCTCATTTTGTTTAAGCATCTTATGCTTCTAATCTATTGCCTCATCGTTCGGTAATAAAGTTGCATCTCCTTTTGATTCTATATTCGATGAACTCCCTGGAAACACTCTTTTCCTAGCAACACTATAAGAAAATTATGGAACATTGAGTTTCAATCAGAAAGATCTTAAAGAAGGTTTAGAAGCAGCTTTTTGAGATATTTTCACTGGCATCCAGTACCAAAACAAATCAACAAAAATGAAAGAAACTTAACTACTTGCCCAGCCCGAGGATCCCTTACAATTCACTGGAGGCGTTTAACTGTCTCAATGTTATGAAAAAAAAGCGTCTAATCCTGAGTTGGCCAATATCGACACAACTTCTAAATTCCCTCGAAATTCAGACGTCAAGCACTCGACCATAATCTTACGCTTGCTCTTCTGCTCAACTATGTAACAAATATATTAGATCATGAGGTTTTATGAAGCAAATCAGATAATCAAGATATACGCTTTACTATAAATTTGAAATTCTTTAGTTTTAGGTTCTAAAGTTTGTGTGTTCGGTATAGAATAAAAATTCATTTTATAATAAGAAACGCCCTTTTCCCATAAATTTTTTACTTTTCCGATTAGTAGTCAGATTCTATGAACTCTAGCACATTCTATATGATGATATGCAGTAATGACTAATAAGAACCATTTATTTACCTCCATTGTTTCATTAAAAAGTAAAAAGTTAACCATTTATTGATGACAATTGCCTTTACTAAAGAGTTTTAACATTTTTCATTAATGTTTAACTTAAACCAAATACATTGATTAAAAATAAGTTAAACCTTCAGTGACAATCATGTTATCGTCAAAAGATTTTATTTTGATTATTTGCAGGCTTAAACTAAATAATGAAAACTTAATATAACCACTTTTAGCGATGACCTGAGTCGCGGCCAAGAGTTTTATTCATTTTTCTGTAATTTATGATGAATGTAACAGTCAAATATTGAAAAGTTTTAAGTGATGACAAAAGGTTTTAGTGATGACTTAGTCATCACTAAAATTCTTTAGCCACGATTTTTACATTAGCTAAAAATCTTTTGAATAAAATTTGTGATTCATGTCATGATTAGAGTTTTTCATGACTAAAAGCTCCTATGCTAATTAAGGTGACATCTTTTTCATTTATTAATGCATGAACTATCTAGTTTCTCCATTTTCTTATTGAGGACATAATAATATAAAAGATTGTTGTGAACTTTTCTTAATTAAACTTTTTTTTTTCCGTTTGAGAAAAGCACAAATTTAATTAATTAGCTATTTAGTAAAGTTGCATCACGTTATATATCTATGCCTCAAGTGAAGGTGATGCAAATCTAACATTCAAGTCATCTACCATCTAAACTATCAGTTAACACTCTTCTAGCTAATTAATGAGCAATTTTATTACCCTCACTTCACACAAAAGGTTAAGTACACAAAGCAAAGAAGAGAATGGTATGTTTACCATGGTACTTCATATCAATACCCAATACCGTAAACTACTGACTTTAAACATATAATACGTATACCATTAAAGGTGAGATACATACCTGTGCTATCGACGTGCAATTTTGCGTACCTAATACAAATACAAAAGATGAAATGTCAACACAATACATATATCTTTGCTGCCATATTGAATGACATAAAAGAGTAAGATCGATAATTGTTGATGAAGGTTAGTAGTTGATGATAATAACAACGTCAACATGAACATAAAATCAAAAAACTAATATTAAATATACGTGTACCTGGATACGATATTACCAATCGGGTTGGTGCTGTAAAATAAAAACACAACATGCAACTGTATTATAGTTAATGATCAAAACTTGAAACATACTTGTAAGCTACCTAGCATCACCAACTAAAGCACAAAACAAAAGTAGTAACAGCTATAGATGCATTACAAAGTTATTTTATTTTAGCTATAATCTGTTTGTGAGTAAAACAGGAAAGAACAGATGTACGCATAGGTGTATGTGTTATTTAAATTTTAAGAACAGTTAAAACTATATTCACACTAACAGCTAAAAGATCAATTTGCTATAATGTAAGATCCTTCTTTACACCACGAATTTTTTGGCTCGGTTTTTCCTTTCCTTCAACTGTTTCCTTGACCTCTCAACCTTGGTATCAAGTCCATTATGCATAAATTCATGAAGATCTTAGCGAAAAGAAAACACCAAAAGATATGAAATATAAAAAGAAGTAACTTCAATAGATAAAGAAGATTTATACAAGTGTATGTTAACATACCCTGATAAGCCTGTATTTTGGCTCGTACTTCTTTGCATTCTCAGCGGAATCATAAATCAAGCCAAAACCAGTCGATTTACCACCACCAAAATGGGTCCTGATTTTGAACACAAAGATGGCACTCTCATTTTTCACTCCGTAGATCTCAGCCAAATTCTTATTCAAATCAGCCTTCAACAAACAAAAATACCATAAGAACAATGAAAACACAAATTAGATGGATTTTTAACAGATATACAAATTCGTATAGCCCACAAAAAATTATCCAAATATCAATAATGACGCAGCGATATCTAACGAAAAATACCATAAAGTTTTAGAAATCAGAAGGAATACCATAGTAACAACAAACTTTTAACCGCTGTTATGCAAAAACTGTAAAGCTGCACTCTCTTAATATTTGAACAAGCCTGCACGTATTTCATCGAATCTCCTTTTGCTAGCAATATACGCGTTCGTGTGAGTGGTTGTAATTTGAAAGTTACTGATATGTGTCTAAATACACATATATTTGTATTATATAAACCCACAAAAACAACCAAAAACACACAAATAACTCTCAAAATGTTACAAATATCATTAAAATGTGTTTTTATGTAATTCAGGTACAAAAGATTGAAAAACAAGTGAAAAATGATCAATTTCACAACAATTGTCGTTTTAGGTCCACGAGTTACACAAATTGTCAAAACTAGTCCCTAAATGTTTTAAATGAATGAAAAGTCAACTTAAGTCCTTGGGAAATCAAAATGTTCACAAAACATCCACGGATAAAAGTTTACACAAAATGGCAATTTTACCCTCGAGTTACAAATTTGGCAAAATGGTCCTGGTATTCAAAACTTGGAAATTTTACAAAATAATACCCTTGTACTATGCATGATTGAAAATTTGGAACATTTTGATAAACTTTTGGGAAATTACACTTTTAGTCCCTCAAAATCCAAAAATGACATTTAAGGTCCTTTTAACTTTCAAAATGAAATTTTATGCAAAAAAGGTCCTTGTCTTATCAAAGTATGGCAAGTTTGGTCCTTTTGAGAAGTTTGGAAAAGCTACATTTTCAGTCCTTGAGGTTTGGAGATATTACACTTTTGGTCCTTGGGCCTCTTGTATTACTTAAACCAAACGGATCCTAATATCTAAACCAAATCCAAGCCCAACAATCCCCTTGGCCCAAAACCAAACCAACCCAGCCTTTGTTATTAGCAACCCGGTCAACAGAAGGTCAAACCCACCTTAGCACGCTCAAAAACCAGATGCACTGTAGCATCTCCTCTTCAACCACTGAAACATCAAAACCAGAGTGGTTTTCCCTCATTTTCAACCCCCCTCCTCACCTATCCATTCTCCTTTGTCCCCTCCACCTCTACATACACCCAAAACCCATTAATTGATTGATACCAACTCAAACCTGCTAATGAGACTTTTGGCGCCAAAATGACATATGGCACTTTTGACCAATCCAAAGGCTGGAAGGTGGTGGGAAACAATCAGGGAAGTGAGAGAAGCTGTTTGGGTATAAAAGAAAGAAGAAAAGCAGAGGAACAAGCACTTTGGACTCAAGCCTTAGTCACGTAGTTATAGTTTTTATTGCTTTCCTAGTTAAAAATGTCTTTTAAGCTTTCAAATGTTGTAATTTACTTTAAATTAGTGTAATGAAATGTTCTTTCCAGTTTAATGTCAAGTTAATTTCAGTTTCATGATTTTGCTCAATTTCCTTTAATTTTCCATGTTCTTTAATTTCAAGTTACTTAGTTGTTTATTGGATTCTATAAGCTCACATAAGCTCTTGACAACAGTTTTAAGGTTTTTAGATCCATTAAATAGACTTTTGTTTTTTAAAATAGAAAATCACTAAAAAATAGATAAAATCAATGAAAAATCAAAAATCAGATTTATGAAGAAGGTGATGAAGCAGGGTTGGATTTGGAATGCTATGGGGTATTAGGAGCTTAATAGGAAGCTATTGGGTGTAACCTTGTCCTTGGTTTCTATGTCTCAGTCCACTTTCTCATTTGTAAGCATGTTTCTAAATTTTGCAATTTACTGTTTCTATGTCTTAGTTACCTTAATTTCCATGTTTCTATGTTTATTTGTTGTTAATTAATATAATTATAGCTTAATATTAGCTTGTTATGTTTTGAAATCTGTTTGTACTTAAGATCTTCATTTTGACTGTCATAAGCTAAATTTTGGATAATCATGGTTTAACCTTGTGTGACTACTTGATTAAACTTAAAAGGTGCTAATTTAACAGATGAAAACCTTTGGATTTGATAAAATTGGTTTATACAAACTTTTGGAATGAGAATCTTAATTTAGATTAATTTTAAGGGTGTTTGGATTTGCTAGTTTTAACTGTGTTAAAGTTTGTTTGAGTTGATGTTTGAACTTGTTTTATGTTAAATATGTGTCTATAAACTCATTTCAGTCAAGAAATTCAGTCCTCATTCAAGCAAAAGTCAAAATTCCATATGATCTAATCTCTGTTGCTCACTATTGGGTTTTCATGATCTATGATCATCATTTTGTGTTTATAAGTTGAAAAGAGTGCTCAAATCAGTCTTAGTTTACCTTAAAACAACATATTCAGTGATTTAGATCAACTCAAAGTTCATCTTGGTCAAATTTTTAGTGTTAATCAAAAAGTCAAACTTTTCATAATGTCGTTTTTGAATAAACTTTGGAATTTCATTGTGTGTTAAATAGTGAGTTTCAGTTTAAAAGCTTTTAGGGTATTATAGGTTGGTTGCTTAATAAAATTAGAAAAATACTAGATCAGTTTTAATTAGCTTGTAGAGTGCTTATTTTGTAGCTTGATTTGGATACCATGTCTGAGAAACTGCCCTGTTCACAGTGTAGCTACCTAGTTTCTCAAGCTTATTCAAAGCTTATTAGTGACCCTTAGCTTTTGCAATTTAGTTTTTGAGAAGCTCATCTAGCTCTCTCAAAGTTTCAAGTTTAGCTTTTCAATTCCTAGCTTATTAGATAAGCCTGCAATTGCTTTTTAGTTCTGTCCATTTTATGTAGTACAAACCAGTCAGTGGTTTTTCAGTTTCTTCATAAGCTTCTCACAAGCTTGTTAGTATAAGCCAATCCTTGTAAATTAGATTTTTGTAAAGCTCAGTTGGTTAGCTAGTTAGTCTAAGTGTTTGTTTTTATTTACAAGCTCATTCTAGTGCTTAAATTTAAGCTAGAAATTGCCTAGTAATCACAACAGTTCACTGTGTAATCAGCTTTAACTTGTGCTTATTTTGGCTTGTTCAGTGCTTATTTTTAAGTTGTTTAGCTTTTTCAAGTTTTCATATTAGCTTATAACTATTTGTCTAGTTTGTTTTCAGTTTACTTTAGCTTACTTATTAGCTTATTAGCTTATTAGCTTTTTGGCTTAAAACTTGTACTTATTCCTTTTCTTGCCCTCTTCGTTGAGATAAGCACTTATTCGAGCTTATTGTTGGTTTTATAAAAGTTGTAGTTTTGTAAAATGCTTATTTTCATGTGCTTAATTGGTTTGTAAAGAAAATTTCAAAATAAAATGTTTTGTAAAAGGGGTAGGCAGGCTCGAACCTGAGACCTCCCCCTTTTGAAGGTGATAGAAGTGTACCTGGATACCATGCGCCCTTGGGACTTGTCTTGGTTGAATCTTGCACTATCTATCTCTTATATACATATTGCCCAGTTTAGCTTATTAGGTGTTTTCAGCTTATTTGTAGCTTATTCATAGCAGCTTTTTCCAGTTTTCTATTTTTCTTAAATCTGTATTAGTATAAAGTATTTTCTATAAAAGTTTCAGATTTTTCTCATTAGTTTTAATATTTTTAATCATTTAATTAGTGTAAAATCTTAATTAATTCATAATAAAAAATATAAAAAGCAAAAAAATATAAATCTTTTTTCTAAAATTTTCTTTTATCATATAGTACGTAAGAAAATTAGTTTTATACTCGTAGGCCTTTTATTTCATAAAATTTACGTTTTGTCTTGCGCTCCAGCGTAATTTTCGTAAATAACGCTCGTTTCCGTTTTAAATAACGTTTTTAAATAGTTTGAGTTTACGTTTTAGTTAATATAGTTTATTTAAGTCATTTTGTTTTATAAATCATAAACGTTCATCATTGTAAAAATAGTGATAGCGTTTATTTAATATCTTTTATCTTTTTAATTTTCTTAATTTGCATTTAAGTCGCTTTATTTTTATAAACTTTTTCAGTAGTGTAATTATCCTATCCTAATCCTTTCTGATCGCTATCATTAGTGATCAATCTATCGTCTGATCAAGTGTTGTACACACCATTGAGTCTCCGTGGGACATAACGACCCGGGAATTCAATCTATTCTCCAGGACTTCATTGCATTTGTGTCTGAGCAGTTTTAAGTCTGTTTAGACTTGACTGTTTGGCACAGATCAGTTACACCCATAGGTACTGCCTAATGGCACCCAAGAATCTGTTCCAACAAAAAAAAAAGGGGAGGGAGTCATATAAGTACAAAGTCCAAACAATTAGAAATTGAACCGGTACAAAAAGTACCCTTTTTTAATACGGAAATTAACCAACAATGGAAAGAAGCGTAAACATTACTTTATATATAAAAAAAACAACCAGTTAGATTTCATCGTGTGTATGCAAAAGATAAACCCTGCACTTAGGGCTTTGAATACTCTTGCGGCGGACATTAAGCTGTATATCTAAATAATATCTCCCCACCACAAGATACAAGACTATTTTACCAAATAGAAAGAAAAGCCTATGAGTTAACATAAATCTTCCAATCTAGCTACAAAAGTATAAATCATTACAACTCTCTGTATAGCCATTACATTTTAATTCTTTAAAAAATCCACAGAAAGTTACCATATATAAACATAACTGACAAATCATGTGTGTAACTTTCAGAAGAAATTCCTTCAGTTCAAAAAACTGTATGTACGTAATTCAGGAAGTCTGATACTCTAGTTAAATAAGTTAAATTTGCATAAGAAACATCTACAGGACGTAAAAGATTTCAACCAAACAAGCACCAGATAAAGTAACTCTGGAATAAAATAAAAAAACTAATCGGATTGGAGCAAGTAGTATTTCAGCAGTCAAAGCCATACCACAGTAGCAATCCAACAATCGTGGATTATTTGTTACTCGACACTAAATTATACAGTCCCCAAGAAATTATAAGATGAAGCTCAAAAAATTTAAATGTATATGTGGAGGGTTATGTTGATCTATTGATTTTTGTGGCCATAAGAACAGTTGGAAAGCATATTCCTCTCACTAATCCAAACAAAGTGCTAATGGAGAAAGAATGGCAACTCTAAGGAGGTAAACAAAAAGAGATTCTTATCCCATCTGCAAAGACTCGTGTCTCATTCTGAAACCACATCACACCTAAGAAAGTCTGTAACCAATGCTCAATCCCATAAGCACATGCATATAGTTTTCACAATGGCCTTAATTCTAGCATCTTATCATTTTTTTAATTTTTTTTGGGTAGCCATGTTTCCGACCTTTTGCCCGACTAATCCACGGGATTTGAGCCCATCGTCACACAAACTCAAACCGGGTAAAGATGATAAAAATAGATGATCAACAGAAAGGGTTAGATCCAAGAACACAACCATCTTTAAGTCTTTTATGCCAAATGAGAAATAGTATGGCTTAACTCACCCATACAATCAGGAACCAGCAACCCTACAAACCATAGCGTATAATTTGGTGGTTCTGAGTTTATGTAATATTCATGGTTTTTAGTCTTTTGTAATATAGTTTCCTGAAGCCCTCACATGTCTCATGCTCAAACACTTTGATCAAATCAGCCATGTCCCACAAGATCCATTGTACACCAATCTAATATCACCAAAATCTTAGGAGTCGATTAACTTCAAATCTGCATACCCGCTTGATGAACTAAAACTAACCCATTATGAACTATACCATCACTTACACAGCTTCAAATCTTACTGACTAAACGTTTTATCTTATATATAATTAATGTGGATCAATACACTCTTGGACCTTCATCCAATATAAGCTAAATTCTTACCTAGAGGATGGGAGATTTTTTTAACTCAGTCTTGATAAATATTTATACAGACAAGTATGGTCTTCTACCATGGATCCCTACATTCTAACCTGTAGTAGTTTATTATAGCTTAAACATAATTTTTAAAGACCTGTTGTAGCCATAATATAAGTCTTGTCTTGATAATGGCATCAGGGTGTCCACCAATTTAGGTAACCGGAAATAAGTATCATCATCACCTTTTATCACATAATGGTAAGGAGGGTAGTGAGTGTCGTCTTTTAACATATCTGGCAAGCTTGAGAAGTAGGTATAAGTCTTACCTTTATCATACAGTTACATGTAATAATGCATTGAAAGTGCCTCAAACTGCCAATGCCTAAAGTAGACATACCTGATGTTGAGATGTCAATCATTTGTGTCTTTTTATACGACCCGTACATGGAATCTCTAGAGTGCACTGCTGCAACTTTAAAGCATACAATAAAGTAACTGTTCGGCCTTCACACATAAAAATCGCACCAACATATCCTAACGTTGAATCTGATCCAAAGTATCAAACACATTTTACCTGCTGGTGGGCGTGCTTCTTGGGTGGATGTTGTTCTGTGCATATGGCTGGACCAGCATAACTGTTTTCAGTATACTGACCATATCGTGTGTCACCCTCAACTCAAAACCTGTAAAAATCATAAGTCGATTAAAAAAATTAGGGATTCTTATGTTTAGGAATAATATAATAGGGTTTATTTATACAAAAAAAAATAGGTTAAAATATATAAGGTATAATTATCTTGTAAATAATATATATCATATTTTTTTTTAATTGTTATCTTCATAATATACATTCCTAAATTACAAATTCCAGGATCTTTTTAACATCTCCTTATTTGTATTGAATTGAAAGATATAAATCAAAAAACAACTTACTCTAGTGGTAAGTTGTTTACAAAACTCATGAATGATCCAAGTTCAAATCCAACTATTGTCTTATTTTTAATTAAACAATTTTAAAATTAAAAATTAACAAATAAAAAACAAATTTTAAAATTTACAAAAATAAAATTGAAAAAATATAAAAAATGCCACATAAATACATTGATGACATGGAAATATGACATGGCATTATGGGATGCCAAGTGGCATTTTATGTAACATGCCTCTCTATATATATAATATATATATATATATATATATATATATATATATATATATATATATATATATATATATATATATATATATATATATATATATATATATATATATATATATATATATATAGTGTAGGGTTATTTTCGAAACCAAATAAAATGCGAGAACTGCGAGAACCAACACTAGCCGTTGATCAAAATAATCAATGGATGAAAATAGAATGGCATTATGGTAAATAAAAAAAAATTGTTTTAGATTTTTTATTAAGTTAAAGGGCAATTATGGAATTTTACATGACATCAATAACATAAATATAGGAGCAGTTTTTTTTTCACATTTATTTTTGTCACTTATCTTTATTTTTGAAGATGAACCCTAAAAAAAATTTGCAGCCGCCTCATCCTCTCCCTCATCTATTATCTTATTCATAACCACCACCCTAATTGATCCACCTATCATTACCTCCTCACAAAAAAACGGATAATGAAGGTTGTGTGACCACCTACTTCATCCCGATGATCAATATGTGTTGGGACCTTCTTCCAGATCGACCATTATTCTCAATTTCGTTATCCTCTGATGTGTCGTTCTTCTAGATCTGATCGATATGTACTTTTTGTTGCAAGTTGACGCACCATCAATAAAATTATCCACCTGCCGTCACTTTCTTCGAATCGGCATCAAATTATTTCCATATGCAGATGCAAAGTTTAGTCAAAGGTAATCAATATTAAACTAATATGATATTTTTTCAATTGAATTGTCAAAATATTAAGTCTTACATCTTTTATTATTTTAATTCTACTAAATCAAGATCACTGGTTTTTTTTCGTGATGAACATTAATAGCCTTTAGTCATTTTTGTCAATGTCCTTTTTGTTTGCTTGTGAAATCCTTAGTTCATTTAATTTCTTCGGTATGCCCAGGCTTTAATTTGAATTTACTTGTTTTATAGTTTCTGACTTTGTTGTGTATAAAAGGAGAAGTAAAGAACAAATTAAGAATATAAACAAATGTTCTTTTTATAAATTAGTATACATGTGCAAGCGGTTGTACTTAATGATCGATATGAATGAAGTTTTTTGCTTTTGGTTTAGATTTTCACCATGTTTATAGTGATGGCGTTTATTGATTGATAAACTTGTATTGATAGTAAGGATGATGATGATGATTAGATAATAGAAATCGTGGGATGTTATTTTTATATATTGATGTTGTAAGATTGATTAAAAATATGATATTATTGTCAATTATCTAACGTTAGTTGTCAAATTTTCACTTAAACTATCTAAAATGATTGACTAGTGTTAATTGGTGGTTGATTGGTATTAATATGTATTTAGGTGTTACTAATTCACATTGAATAATGTTAAGTTGTAGTTTTGTTGGTATAATGTTGTTTGTGGGTTAATGTTTTTTTAGCAAAATTAATAAAAGAGGTGTGGACATGTGTTATTGAGTGTGCATATGTGTTTTTAGTGTCTCTAGTGAATTTGATGCTTTCTCTACATATGTGTTTTTACCGTTTCAGAGTTTAAATGTATTTAAAGGGCATATATGTTTTTTGTTCTGATATAAGGATGTTTTGTGTTTTGTTATAAAAGAAGTGTGCATATGTGTTATTGAGTGCATATGTGTTTTTACTGTCTTTAGTGAATTTGATGCATTCTGTGCATATGTGTTTTTACAGTTTTCGGAGTTTAAATGTATTGAAAGAGCATATATGTTTTTAGTTTTGATATAAGGATGTTTTGTGTTTTTTACGATTTTAATAGTGCACTTGTGTTTTGTGTAGTTATAATCAGGTATGTATATTGTCAATGAGGGTAATTTGCTGGATGGATAAACGTATGCACATATGCAGTGAGGATGAACTTGTTAAGGACGTTGTGCCACGTATGCATGTTGACGAACAAAAAAGAAAATGATGATACTATAATATCACATTTGTTATTAACAGATAGAGAGCCGATGAAAACGACGAAGATGAATATGTTAGCAACGATGTTGCACATATGCAAATTGATGAACACGAATGAAAAACGATCATGTAAAGACACTGTGCGGGATCTAATTATGTTAAATATTATTAGTACACACATGTATAATCAATAAATTGTAGAGGCTTTTTATTTATTTATTCTTTTTTGAATCTTTTAATCATTTGTATTTGAATTACATAAATGTATTAATAAAGTTTTGTTGTTTGTATACATACTTATGTAATATTTTCTATAGACACATGTGTAAATACAAAACACCTATGCATAAACTGAAAGTACAATTATCACAAAATGAAAAACACATGTGCACACAATGTAAAAAAAAAAAAAAAAAATCCTAGAATTACGGGAACTAAAAAAGGTTTTTGTAAAAAAAAATCAAATATAAAAAAAATAATTTTACCATTATACCCTTTTGAATTAAATAATAAAAATTAATATAAGAAAAATATGATTGGTTGATCTTTGGTTCTCGCAGCTCTCGATTTTTTTTTTCGAACATAACCCTTCCCTATATATATATATATATATATATATATATATATATATATATATATATATATATATATATATATATATATATATATATATATATATAGAGAGAGAGAGAGAGAGAGAGAGAGAGAGAGCGCTTCTAGAAAAAAGTGTAATTAGAGGAAAAGTGAGAAAAAAAAGTTATAGGGTCTAATTTGAAACATCTCAAACTTCGAGGGTAAGTTTTGAAAACCACCCCACCCACCCCCACCTCCACCCCACCCCACCCCGCAAAAAATCCGCAAAAAAAAAAAAAAAATTTTGGGCAAAATTTTTTTTTCCATAAAATTTATAACCGTGATGCACCTTTTTTTTTGTGGTGCATCTCGATTATAAAATTGGTGCATCATAGTTATAACTACTTTTTTAACCGTGATTTACCAAAATAAAAAGGTGCATCAGATCGCATATGTTGTTAACTTATTCCAGAAAAAGTTTTGAATTAGAACCTTCAACCTTTGTGTATAAAAGAGAGATTTTTCAAATGATTCAACACGTTTATTTTATTAATCACATTGTTAATATAGAATGAAATCAATTATCCTAACATGTTTCAGAGTTATTTTGTTTTACTTTTCATCAATTCACGATGGTTAATATTCACTGGCGTTATCCCAATGACAAAGCATGTTATAACAAAGAGAAGCGGCACTACCATGACTACCATCCGTCCCTGGTTGTACAACTAATGCCCCAAATAGAGTATAGTACACTAAGTTATTGCAATGTTATAGGAGCATATTAGGTAACGATTGTTGGGTGCATCTCGGTTATAAAAAATGATGCATCATAGTTATAACTACTTTTTTTTAACTCTGATTCAACAATATAAAAAGGTGCATCAAATCGCATATGATTAACTTATTACAGAAAACTTTGAATTAGAACCCTCAACCTTTGTGTATAAAAAGAGATATTTTTAACTGATACAACACGCTTATTTTATTAATCACATGGTTAATATACAATGAAATCAATTATCCTAACATGTTTCAGAGTCATTTTATTAAATCACATGGTTACCTTACTTTTCATCAATTCACGATTGTTAATATGCACTTGCGTTATCCGAATGACAAAGTATGCGGTGCTACCATGGCTACGATAGCTCCGTCTCTGGTTGTACAACTAATGCCCCTTAAAGAGCATAGTATACTAAGTTATTGCAATGTTATTGGAGCATATTAGCTAACAATAGTTGGGTGCATCTCGGTTATAAAATTTGGTGCATCATAGTTAAAACTATCGTAGCAAAAAAAAAAAAAAAAAATCTGGAGGCCAAAAAAATTTTTTTTTTTTGGCAAAAAATTTCCCGCCAAAATTTTATAATTGTGATGCACCAAAATAAAAAGGTGCATCACAGCTTATAAAATTTATGGAAATTTTGGCCAAAAATAAAAAATTTGGCCTCTAGAAAAAAAAATTTTAGCAGAAAAAAAAATTTCGGGGGTGTGGCGGGGTGGGGTGGGGGGTAGGGTGCGAATTACTGAAACCTCCTTAAAGAATGAAGGAAAATACAATTAGGTCCCCGTAGTTTGGTGTGAAAAAAGAAGGGAAGAGGGGTGATCCAATGGTTGAGATTACTTTTCTCACTTTTCTTTTGAGATCAACTTTTAAATGATCCAAGCTCTATATATATATATATATATATATATATATATATATATATATATATATATATATATATATATATATATATATATATATATATATATATATATATATATATATATATATATATATCAAATGAGAACACTAAATTTGATGAGAATGCGAGAAGTAATCTTAGCCACTCATTTAATCATCTCCTAATTGTGATCTAATGGCCAAGATAATTCCACCATTTAAAAAAAAATTATTTTGTTTAAATTTTTTCAAAATTTTTTCGCAAAACATTTTCGGAAATTTTCAAAAAAAAATTCAAAATTTTCAAAAAATTCAAAATTTTCAAAAAAAAAATTGAAACTTTTCATAAAAAAATTTGAAAATTAAAAAAAATAAATAAAATAATAATAATAATAATAATAATTGTCCTCTAATTTATTATGCAAGTGTTAATGTGCAAAAAAAATTATACAGTACAAACATGTCAAAGCTCCACACAAGCTCTCAACTGAATGTCCACAATCATGTGCAACCCCAAAGAATACAAACAATCCTAGAGTTACACAAATCATAAATTTGTGTATTGAATGTCCACATTGATGGAGTTACGGAACACAAAAGGGTTGCAAATTTGCAACCCCAAAGAATACAAAGCATCCTGGAGTTACATAACCCATAAACCAGGCTTCTGTAAAGGAGGCATGAGCTTCTTTACCAACCCATTCATCCTAAACGGACCTTTAATACAGCCCACCTAAAAAAATCTGATAGGGGAAATGTTTCTATTGCACTAAAGTTGATGAGTTCCAGATCTTTTGTTAACATACCTTTTTCACATGTTAATGTTTTTGCAGAACTCCATCATGGAGACTGGAGAGATGTAATTCATGATGAAGTTAGCTATTTGGTAACACAATTTGACATCCCTATTGTGCTTGATTTAGTTCTACGATTTCATTGTGTGTATCGAATTATGTTATTTTGGGGTTTTCTATGTTTTATTTGGTTAATTTATTGTTTTTGTAGTTGTTGATGGCTCAAGAGACTATTTTTGTTGGTCCGATATTTTTGTGTAAAACCATGAAACGTATGAACAACAGTTTGAGCAAATGAAAATAACTGATGAACATTAGAAATGAAAGCATGTTTACACAATCTTGACCTGCTACTACTAATAATACCCATTTCTACATTACGACTATATCAGTTTCATTTAGAGATTAAGGTGAAGGCTTTTACGAGGGATAGTTATGGAATACTATCCCTGATAATGATAAATGTTATTCTTCAGGTTATGAAAAGGAAGATTTCAGTTAGAATAGGAGGAAGATTCTAGTGGCGAAATCCCTTGCTTACTACTTCTAACATCCTCCCTATATATACTAGGGAGATACAGTGTTAGTAGTTACGAGATAATAGTAACATGCAAACTAGAAGCAAACTAGAAGTCAGGTGCACGTGCCCTTGTGTGGCTAGGGTTGAATTATTGTTCTGACAACTATGTGCATGCAGTACATGCAAGTTGCTTTCCCTTTTATCGATGAGTTCTTATCTTCCCAAGGGTTTTCTTGTTTTGCTATCTTGAATTAATCCCGCCTAAGTGTGTTTGAGACCTTCAGCTAGATCCTTCTTCATATTTAGCAAATAACATTCAAAATAGTTAAGTATGAGCGAAATATATCTGATCAGCGTTAACTAGTCAGGCTGCATGGTTTCTTCCGGATGGTTTAAGTTGATAAGACTTTCAGAGTCTTAGAGACATTTGTCAGTCCTCTTAGACTATGGTTGTTTGTAACTTCTTGTATTTTGCTAGCTGACTCCGCATTAGGTCACAAAGTGTTTTGTTCAGTTTGGACTTCATCTTCTTTAAAGCTTGACTGTTTTCCCAAGAAGTATACAACATATCTGAGTTGTTATGCTCTGATATGTGAAGACACTCGGTGAGTTCTTTTGTCAGAATCGTTGTTCTTTATATCAGTGATTGACTAAATCAAGTGGTCTTGACTTTAAATCTTCTGAGGTTGCTCGCTGAGGTGTATACCTTTGCGAGTCTTTTGATAGCTGATTGTGATTAACTGTGCTGATCATTGTCAGGGAGTAAACTTTGCTCTTTGTTTACATTTTGACTTAATCAGAGAGTGGACTAGTTCTCTGATTTTTATCAGCTAGTGAATTAGGCTGTTTGTATTTGTCAAATACTTGGTGAGGGATAATCTGGTCAAATTTAGATACAACAATTCTTCTTACGAAAATAGAAGATGACGAAGGCTATGGTTTGAAGAGGATGAAGGCTAAAGATTTGGTTAATTTATGGTTTCATGTGAGCATAGTTTTTTTAAGAGGACGAAGTCTATGAAAAGACTATTTTTAGTTGCTTTTTTCTAAACAAAGGCAGTGTATTTATTTGTATATGTGTAAGAAAGGTTTTTATTATTTGGTATGTTTCAAAACTGAATTTTCTAAAGTAAATAGGGTACTGCGTATATTTTTTTTTTTTTTACATTTTTAGAAAGGAAAAAGGAATTTGTTTAAACTTAGTTTTCTTATGAAATGCAATATATGTTTAGCTACCTTAGAGGTTTATGTTTTGTTAGTTTATGCAATGTTTGTGTTTGATTTAGATAGTTCAATTTTTTTAATTTATTTATTTATTTATTTTTCTTTGTTGTGTAGTTGCTCATGAGCATGATATGAAGATGAGAAGCCGGATGAAGACATGATGTTACGTTGTTGATATTCAAAGATGTATGAGGTAAATTTTTCAAAAATATAAGATATGTAAAAAGGATTTATATAATGGTGATCTTTGTTCTCTACATAAAACAAGTGTTATATAGAGTTAGAATCAAATAAGAATAAAAATTAAAATGAGAAAGATAAAAAGAAACTACAACCACACATTTCAGATGCATCTACAAATATTGATGCATCTCCCCTTAAAAATGTCACTCCAATTTGAATTTTGTGGCTACAAATTCTTCTTATTGTAGTTCTTCTTCTCATCGGACTCCTTCCTATCATTTTTAATATTATTATATTTTTGGCCAATATATACTGTATTGGAAAAAGAATGTGAGTGTTAGGTCACTAAGTTTACAACACAAGCACAATAGAAAGAGATAGAGAGAAAGATCGGATGAACAAGACACAAACCAAACACTATGCGTATGAAACAAAGAACGGTTATGCGTAGCACATGTGAAATAGAAATGAATTGAACAACCAACCCTCAAGTGAGGGTTATTACAAGGTATTTATAGGAAGGGGAGCTAGGGCAACACTCCTACTCCCTTCCTTTCCTTAATGGACATGGGCCTAAGCTCATGAACCTTCTACATAAGCTTAAGCTAATAACAAACATAAAGGCCATAATTAAGCTAACTATTACATATGAATCACTAACACTTGATTAAGGTTTAGGAGTGATTCCAACAATCTCCCCCTAAGTGTTGGTGATGAATGAATGTGAACGGTTAAGGTGCTGATGTAATAGTAGCTTTGACGTCTTCTGACATTCTTCTTTCTTGTGAGAAGAATTGCCTTGATTTGAACAATCTCCCCAGTGTAGAGAAATTGTTTTCTTTAAACAGTTCTGCTTTGACGTCATCTTAATCTTTGTTCTTTGATCATTGTTCTTTGTGATGGTAGTGATAGTATGTTGTGGTTGTCGGATCAAGTCTCGCTTCAAGTCCGCTTTCACGCTCCAAAGTTCCACGTCATTCTTCAACATGCTCACACGCCTTTAACGTTGGATTTCAGATCGATGAAGTTCTTTAAGTCTTTAACTTTGTAGATTCTTTGGCTTGACAAAGAATCATTCGACTTTTGTGTTGCTTTTAGATAGAACTTTCATTAGTGATGATGTTGGCATGAGCATGTGAAGAATCGCACGATCGCTCGCTCCGAGCTTCCATAAGAAGAAAACATGAAAACGGTTAGTAATAAGCGGATTCCGCACTTACAAGTTTGAACTTCGAGAGTGTTAACAAGATAGTGTGACAACACAACTCTAATTCTTACAAAGGCCGCTCTGAACCGGAGTCCCACAAGTGAGATAACGCGATGTACCAAGTACACCTACACTTTAGATGAGTCGCCGAGGTACACCAAGCATCACCTCACGATCGAGACCGCTTGAGACACACTAAGCATAATCCACGAGGAGTTACCAAGTAACTCGCTATCGTGGTCGTTTGATGTTGACCCGGCAGAGTCTCCATTCAATCACCGAGGATCACTATTGTGAACCTCTCATAAATGTTCTCGACATATTGCTAAGATCCGTGAAGGACTCGATAACGCACCACCGATGTTCTTATTGTTGAACACCAAGTGATGAAATGTCAAGTATACCTAAGAGATCTTTTGATGAATCTCGTGGCTCTAGACTCAATAGTGCATTTTGGTTTTCCCGAGCGGAGACTAGGAGAGGTATCCTTCTTCAATATCGCAATCTCTAAGAGAAAGCCGATAGATTATGTAGGGTTCCCCGTGAGAATGAAACAAGCTTCGCTGAGAGAAACTTGAGTGGCTAAGAAGGTTTAGTGCATGCGCCACCGGGTCCATGACAACTTTTAATCTTCAATACCGGCGTCATCAAGTGACAACCAAGAGCATATGAATTGAACCCGATGTCTACCCTAAGTTGAATAACTGGAGTGCTATTTCTTTTCACCCTTTTCTTTGCATTTCTTTTGATTCTTCAACTCCTTCTTTCTCCAATTCTCATTTTCTCCTTTTACAATCATACCTAAGGACTTCTAATTCTAACTATTGGTAGTATCCTTGGGTAGATCCTCCGCTCTGGCGGATCATAGGACGTTATTCCTAACCTTAATCACCTTATAACTCCATTGCCATAAAACCATTTTTCATGAAAATCTCTCAAGGTGTTTGTGAATGAAAACATGTTTGAACACTTCAAGAGTTTTAGATTTTCAGAATACTCCCCTCCACATGTGCTTAAGAGTTTTTATGGAAATCGCACAGTGAGGGAAGAGTTCGCACTTTTTGAATTGATCGACTCAAGATAGACAATTCCTTGCGAGACACGATTACGTTGCATAGTTAAAGAGATACATTGTCAGCTTTTAGGTGACAACTAGCTCTAATAACTACCTTGAAGATGTGGACAACCCCGAAAGGTTGTCAAACTCGTCACAGTTCATGTCTATCAAGAGCTTCTCGAATAGGTACAATTTACTTATATAAGTCTTGGAAGACAAATCTTTTCAATGTAAGACTGTTTAGATCCCGTCAATTCATGGGTTGAAGTCTTTTCACACGAGGATTCAATTAGCAAAACACAACATATTTCTTATCACGTATTTTTCTCCCCCTAAAAAATGGCATATAAATGTTATTTTTGAAGAAATGATGATATCAAATATGACCATTTTGAGTTTTGTGGGAAAAGTACCACTGAGAAAAATTGTGTGAACAAAGATTTTAGTCAAATATTCCCCCTCAACAAGTGATAAACAGTTGAGGTTTTGAAAATCATAAGGGGAAGTACTTGTTCTTTTGAGCAAAACCTTAAAAATGAAAGGTTTGATAGGTTTTACTCAAAAGTAAGAAGCTTTTGCTCCTTTTATAAGGATTGTGGCACTGAAGCATACCACAGGGTTCTTTCTTGACAAGTACGGGTTGTACACTGTTATGTGTGCACAAGCCATGGTCATAATAAATCACACATCCAAATGAATATGAAATAGAATCAGTTCAAGGGGTACCAGGTAGTCCAGTGATGTTGCCAGGAGTGCCAACCGGGCGTTGATAGCCGGTGAGATTAATCCTGGGATGACCACCAACAAAGCTGTTGGGAATTGCAGATTTAATAATTACAAAACCACGAGCAAGAATGAAGAAAGAAGAAATAATGAAGGTCTATTATATAATTTATTAGTAAGCTACAATTAGGGTTTTGTGTAACCTCCCTCTGCTATATAAAGAGGGTAGGCATCTAGTTTATGACCATCCCTTTCATTTTCATTTCATAGTATTCATCTCTAATGAGAGTCTAAACACACGATCATAGCGTGTGTATATTAGTAGTTGTAGTAGTTTCTTTGTTTTAATTAATAAAGAAAACCTTATTAGTGATATTGATTGTTATTATCATTCCGTTGTGCTTTCATTCAATTGATATCATTGATACCCTAGTTGAGTCCTGATCTTGGATTCAACAATTGGTTTCAGAGCCTCGTGGCTTTCGATCTAGGGTTTATAAGGTTTTATGTCATTAGGGTTTATGCAGCAGTTGTGAAAAAGAAAAGAGGCAACAGGCATGAAAAGAGAGGGAGAGCAGATCTGATGATGGGGTTTATTGAAGGTTCTATTGTCGTTATACAAGTTAAAGGCTGATAAGATTCATGGCCGATTATGATAAATCAAGGCGGTTAGTGAGCGATCAGCGATTATGCGGGGATTAATCGGCCGCCTGGACCGATTTTTACAATAGAGGTTCCTGTTGGTTGCTTATTTGGTTCCTGCTGGTAGTATTGGTTCCTGCTGATTGGTTGCTGCTGGTTGTTATGGATTTCCTACTGGTTGATCAGGTGCGTGTCTTATCATATCTCAAAGTGAGTAGAGGCACTTTTGAGGTAACTTGTTCATACATTAATGGTGTGACAAAGACTTGATAAACTAGCGAAGGGGTGAGATCTATAGACTAAAGGTACTTAATGCGCACATTTGCTAACACTTTAAGGAGTTACGTTGTAGTGCTCAGTGTTAGTGAAGGGGTGTAATCTACAGAAGGTGCTTAATGCTCACATTTGCTATCACTTTAAGGAGTCACGTTGTTGTGCTCAGTGTCTCATATTATTTGAGGGTTTATTAAGATTTGGAGTCACATGGATAGTGCAAGATATAAGACGCCTATGTTGATGTTTCTACTGGTTCTCCATTCCTACTGGTAGACTATTTTGATTTCTGCTACTGTGCGTTATTTCTTTTGTTTAGTAGTTAAAAAAAATAAAAAAAAATTGAGATGGTTAGTATAATTTTAAGGGGAAGCTTATGGTTTATATACTTACCATCTACATGCATCACTTGAGGGGAAGTGTCTATGAGTTGCACAAGACCCCTATTAGATGAAGAGGAAGAAGATTCATGATGTGCAGCTTATTATTGAGATGACATGTTTTTACCATTGTTTCTTCATACAGGTTGTTTTGTACTATCAAGAAACTGGAACTTAACCTAGTCAAATTCCAGTTTAGGGGAAGATTTTCGGGAATTACAGATTTAATAATTACAAAACCACGAGCAAGAATGAAGAAAAAAGAAACAATGAAGGTCTATTATATAATTTATTAGGTATATTTGTTAGTAAGCTACAATTATAGTTTTGTGTAACCTCCCTCTGCTATATAAAGAGGGTAGGCATCTAGTTTATGATCATCCCTTTCATTTTCATTTCATAGTATTCATCTCTAATGAGAGTCTAGACACACGATCATAGCGTGTGTATATTAGTAGTTGTAGTAGTTTCTTTGTTTTAATTAATAAAGAAAACCTTATTAGTGATATTGATTGTTATTATCATTCCGTTGTGCTTTCATTCAATTGATATCATTGATACCCTAGTTGAGTCCGGATCTTGGATTCAACAAAAGCTCTCTAATTATCTGAACTGATCCCTTCGATACAACCGTTCATCAATCATAGTGATGATCCTCCTTACATCCCTTCTATCCTGAGAGTTCCATCGCTTTGGGTTCCCATTGTCTTCACGTATATCCTTCAACCAATAAGCCAATCCGTCCCTAACCTTCTTCAATGTGTGATCCCCAAACTTGTGAAGATCTCTACATGCCATCAAGCAATTTCGTTGAAGTTCACTGCGATAAACGACGCCGAATGGTTTGCTGACGAGTGTGTATTGTGGAAGCTGGTTGATGTCGGAAGTTCACGTTGAGGTTTGGTGAAGTTGACACGGGTCTGATACGACTCAACAGCTAGTTGTAGATCTTCTACACGTTCTTTGATTACTATGCTTCTGATGAATATAAGCAAGGACTTGATGCATTCACGTTGTACTTCAGTCTAGAATTGTCTCATGCGTCCCTGTACTTTTGCAAGATACATATCTTCAATGTCGTTGAGAGACAAATTCTCAAAGTCCGCTTCACAGAAGGCATAATCCCTTTCGTTTTGTCGTTTGACCACGATATTCCTTAGGAAAGTGTAGTCCCATTTAGACGAAAGATCAACATGTATAATGGCAACGATCCCTTTAGTACTATATACTACATCTTTAGACTTGCGAACTTGGCAGCTCTTGTAGTAGATTCGTCGGCGTTCTGGCCAATGATGAATCTCGTACAATGCATCGACATCATACTGTTCCACCCTGTTAGAAAACAAGTGAGTAGCCTTTTCTTCGATGGCTATGCAGTTTGAGTATATGGCTGCCGGGAATGGAATCGTAAGTGATGTAGCGTATTTCCTTGAACCATCACCACCGTGTAGAAGAAATTCTAAGTCATTATTGAAGAAGTAGCGAAATGGAATCTTAGGCTGATCTGGTTGGCCAACTGTAGGTAGAGGTTTTGACCAATCGGTGTAGTAAGGAGCATTATATCTTCTGGTAAAGTCGATGTTTGCTTCAGGGTTGAGCCAATCAATGTTGTTGGACATGGCTCGAGCAATGTTTTCAAGGTGATACTCAACCTCGATGGCACTTTCAGACCTGTCTTTTAGCAGTTGAAAAGCTTCATTCTTGATTCGTTTCAACTCTGATTTCATCATCTTCTTTACTCGGAATTTTTCTTGCAGTATATTTGCATGCTCCAATGTACTACCGTCTTCCAAATCTTGACCTTCAGGTGGGTAGGGAGTAGAATTAACAAGTGTGGAAAACCAGTCGTATTCATCAGTGTCATCTTCATCTAGCCATGATACGACGTCAACCTTAGGCGCATTCTTTTTCTTTTTCTTAGGCTTGGATGAGGATTCTGGTTTCTTAACTTTGTCGGGAGAGGTGGGTTGTTGTTGGGGCTCATGGAATTCCTCATCGTCACCACCCGTATACTCAAAGTGATCACCAATTTTCTGAGTCTGGGGTGGTAACTCAGAAGAATCCTGAGGTTTTTCAGTAGAAGATCAAGGAGGAGACCTTTGTTGAGTTGGAGTCCGTTAGGGTGGAGGTTGCATAGAAGATGATTCACCGGACTTCTTCTGCGTTTAGGCTCGCCATTCTTATCCCGATCCTTATCTTCATCGTCGCGTGGACGCTTAGGCCTTTCACTTCTTCTCCGCATGCCGATTTTAGTTGGTATTCCAAGAATGCTTCAAACAATTTACCTTCGTAGGAGGCAAATGTTGCGATCGTTTCGACATTTGAGCTACCAAAGGTTAACCAATTCAAAGATCCGAGAAGATTATGGGATCAACTGGATTGATGTTTACATGCATTGGAGTTGATTTCATAGTCCTGCTTGGCCGATGTAAGAGATTCGGATAGAGTTGTTTGGTGAACATCTCCTTTGTAATTCCGTGAACGATGTCAAGAAGGAACTTGTGAGTGTATCCTTTGATCATCTCATCCATTTTCCTTGAAGATCATCTTTCATGAGCTTCGGACATATTCCTTTCAACTTGCATCTTGTCGTTCTCATCATGAAGATACCGTGTCGATCGTCAAGAAATTCATTTTCTTGTAGAGCACGCCTTTCTTTCGACTGCTTGACAGCTTTAACGATTCGTGTCTTAGCTTGAGAGATCCAAGATGCTGTTGGCTTCTTCACTGATTTGGATGTTGATTTGGTTGATCTTTTTTATGGTGGTGGTGAGGAGTGAGAAGATGAATCCGATGATGATGAGATGTGAGGAGACTCGGGGTCCTTCGGTGGTTCAGAAGTTTCCTCCTTAGAACGAGTGGGACTGTCTAGAAGAAATTTATCATAAGCGGTTTCTTCTTCATTTCCAGACATAGTCTTATCATCAGCCTTAGAATCATCAGCAGGAGTTTTCTTAGTCTTATCAATTTCTGGTTCCTCAATATCAAAGTTGATGGGGTCCTCAGTCTGCCATTGTTGTTGTTCGTGGGTGGTGGTAGCACCAGTTCCCTTATCGGGTTGATTAACCACATCAAGAACTGGTGTGGCTTGAGTACCACCACTCGAACCTCCGGGGCCACGATTTTGATCTTTTACAAATGCTTCGGCAAGATGTTTATGTATGAGTTCCTTCAACTTCCTTTGATATTCCTTTTGCTCATCAATGGGTTCTTCTTCTGAGCTCTCCTTATCATGCTCAATTACTAGAGTTTTCCCTTTTCCTTTATCTGCTGGTGGACTGGGAGGTCTAGCTACTGATGGAGTAATATTGGTTGCCATTTCAGAGTAGAAGATCTCTTCGTCTGATTGTGTATCTTCAGAGCTTTCGTCCACTAGCTTTCTTGGCGGTTCACGCTTTGGCACGGGAATGGGAACAGCTTCCTTAGAAGGAACAGTCCTTTTACGAGGAGGATTCCTCTTGGGAACTTCCTCGACTCTCGCTTGCAAGACTTCTTGTACTCCTCTTACGGTTTTCCTTGTAGGTGTACCGTAAGATTTATCATCAAGAAAACCAACTTTGTTCTTTTCACAAAGAACCAAATATCTTTTATAAGAGTAGAGTCGTTTGAGTTCATCCGAGAGAAGGAGATCGTGCAACACAAAGACCTTGTTTCTTGGTAGTTGACTCCTTAACCGATCGTTAGAGTGGGTTCGGACAACAAGTCAAGATTGTCGGGTCATTGATTCTTTGGGGATATCGGGGTTGTATCCAAGTGCTCTTTGGATCAACAGCTTTGTATATCCGATATAAGGAATCTTTGAGCCAAGCTTTTGAGGAATGTCATCATGTCATCCTATATCGAGCTTCAATTTCGATGTGTTTCATGTTGATCGAGCCCAAAAGATTTGCGCCCACGAGCTTGGGATGCTCATAGCCGCTATCACGACCAGAAACAGATTTTGTGATGATGATGTAAAGGGTTCTCCAAGGCTGAGGAATATTCTTGAGATCCACGTGTGAATGCTTATTGATTACTCTTGAAGCTTCATCGTACCCAATATCAATCAAGAATTGCAGAACAATCTCTTTAGTTGGTGCAACAGAGTATTCAGTTGGTATGATGTCAGGAATGAGGAGGACAGCTCTTAAATCTGCAGGAGTGATAGTGACTTGTTTGTGATTGAGAGTCACAGTCACAGCATTCTGTCCTTTGATCTTTTGCATTGTGTTCCAGAACTGATGAATGTAGATCTCGAACAAGAGCGTAATGAGAGCATGTTCGATAAGGATGGTTATTCGTAATATCCATAGCAATCAAGCAAGAGGACTCGAAAGCGGTGAGGTCAAAGTCAACACAAAGGTTGTTCTTTCCAATCTTCATTGGATAGCCATGAGGGAAGATATCAGCAATGGTGAGTACATTTGGTGCATCCACATTCATTTGAGTGTCCATGTCATGATCTGAAATACATTTAGCCAAAAGAACCAACATATCGAAAGACATTATGTTAGTCAACAGATGGTTTTATTGTCTAATAATTGAATGAGATATGTCAATGATTGTTACGAGTCCAAACTCACTTGTTTGTTCAATAGTCCAATGATGTCGTGATAAGTTTTGAGAGTTAGTTAACTTTAGGTTTGAAAGTTTATGTTATCTCATATTTTTCACAACATATTAAACGTTTAAGCTTATTAGTGATATTATTGGTTTCGTGACGTTATGATTTATTTATTTACAAGTTTGCACGCGTAACAATTCATAATGAAGGTTTAATCAAGGCTTAGGCGTAGAAATGGTAGCTTATGCGTAAACAGAAGTTATACGCGTATGCACAAGCTTATGCGTAGGATCCTGACTTACGCGTAAGAAATATTACGCGTAGGAACAGGGGACCTTATGCGTAGAGCTTACGCGTAAGCGCATATAAAACCTTACGCGTAAGGCTTACTCGTGAAGAGTAGACCTTACGCGTGGAGGTCATCGTTACGCATATCCTTCACAGGATACGCGTAGTCCCATATGTAGAACCTTATGCGTAGCAGCTACGCGTAAGATTACTCTTACTCATAACTCTCTACGCGTAAGGTGATCCTTATGCGTAGATGTGTAACAACCTTGATTCTGATTTTTATGTGTTGCAAACCTGAAATAAAATCATCATATCATCAATTTTAGCACATACATTCATTCTATAACGGATCATGGCATGAATACTTATCAAACAGTTTACGCGTAGAAAACCTTATGCGTAGAACTTAAACCCTAGTTTCAAGAATTACGCGTAAGAAATCTAGTCATGGAAATTGCACTAAAATTTTTCTGGTAAGTCTAAGATGCCTATTGAGTTGTCTTAGCCAAGTTTTAACATCAAATGTGTCAAGAATCAAAAATACCCAAACCGAATGAACATAAACCCTAAATTCCAATTTATGAATCATTAGTGTTTCTGGGTGAAATCTGGGACTAGATATGATCAATTCAACTTGACAACAACCTCCTACAAAAATCTTTTTCACCAAAAAAAAACGTTCTCATTTGAAAATACCCAAAACGACTCATGAAACCTAATTTTGAAAAACAATCAATTCGTGTTTCTGGGTGGATTTTGAGGATAAACATAGTATCATTGATGTTATTGAAACGTTTTGACACACTTATTTTAACCACAAACACACACCAATGATTGTGTGTTCATACGCTTATGCGTAGAACACATAATCACTCATATCTCACGTTTTAGCCATTGGATTTGTAAAAGATTCAAAACCATTGTTTGTAAACACATTAAGATTATGAAACAACTTACAAATTGATGATCCAAAACACGGATTTGTTGAACGATTTTTAAGCGTAGGATATGGTTGGTGGAATATTAAATGTGATGAGTAAATGAATTAGGTGGGTAGTTTTATTAAAATAACTTTAAGATTTTGACAGTTTTAGTCCTTCCACCTTTTCTATTTTCATCCAAAGCCTTTTAACTTCCATTTTGGTTACCAAACGAAAGATTTTAAGAAAGAAACTTGACGACACTCCCCCTCGACTTAAGAAATAATGAAAGGTTATAAATTTTAGTCCGAGGAGTGTCAGTGAACCAGAAATGTGACCACCATTTTAAAGAAACAACCGGATAAGGTAACATGCAAGTACAGTGATCTTTTGAAACAGTTAAGTATTTATTTTCTTCCCCTCAACACTTCATCTGAAAAATACTGAATTTTGAAAGATTAGAGTGTTGAAAGAAGAAATGTACTTGCCATGTTGAAAGAAAAATAGATAGAAGAATATTTTTGATGTTTTATCAGGTTTTATATTTTTGTATTTTGTTTTTGAAAAATATTTACAAAAGAGATTTTGGTGTTTGACTGGTTTTTAAGACTGTTTTAAGAGTTCATCCAATTCCTCTTGAGTCAAACACCGCATACCAATCCGGTGGACCAACTCATTAAACCTAGCGGGAGGCAAGGCTTTGGTGAGAAGTTCTGCCAATTGGTATTCTGTACCCACGAAGTATAATTCAACTGTACCTTGTTCCACGTGGTCCTTGATGAAATGATAGCGAAGATCGATGTGCTTTGATTTCGAGTCTTGAATCGAGTTGCACGAGATCGCAATGGCACTCCGATTGTCGCAGACATCGGATTCTCACAAATCGTAACCATAGTCTTTGGGTTGTGTTCTCATCCGATGACTTGAGCATAACACGCCGACATGGCTACATATCCCGCCGGTTGATGACGTGATGTACAATCCTCGCTTCTTTGATTGCCGTGACACCGTTTATCACCAAGAAATTGTAGTGCTCAAGTACTTTTCTATGAATCTAAACATCTTGCGTGATCGAGATCAAAAGCGATTAGTTCAAAACCGTAATCCTTCTGATACCGATCCCCAAGTTAATGGTTCCCTTGATGTATCGGAGGATTCTTTTAGCCTCGAGAGGGTGGGTTTCATTGGTCTTGACCGATAACGGGAGCAGAGATAAACGGCAAAGACAATATCAGTCCGCTAGTCGTTAGATACATGAGAGACCCAATAATACTTGGTATTTTGTCGGGTCGACTAATTTCCTATGTAAATCGCCTAGCTTCTTGGTATGAGTCATTGGTGTGGCATAAGTGTCACGTGTTTTCATTCCAAATTTGTTTAGCAATTCAAGGGCATATTTGGATCGACTAAGAAAATACCACGGGTGATTGATGAACTTGCAGTCCTAGAAAGAACGTAAGTTCACCCATCATGGACATTTCAAAATTTTTCTTCATTAGTTTTGCAAAAGCGATTGAGTACTTTTTATGTGTAGACCCAAAATGATGTCATCCACGTAAATTTGAAAAATTAAGATATGTGCCCGTGATATTGTATGAAAAGAGTAGGGTCAATGTAACCTTTGGTGAAATTATTGGCAATGAGGAAAGATGATAGCTTATCGTACCATGCCCGAGGAGCTTGTTTGAGACCATACTGAGTTTTGTTCGGTTTGTAGACATGGTTCGGGAACTCGGGATCGATGAATCCTTCGGTTGGTCGACATAAACCGCTTCTTCGCTTGTCCATTTAGAAACGCAGCTTTGACATCCATCCGAAAGACCGTCATATTCATATGAGCCGCGAACGCGAAATATCCGAACGACCTCAAGACGAGCAACCGGAACAAATGATTCTTCAAAGTCAATACCTCCTCCTGTCAATAACCTTTAGCCACCGACGTGACTTGTTTCGATTACGCCCTCAAAGATCCAATTTGTTCTTCCAAATCCATTTGAGACCAATGACGAGACCCTGTTGGTCTTTCAACCGCCCCATACTTCAAGACGTTTGAATTGGTTGAGTTCTCCTTGCATGGATTCAATCCAGCTTGTCTTTTTCATTGCGTCTTTAATATTTTTAGGCTCGTTAGCGGGCGGTGAGTGCATAAATGCAATGTTCACCATCCGAGTGAAGACGTTGTCTCGTAACGACCGGTTGATTCGGGTTGCCAATAATATTTTCCGAGGATGGTCTTTTGTCCATCGATGTGTAGAGGTTGATGTTGGTATACATTGTGCGATTTTGAGGATTCAAATGGCTTGTTGAAGATTCCGCGACATCCGTGCAGCAGCCTCATTAGCAAACGGGTTAAAGAACGATTTGGATCAAAATCTGCAGGTGGGGTACTTCATTAAGAACATCATCACCGGTTCATCATTGTTGGAAGCGGTTTGTTCAACTGTTGTGTTCGAGTTAATCGGTGGTGCTTCTTCAACAGAGTTGTTGTAGCAGTGTATCGTATAAGAGTAGTATCGTTGAGCGGTGAAATAGCGGATACACCGAGCACGCTCATCAATATCGCCACCGAACAATGAGCAAAGAGTCTTTCCATTTGTTGACGAGTAAGTCGGGGCTTTGTTCGGTGATGATGGGGTTTGAGGAAGTTTAAGCGGTTGTGACCGGGTTCCAAGTCATTATGCTCGAAGCCATTTATGTAAGTTCATCAAAATGAGCATGAATCGCTTCCATAACCTCCTTTGTTCGACGATTCAGTTCGAAACCTTTAGAATTATCACAATATCCAATAAAGACTCCAATGTCGACTTTGGCTTTGAGCTTTCCAAAGTCATCACGATCATTATTTGGATAGCAAAGAGATCCAAATACATGAAAGTGTTTGAGATTCGGTTTTCATTGTGGACAAGCTCGAAAGGTGTTTTGTTGTGGCTTTGTAATCATAGAACGGTTTGAGTATAGCATGCGAGATACGACACGCCCACAAGTAATCTGGGAGTTTAGCATTGATTATCATTGTTCTTGCGCTTCCACTAACATTCGGTTTCGTCTTTCAACAACTCCGTTTTGTTCGGTGCACGTGCAATAGATGTCGATGTCAATTCCCACTTTCTCATAAAATTCATGAAGAGTTTTGTTAACAAATTCAGTTCCTTTGTCTGTCTTATTTGTCGGACGGTGTTTCGAACAACTCAGATTTTCGTGAGAAAGGTGATGATCATCGTGGAGCTTGGTCTTTGCTTCAAGAAAGTAGACCCAAGTCCAGCGTGAATAGTCATCAACAATTACTAAGATGTAGCGTTTGCCATTGATTGTTTGCACGCGCATCGGGCCACACAAATCCATGTGAAGAAGATGAAGCACATGTCGAGAGCGTGTTCCACCTTTGAAGGAAAATGAGCACGAGTGCTTTTCCCTTGTTCACAAGTCGAGCAAAGGTGATCTTTAGAATACCGGAATCGTGGGAGACCTTCAATTAGTTTGTGTCGAGCAAGATTGGTTATAGTTTGAAAGTTTAAATGTGAGAGACGATGGTGCCATAGCTGGATTTAGTTGATGTTGCCTTTGAAAGTAAGCGGATGGGAGATGAAGCAACCATGTCTTGCATAGAGATAGTGTAAAGACTAGAATTACGCGAGCCGGACATAAGGTCGTTTCCTTGTAGATCACGAATGAAACAAGATTTCTCCCCGAAAGCAACCTCCAAATCTCCATCACGTAATCGGCCTCGAAAGCAGATTGTGACCGAGGCCTTCCACATAATAAACCACGCTAATTTCGATGTTCCCATTGATATAGTCTCCGTAGCCCATGATAGTCGCAGTGATCATTCCCGAATCGACAAAGCCAATGAACTTTGCAATAAAGTTTGATAACAGTTTAAGGTTGCTGTCATGTGTCGGGAACATCCGTTATTAACAATCCGAGAATGATCTCAGTATCACCGCATTACACATGATTTACACGGATGGAATAGAAGTAGATGTGGAACCCGAAATGTTAGAGGTTCCGAGCGATATAGTAGACATACACACATCAATAACTTTAGGCATCCATTTAAATCCAAGTGTGTTATATATCTATTTCTGCCATCTCCAACTAGTATTTGCTTTTGTCTTAGTGAATGCACTTGGTGGTACGACATTCCTAGGAGGTGAAACTGGAGCTACAGGGACATCAATGCGGTTCTTAGAATCTAAAGAGGGTAGTCTACCAAGCACAGACTTAGAATGATTAGTGAGCCTAGAGGTATTCCGATTCTTAGGATTCCTTAAACGAGAGATGATAGCTTTAGCAACACATTTGTCATGACAATTAGAATTCATACTTTTACGACAAATAACACAAGGTGCATCGATCAATATCAAAAGTACTTAAAGGTTTAGCATTCGTTACATCACTATTTCTATTACATTTGCTAAACGCAATATTTATAGTGGAAGCAACGTGAGTCTTATTCATAGTCCTAGGGTCTTCTTCTACTTGAAATTCTTTATTGTTCTTTTCTTAGGTCACAACTTCCTATTCTTCCTTGTATTGCTCCTAGGTCGTGAAGTGCGGACGCTTGGAAAAGAGGCAACTATTCTGTTTCAAGAGAAGGAAGCACGTTAGCAACTTGTGATTTGGCGGTAGGGATTCTAGGTTCACGATTACTAAGTGTTCTTGGTGCTATTCTCTTAATCACGGTAGGCGGAAGTTGTTCATACTTTCCTAACATTTCTCTTAACTTAAAGATAGTGTGCACCAATTCTTGATTTTCATAACGAAGATTTCCCCAAAAATTCATGACTTCCTTAGTGTGTGCAAGAAAATGATCAAGCTCGTTTGATGCTTCATCACGAGTCTTTTAAGTAAATCAAATATGACACCATATTCTGCTTAACTTTTACAAGTTCTTGTTCATATTTTGAGATTTGACATTTCAAAGACACGTTTTGATCATCCAGTTGCTCAAATTTTAGATTAAACGCTTTGGATTGAAACGGTTGATTTTGTTTTGCAAAGCAAGTTCACGATTGTGACAATCTTTTGACACCATTGAAGACGACGTTTTGTATTTGAAAGCTCGTTAATCAATCGTTCATTTTCGACTTTTAAAGACTCGATCGATGCACATTATCGAATACTCACAGCTTACCACGTAATCAACAATGTCGGCAGAGATATAATCGATGCATATGACAAAGAATTCAATAACACAAGATTATGGACATCAAGACGATAACATCTTCCAAGAGTCGATCAACATCTTTTCTCAACATTTTCTTTTACGCTTAGTATTAGAAATAGACGTTTGCTTTCTCGAAACGACCTTCATCAATCCAAGTTCCTTATGAAAGTCCTGCTCCCAAGACAATGCACAATGTTTCAAATTTTAACATTTGGTAAAGATTTTTCCGAAAAATGTCTCTTTGTTCTCGTGCAGGCGATTGAAAATGTTGAAATTTGATTTCGAATGATATTCTATCTCATGTTGTAAAGTTTGAGGTCACCATGAAAAGGTCAAAATATCTAAGAATTTTGCGATTTTCGTGTTTCAATTTACTTCAACGATGGAAGGTAAAGGACCATAAATTTGTGCATAATCGGTTGGGGATTAACATTAGAAGACTCGACATTTTATGATAATCCTTGGTGTGTTAGAAGAATCCGTTGGTGTGACGAAAGTGACCGGTTTTGAATAGTTAAAAGGTTTGTTGTAAACAACTGTTTCTAATTTTGATCGACTCTCGTCTTACGCATCTAATTCTTGACGATGATATTCAACAACACTCATAATGTAATTATCAATTTTATATTCTGACCGAAACTTCAGATTTGGTTTGAATGCTTTTGTTGAAAGCTTAGGTTTGTAATCGCAAGATTCGGTCCATATCCATTTGGATTGGGTTTTAAAGTAAACTTTTGAATAGTTGTGACCGACTCACCATGTTTGTAAACAACATTTTAAACTCTTTAAGTTTGTTTTGCAAGTCGATAATTTCTTCAAGATGATCATCTATTCGTTTCGTTGAATGCTTTTGTATGCAGAGAACTGTTTTGACAAGTTAATAACTCACCTCGACTTTTTGATTTTCCAAGGTGAGGCGTTAATTTGCTTTTTATGTTCATGTTTCGCTTGTTCTATTTCGCACAACAAAGCATTCTTGAGCGGCTAGATCACGCATTTGTCTCTAAATATTTTTGTTTTGATGAGATTTAGCAAAGGCGGCTTCAAAACCTTTTTCACGTTTTTCTTGATTTTGAAAAAGTTGAGTTGCTTTTGTAAACATTCAAAATCCTTGGTTAACATGCATTTTACTTTTCAAGTCCCGATTTCGCACGACATTCCTCCACTATGGATTGTTGGTTTTGCCACGATCAACATCCGGACGAGGCAAAAGTTCGGTGTGTTCAACGTGAGTCACAACATGATCATTATTTAGATCCTCAAGTATCACCACGAGTCAATTTGATTATCAAGGAAACCATAAGGTCATCTTGATCGTCAAATGTAACTACGGGTCTAGTTGAAAATCGTCGGAATGAGATGTGGACGACTCATTTTGAACATTCCGAGCCTTGCGGATTCGGATGTTGGCGGAGATATTAGATCGTAGATAAATATGGTTTGTTCGGCACCGAGACAAGCCATCGATGTCATACATCGGGCCTGTGTCACTCATGTGTAACTCATGCATATTAGCCATCAACATAGCAATGCATTGGCTTGCAAGTCCTCCATACCATCATCTAAGTCTCGCATCCGCCATAAAACTCGTTCTTTGTCCGTGAGAGTTCCATCACTTCATCCTTAAGGCCAAAAGTAAAGCCTCCTTGTGATAAGCACGCCCTAGTCCTCGGCTTTGGGCATGCATTAGCCAGTGTCCTTCTCATTGCGCTTGTAGCATCAAGACCATTCAACCCATTCGAGCATTTCCTTGTTCCACCACTGAGCTCGTTGTTATTCCTACCCACAAGATTAAACCCTTGACCACCACCCATCTGACGACCATAACCACGATTATGAACTTCAACTCATCCATTGTTCACAACAGCCTGATTCCTTGTGTTTGATGAGGAACGAATGCGATTGTTGGATTTGTTTGTATAACGGCCAAAAGCATTAGCAATCATAACAAATCCTTGTTGCAATGCTTCGAACGGATCGGATTCCTCATTAGCTTGACTATAAAGTGCTTGATCATTGTTGTTGTTGTAAGGAACCAATGAGTTTGTTGAGATTGCTGTGATTGATCATGTGGTGTGATAGTGGCAGTTGTTTGAGTTGCTAGTTGAGGAGGATAACTGTTTTGAGCATACAAGGCAAGTTGTTGATTTTCCGGATGTGAAGATGAAGAAATTTGAGCACAGAGAATCCTTTCCTTATCAACTTCCTTTTGATGAGGCTTCAAGTAATCGTACAACAATCCGTATGTAGAATGATGCATGTTCTTCGCTTGACGGAGAAAAATGACATACTTCTCCCATTCAGGACCAAGACTACTCGGAACTTAGTATTAACTCGCAATTCTTGGCATGATGATGTTGTGTTTATCCAAATCATTTATGATGTCCGAGAATCGATGATGATAAGACTCTAGTGTCTCTCGTGTTCAATCATGAAGTGTTCATAAGCCAAGTAAATTTTGGATTCCATATCCTCCCGATTGAGTGCGATCCTTCCATAAGAAGATGAATATGTTCCCACATCGCCTTTGCGCCTTTTGAGCATCAACACTTCAAGAATTGGGTTTGGTAATCCTAAAAGGATATATTACATTGCAAGCTCATCGACTTCATAGTGTAGAAGTTCTTCGCATTCGTGTCCGCAATAGTAGCAATGGTTTATTGTTCATCTCTTGGTGGATTAGCATTTGGATCTCCGGCACAATGACAAGAGGCATCCGAAATGGACCTTCAAAGATAACCTTCTTTAAGAACTTTCCATGTGGCTTCTTCGATCACAAAACCTAAAGAACCTAATCCCCATTGATCGTAGTTTCGGAGTGAGCATTGGAGGTCTATCAGTGATCCACCTCATGAATTGATTGTTGGTCGCTTAAAGCTTCACACATCTTTGCAAACCAAGTAGGTTCCTTCATAGTGTTCCTTGATGGATGTTGATTGAATTCATTTGTGTAGGGTTGTACTTGAAGACTTGGTGGTGGTTGAACCATTTGAGGTTGTGGAATTGCAGCAAGTTGTGGAGTATGTTGTTGATTAAATTTTTGTTGATAAATTGCTTGTTGTTGATTCCATTGTTGATGTTGTGGACTTAGTTGTTGTTGTCGTTGAGTATAAGTGTAAGGGAAATAGTTAGAGTATGGTGGTTGTGACATGTTGAAAAACTTGTGTTGTTAAATGGATCTTTGTAGTCGAATGAACCTTTATTGATGAAGTATCCTTAGGCGTAGAAATCACAAGAAAGCCAAGTAGCACTTATGCGTAAAAACACCAAAGTTACGCGTAACAGCAAGAGTTACGCGTAGGTTTAGCTTACGCGTAAGTAAGGAGAAAAACACTAAAGTTATGCGTAAAAAATGAAGTTAGGCGTGAAAACTTAGGCGTGGGATTACCTTATGCGTAAGACAAAGCTTATGCGTAAGATGAATCTTATGCGTAAGAGGTTCTACGCGTAAGCTTAAGCTTATGCGTAAGTTTAGGGTTTTAGCTCAAGTGATCTTTACACTATCACAAAGGCAAAAGATATCCCAAGTCGACGTATTTTCAGCTTATCCAAGCAAGAAAACACAGAGTAAACCACTAAACGAAGATCAAACCAAGAACCAAGTTACGCGTAGTTTTAGGGTTTTGCTACGCGTACACTTACTCGTAAAATGATTGTTGCCCAAAGATGTTTCTAAACCAGATTTTTGTGATGAAATAGCTTCAATATCACCAAGATAACACAAAAGTGTGAAACTTGATGATCCAAAGTGTCTAAAACAGCTGGCGTAGGAAAGTCATCACGTAAAAACCAAGTTCAAAACGATGATCCACACGTAAAGGTTGAAACTTTTGCCAAAAACAGTTATTTTAACACCTTAAAACGTTGAAAGTACAAGAATCTTGGATTAAAAAGTGTAAAAAATGTGTTTTTAAGCGAACCAAAGTATCACCGTATTCTTTACGCGTAGGACCAAAACCCACTTCAAAAGCAATACGTTCACCCAACTATTTGGTGATTGATACCACTGTTAGGTCACTAAGTTTACAACACAAGCACAATAGAAAGAGATAGAGAGAAAGATCGGATGAACAAGACACAAACCAAACACTATGCGTATGAAACAAAGAACGGTTATGCGTAGCACATGTGAAAGAGAAATGAATTGAACAACCAACCCTCAAGTGAGGGTTATTACAAGGTATTTATATGAAGGGGAGCTAGGGCAACACTCCTACTCCCTTCCTTTCCTTAATGGACATGGGCCTAAGCTCATGGGCCTTCTACATAAGCTTAAGCTAATAACAAACATAAATGCCATAATTAAGCTAACTATTACATATGAATCACTAACACTTGATTAAGGTTTATGAGTGTTCCAACAGTGAGAAAATGAGAAATTGGTCAAAAATATAGTGGTTGGAGGACTATTGACTTTTTGAGCTTTGATTTTATTTCTCATGTAAATATTTGTACAAAATTATGTAAGATTTGATGATATATATATAATAATAATAATTCGCGTTTTGTTGGGTGTTTTCCCCATTGTTCTAGGTTGCAAATAAAAGAAAGTGAATTTGTTAAAGGATTAAATTTTATGTGATGGGTTATGGTGGCATATGTTTCATTTTCACACTTCATTGTCTGATTTTTTTGCTTTTACATTTTATTTTGTTAAATCATATTGGTGGTGTATAAATTTTGAAAAAAAACACAAGATTTGAAGATGGTTGACAAAATGATGACCTCACGTGAATCTCAAAACTGGAATACCCTTTATATCACAAATATCGTGTGTATAACATGATAGTGGTGTTTTTACTCGACTTTCTGATTTCAACATTTTTGTCATCCCAATCCTAGGTGGTGAACAAATGGCACCGGCAATTTGCATGCCATGGTACAAAAAATTGTGTGAACCACATGCGAATTTAGTCAGTTACTCAACAACATAATCCATGCATTGCACATGTTTGAAAGCCATAAATTTGGATAAAATTTGAGTCTTAGCTTTAGGGATTTTATGGTCTGATTGATAATCTCAAATTAAATCTTTGTTAAGTCCTTTTACGGTTTTCATTGTGAAGGTATGTGTCAAAAAGACACTGTGTCTTTTGTTAGTTATACAACATAAAGTTATAATGAATAGTTGCAACGGTTGACTAAAATACGTCGTACCTTATGTATACGATGATTCTGTCACGGGAAGAAATCATCAAAAGACACAAAATTCACATCAATTTCATCATGAAATCTTAGCAGATCCGCTAAAATTCAAGTCTTCATTCTTAAATTGATTGTTGTATAATTTAAATAATCGCGTCAGCAAGGGCGGAACTATGTAAAAGGGGAGGAGGATCCCCTCGAACTCCAAGGTTGATAATGTGAAAAATGTAAAAGTTTATGGCTAATCTGTAAAGTTTTTTATACCATGTCTACAAAATCTCTTATGTAATAAGAGATTCCCGAAAAGTGAAAAAATTATGTGAGAAATTAAAATTGGAACAATCAGAGTGCTTTATTTTGTCATACAAAAAAGTTGAGCACTCTCATTAACAAATGAAATTCAAATTTGAGGCTCAACTTAATCAAACATATCTAAATTTTATCCAGCAAAAACATATGTATAAAAATACATTTGCTAAATTTGTAAAAAAAAAAAAAAAAAAAAAGGAATTTATAAAACTTTTGTTAAATTTTAAATAAATTATATGGACTCAATCAAATTTATAATCTTCTATGTTTTTTATAACTTTATAAATATAATAAATTCACCCAATAATTTATACCCCTTAGAGCACAAAGTGTCATAACACCATAACACCAAAAGAGTGCAGCCACTTCAGCGCCAACTCAGCTTTAACATTTTAATACAAAAATACCCACTTATCATAACACCCCGTTACACTACCTTTTTTGAAACCCACTTTTTTTTCCCAATTATTTAAACAAATTTTATTGGGTACTACTAAATAAACGAAAAGCTTCCAAACTTCCATAATGATGTTATTCTTTTCTTCTTATTCAATGACAGATAAATGGGACAAGGTGGCGATGCCTAAGGATAAAGGGGGTATGGGAGTATGTAAGCTGCAGGTGTCTAACTCGGATCTCCTTGCTAAATGGGGATGGAGGTATAAGAATGAAAATAATAGTCTTTGGAAAAATTTTGTTGATGCTATTCATGCTAGCAATAGGAATTGGGATTTTATCCCTGCTAATAAGAGTAGCAGTGGTGTTTGGAGAGCCATTGTTAAGTCTATGGCTAACACAGTGGTCGAAGGAGTTCCTCTTCGTAAGTTGTTCAAAGGGGTTGTCGGGGATGGTTCGGATATTGCTTTTTGGATTTATCCTTGGTTGTCGGATGTGCCGCTCAAGGATATGGCCCCTGATTTATTTCGTTTAGAGAAATTTAAGAAGTGTAAGGTGAAGGAGAGGATTATTGACTCGGGAGGGCATGTTGCGGCTAGGTGGATGTGGAAACATAGGCCGATTGAGACTGAGGTGTTGGGGCAAGTGGCCATGTTGAATGGTATGATCGAAGAGTTGTCGGGCGTGTTTTCTAGCCGCAAGGATAGGTGGCAGTGGCTCGAGAATGGTGAGGGAACTTTTTCGGTGGCTGATGTTAAGAGATTTTTATTGTCAGGAATCGACACTAGCAACAACTTTGTGTTGAATTGGTGTAAATGGATTCCTGTCAAATGCAACGTCTTCGCTTGGCGGGCGGCTTTAGGAGGGATTCCGACTTCGGTTTCGTTATTAATGAGGCATGTTCCGGTCGCGGATCCTGAATGTCAGATATGTGGGTTTGTGGATGAGTCGGTGGACCATATTTTTACTTCATGTTTGGTTGCCTCGGTAGTATGGCAGGGCATCAGTCAATGGTGCAAGGTTCCAAACATTTATGCTTTCTCTTTTGGTGATTTGCTCGAGCTTCACAACTTCGCGGGATTAAAGGGCATGGCCAAAGAGGTTTTTCAAGGTCTGATCGTCATTGGTTGTTGGGCTCTTTGGAAGGCGAGGAATGAGCATAGATTCTCTAATAAGCAGGTGAATGCTGGTAACATTTTGAGCGAGGTTAAGGCGGTAGGTTACCTATGGTTCTCCAATAGAGGTAAGCTTAAGTTGATGTCTTGGGAGAACTGGTGTAAATTTAATTTCATGTAAGTAGCGTTTTTGTTTTCGGGGGCCCTGATTTTGGGGTCCTCTCTTCGGTTTCTAATGAAAGTTATAGTTAAAAAAAAATTAATTAATAATTTATGTGAAACCCCAATCTAATCAAAAGCAACTCGTGAGAAAAGTTTTTCTCTTTCTTATTAATTGTTTTACTTTTATATCAATTTTATTCTAAAGATAGTTTATTTTTTGGTTTCATAGCCATCTACTGGAAGTAAAATAAATTTTGTTTTGTGTTACTAACGAAAAAAATGTTTTAGTCACGTTAGACAAGACAAAAAAGGTTAAAGTTTAAAATGTTAAATAATATATTGTGCAAATATTACACATGTATATTTTTTATATTTTAAGAGTAAATTTCACCGTTGTTTTTTTAAAGTTATGTCAGATTTTATACGATATCAAAAAACGGGAATTATTGCTTTTTTAGTCCACGATCTCAAAATATTATGCCGCTGATCCAATTTTTTAACGATCGTTAGTTTCTTTTTTTATTTCGGTCCTCACGTGCAGGTCACACGAGGGCTTTTTGATCCGATCATTTTTTGATGCTTATTTGTCAAACCGCCTAGTTTTGCCAGCTAACTGTTCACTATGTACCTGTCCTAATACGTGTAAATTGCTTTTTACATATCCTGATATGTTTTGTACATATCTCGATTGCATGCAAGCGTATTCCACAATCTTCTCACTCAAATCTTTCCATCACTCATTCTCTCTATTCAGCTTTATTTGTTTCTTTCTCAAAAACTTAAGATTTACAAGATGTCATAGATGATGAAAATTGCGGATTTCGATATGTCGCTGTTAATGATCAGTGTAATCATGTAACGTTCTTTATATTTTATTTATAATTTTTTATTTTTAGTAAAAACAAATTATAGTATTTATTTACTTATATATAGGTATGTATATGTATATGACAAAAATAAAAAATAACTAAAAAAATGAATAAATATGAAAAAAAAGGGTCATTAGTTTTGTACACACTTTGACTTAAAGATACACACTTTGACCTAAATTAGCTTTGAAAATATAAAAAGGACTTCTAAATATACTATAATTAATGCTTCAATCATTATGTTTTTTACCTTTTTTACTAAAACTTTTAACTAAACCAATTTATTACTCCCTCCGTCTCATATTAATTGTCCAGTTTGACTTTTTGTAGTCATTTTTTCTTCAACTTTGATCTTAAATATTTTTGTTTGTGTTATATGATACTTTATGCAAAATATATGAATGAATTGCATTTTAAATGTATTTTCATAATAAATACATTTATAAACGGACGAAAACCATAATAAACGGACGAAAATATATAAAAATGTCTGAAAACGGAAAAACGTATTAAAAAAAAAAAAAAAAAAAAAAAAAAAAAAAAAAGCGTAGAAGCGCAAAAGTAAAGCCTATTAATTGGGCAAGATTTGATACCTTTACAAATAATGAGGGAGTGATTGTGGTGAGTTTCACGATTTTTTAATTTTAAATCTAGTCTTTTCTACCTATAATATAAGTAGAGAACCCTTTTTCACTGTAGTAGCCTAAAAAAATTACACGTAGGCTCTTAAAAAAATTACATGTTAGCTCTTACTCTTGCTCTTCTTTGCTTTTGCTCTTCTTTGCTTTTAAAAGGCTACACTCTTTCTCCACCCACTTTTTATTTCATCTTCTGCTACACTCTTCCCCTACCCACTTTCTCTATCATCTCTCTACTCTCCATCAGACAAAATCCATGCCTGTTCTTGTTCTTGATAGCTTTCCAGCCTCAGGTACTTTAATTTGTTCTCTCCATCTTAGCCTTAAAAATTTTGGACTACTCATATGTTTTTAAATAAATCGTGAATCCTCTCTACCACTTACAATATCTCTCTTTGATTCGAGAAATTAATCATCTTTATTGATTTTTTTTCTTTGTAGATTTATGTTTGGAATCTACTTTATCTATAGGTAAAGTATCTTAATTTATGGTTGTTTCTATTGTTTATTTGCCTGAAAAGTATACTTTTTACAAAATCTCATTTAAAACTATTCAAAGTTAGATGCGCACATATTGTTTTTAACTAACTTATGAAAATGTATTTTTGTTGATGATGTTGTTTCTTTTCGTGTTAAATTTTAAAGTTTAGAATCGAGAGTGGGTAGATCATGTGAGGTAAAAAATTCTTGTTTTATTCATTCTAAGTGGGTTTCTTCACTTTTAGTTTTCATGACATTTAGAGCTTATGCCGATGATTTGCTATGGTTTGGCTTTGGGTGATTTAGTTTTCATTTATGGAATTAAGTGTTTAACTTATACACACTTTGGAACCTTGAAAGATATTCCATAGCAGCTTTCATAAAAATTTGTTCCTATCAAGATGAAATGTTCAGGTATGTTACTATTATGGTTTGATTTAAACTTCAAACGTGAAATGAGAACTTATTGCTACATCATGCTAAACACGGGAACGTCGAAGGACATTCAAATGGCTTAGAAATATAGAGAACCAACGGAGTGGAGGGCTTGATTACCATGCTAAACACGTGACCATCTTGTCGAAGGACATTCAGATGGCTTAGAAATATAGAGAATCAACGGGGTAGAGGGCTTGATTAGTGACGTGGTTTAGTTCAAGTAATATGATTGAATGATGGTAGGGATTATGATTCTTTTGATGTGTTTAAAGTAGTAGCAAGGTGGGTTTGAATTTGAAGCAAAAAGTCGTGATAAACCACAATAAAATGTTGACATGTTGTTATCTTTTTTGTTTTATTGTGTTAGTTTAGTAATAACGGGCTATGCCACAGCCAAAAGAAATCCATCTATTCAAAATAAAGAGTTGTAGGACGAGTAAAGCATTTCTCTTTGAATGAGAAGTGATGGTCTAATTTGAGTGAGTTGATGTAATAGTAATAGGTATGGGCATGACGCTGACAAAGGGAGTTGGTGTAGTAGTTGTAACGAGTGTGGAAACCCGCGCGATGCAGCGGGATTGGCTTCAAAGGACTTACTTTGTAACGACACTTAAACCATAAGGACTAATTTTGCCAAGTTGCTATAGATATCAATTAATGGTAGAGGACTCACTTTGAATCGTCACTTAAACCTCAGGGATTGTTTTTGTCAAGTTATGAAACTTTGCATTTAATGTTTGGACTTACTTTGTAACGACACTTAAACCTCAGGGACTGTTTTTGCCAACTTGGGAAACTTTGCATTTAATGTGTTGTTTGCTACAGTAACATCAACGACCTTTAGTATATATAGATAATAAAAAGTCTTACTTAATACTGTAGTTGATATGAGAAAAGAATTCTCTAGACAAGTGAGAATGTAAACAGTAATATACATTAGCAATGTTCGCTAAAGTATGACTGCTGAAAAGATATTAAAATATGATGTGCAAAAAATTTGAGACCTCAACATTCACAAGCACAAAAAAAAAGAGATAAGTGTACGTATGTGTGGCATGATATTGTTGATAAGATGATGCAAGTATGTATGACAAGTTGTTAACCATTTTATTGTTTACAGTGTGTGCATTTATTTTACAATGCTTGTGAGGGTGTTAGGCGTTTTGTAAATTCGGCTTTGTATGAGATAGTATCCAAAACTTGAAACTTGTACGAAGTCTAATATATTAAAAGAGAAGATAGAAACATCAAAACTGTAAACAACCAAGAAATTCAACCTGTGAAATCAAATTGATGGGTATCTTAGAAACCAGTGAGTCTCTAAAAGAAAGACATTGAAAAAAGACATTAAGTTAATCGTGTACTTGTAATTCTCATTTAATTTAAAATAATGATACTTGTAATATGTGTTACCTTTTTATTATTGAAGTATATTTTTATAAAATAAAAATGTATAATTAGTTAAATATTACCAATTAATTGTAAAAAAATTATTGTTAAAAGAAGTCACAATAATAATAAAATAATTAGTTAATTAATATTTAAAAAGAAAAGGAGGTAATCATTATTTACATTGTGTTCTCGAGTTGAGTGAAAGGGAGGAAGTAAACTGAAAGTGAAAAAGTTTGTGTTCTCCAGTTTTTCTTAGGAAGTAAAGTGAGGTAAAGTGAAGTAAAGTGGTTATATTTTAGTTATAAAACTTTCACTCCACTTTTGGAGTGAAAGTCACTTTACTTCGTCTCTCTTACTTTACTTCCTTTTTCTTTCACTTTCATACATTTTTTTCTCTAGAACGCAGCATTAATGATGATTTATTTAATAATAAAAACAATTAAAATAAGAAAACACAATCATTAGACCTATAAGTGTGTATGGTTCAAGTCAAAAGTGTGTATGAATCAAGTAAAACAATTAAAATAATAAAACACAATAATTAGACTTATAAACAATGATTAACTAATAATAACTAAAAAGTAAAAATAAAAACAAGTGAATGATTAGTGTAATCATTTTGTTATATTAAATATAAAAAAACAAGTCAATGATTGTATTTTGATGTAACAAGTCAATGATTGTATAATCATTTTGGTGATTTTGATGTAACAAGTCAATGATTGTATAATTATTTTGGCGTATTTGGACTCTCCCATTATATTTTCATTTATTAAATAAAAATACAAATGATATAAAACTAAAAAATAATTAAAAAACAAAACGAAAAGCAAAACAAAAAAAAACATCATATATTACCTTCTTTAACATTTAACCACCACACACACCTGCACACACACCTTTACAAAACACGATATGTGCACAGGCGCACACATAGAGTGTTAAGTGCACACACACTCACATGCACACCAAAACCCCAGTGGCTTTGTGGTCTAGTGGTAGAGACTTAAGAAGTTAAGTGAGCCACAAGTGAGAGTAGTACCGGGTGGGTGACCTACCGGGAAGTCCTCACTTATGGACCATAAGCTCCACTGGTACCATCCCTCCACCGCAAATGCTCAGATTGACTGGTCAGTGAGGGGCTTTTAGGAAAATAGCCTGGGTTTAAAGCCCACCTCCGATAAGTACAACACCGGGACAGTGCTCATTGCCTGGGGTCGGGTCCTTGGGGGAGGGTCCGGTTGGCATCCTTAGGATGCATGGGACCAGGGTGATCCCACCGATCTTCACCTTTTTAGGAAAAAGCAAGAAATAAATAAATGAATAAAAAAATAAATAAAATTGCATTATAACGCAAGTTGCTAGGATAACTCGGGTCTCAACGTCGTTGCCATTTTGCCCACCCGATATCATAACGCGGCAAAACGCCAAGCCACGTCGGCATAACGCCTGGGCCGACGTTATGATACCGCATGCTCTTAGACTTTATATTTTTTTGGTAAAACCAACATATATATTGTTGTTATTTATTATCATTATATATTAAATTAATGTCTATGAACAGAATTACAAATATCAAAATGAAAACACAAGTTACTCTAATATGTAAATGAATACATGAGATTGTACATATATGGATAACTCATGTTATAGCTCTTTATCAAATTAAGTTAGAATGTCTGAAAAAGTATATTTTTTTACCACTAACGACTCATGTTATTCATCTTTATAAGTCTATCTCGTACGTACATGGGTTTAAAAGTTAAATACAACTAAAGTTATTATTAACGTGAATATAAATATCAAAATGAAGGTAGGACCTTAGTGTTATTGTGAGATGAAAATTTATACATTATGCACATAGCAATGACACATGTAACTACTCTTTAAAGTTGAATAAGGATGTTCAGAAAAGCATTTTGAGGGTCATTGCGTGCTATTAAATATGTGTGATATCGATATTTAAATTTAAACATTATCAACATCAACACCATACCAGTTAAATCATTCGACCAACAAAAATCTGTACAAAATATTAATCAATATTAACATATAGTGAAAATTTTATGTAAAAATCCGCGCACGCACGTGTGTTATAACTATAGAAGTATATATATGTATATATATTTTTAAATAATTTTATAAAAAAATCTTATTTAACAACTTCGTGTTGGGATATGAAAGTGCTGAAGATATCAAAGTACTGAAGATATGAAAGTACTGTAAGCTGCAAAGTACTGGAAGAAGTCAAATAGTCAAAGTACTACTAAAGACAAAGTCAAAGTACTGCAATGTGAAGTCAAAGTACTGCAAGAACAAAAGAACTGTTATATTTATGGAAAGAATTGTATTCTATGTTTAGATTACTTGTCGTACAAGGTTACAAGTTGTAAACCGACTAGGATATCCTTGAGCCTATAAAAGGACTTCTAGATTGGCATTAGAGGTACGATTTCAGAAAAAGAGTTTTAGAGTTTACGAATTAGAGTTTAGAGAAAAGTTCGATTATCTTAGAGTTGTATTAGAGAATCTGCATAATAAGCAGATTTAGAGTTTATTATAAAAGTTTTTCTTCTTAGCTTTGTTAAGTAAATTCCGCGTACTTGATAAAGATTGCTCAGTGTTTCTTTGTTAATAACTTAGGATTTATCCGAGGTTATTAAACCTTAACAAGCTAGTTAAGTTAGTTTGATTAAAGTATATCGATCCAACAAGTGGTATCAGAGCTTGTGTGGAAACTCTGACTAGGAAGAAACCCTACTTCAACAATATTCAAGATGTCGATGAAGTCGTTCCACCACCCTCAATCACCTCACTCGAATTCCAATAATCAAGAAGGAGAATATGATCTCGGTGTATGAAGATGAGGCGAGATATTGCCATTACGCACCATGCTTTGTGGAATGTAATTGTGAATGGGAATGAAGTTGTTCGAACCCGCTCATGTTCCCCGGACAACCTATAGCACCAAGGCGCCTTACCAAAGAAGAACCCTAAGAAATCAAGAGAAGGCTCTAAACATTCTCTTGTCGCCATTCCGATGGTCATCTTCTCAAATTTCATGATGCTAAAGATGCTAAGCGACTCGGGGTGCTCTCAAGACCAGATTGGAGGAATGAAGCCTCTAAGAAGATGCACGTAAATTTCTTTGAAGCAACAGTTTGAAACTTTCACAGAGGGAGAGAGAGAGTCTTGATGTCGCATATGATAGGTTTCAAAATCTCCTCAACATGTTGGAGTTATACAAGGCGGTGTGTCGGTTGAGGATGATAATTTGAAGTTTCTAAGAGTTTGCCATCTACATGGCATGTGATTGCTACTATGATCGTAGGACAACAAGGATTGGATGTCATGGACTTTGATGATCTCTATCATCAATCAAGGTGTATGAACATGAGATAAGTCGTCAACCCAATTCCAAATCTCACGGATTGCTTTTCTATCATCTCGAAAGAAGAGCGAGACTTCAAAAGTACTTCTTCTCCTCAAAGTACTGCTTTCTCAAAGTCTTCTTTTTTTCAATCCCCAATCATATGCTCAGCAGGCCCCACCATCTACCACTTTGCACTCAGATGAAGTTGTGTGCTATTTCTTTGCACAACAAGCAAGCTTACCTGTCACCTATGAAGAGGATCTAGCACAGATTGAAGAAGATGCACTTGAAGAAATTGATATCAGGTGGCAAGTTGCTATGATCACTGCAAGGATCAAAAAGTACATGAAGAAGACAGGAAATGCTATTGATTTCAAACCAAAACAAGGAATAACTTTTGACAAATCTCAAATTGAATGTTTAAATTGTCAAAAGACTGGTCATTTTGCAAGGGAGTGCATGTTTGCTAAGTATCAAGCAAACAGAACATCTGAGAAGCCTAAACTTGAGCTCAAAGAAATTCCAATAACTGAAACAAAGGCTTTGGTTGCTCAAGAGAAGTTATCAGAAGTTGACTGGAGTGAAGAATTTGATGATGAACCGGTGACTTCTTGTATGGTAGCGATGGAAGATGCGATTAAAGACATAGTGGAAGCATTGAACCGAGCACTTTTTTTTATGAGGAATCAAACATGCTTTGGAATCGATGATGGCTTTGGAGGATTTGATTGGAGCAAAGAAAGTGAAGATGATCTGTTCTTCTTGCTATGGTGGCTACTTCACCAACTCGCCTCCTATCTCGAGGTATGCTCAAACTGTTATGATTTTTATCATAAATTGCTTAATGATTATGTGATTGAAAGAGATAATTGTATTAGGGCTAGGTCCGAGGTAGCAGTTATCAATTCACTTTAGAGTCCATGGAAGCTAAAATAATAACACATGAAAATAATGAAATGGCTTGGGTGAAAAGTATGAACAACAGGATTACCAGTTAAAACTTAGTGAATGGAAACTAAACTGTAAAATTGCTGAAATTGAGAAATTGACTAAGGAGAGAGATGATCTGTTAGAAAAGTTTGCTGCCTGGAATGAATCTGGCTTGTCCCATGTTGCTTATGTTGAAAAACAGAGAAGGGCTTACATTAGAACAGGCTTAGGATTTGGAATGGACTTTAGTAACATAGATGAAAACCAACCTAGTGATCAGGATGATGGTGTTTTTGAGGACATAACCACTAGTGATGATGAATTCATTAACTACGTAGATACATCTAGTAATGAGGAATCAATAAGTGAACCACCTCCTGAATATAAGAAAGACAAGGGATATAATGTTGTCCCACATCCCATTAGTCATCAACCCATAAGGCCTGATGTTTCTCGTTTTGGTGTAGACAGTCTAGAATTTAGGAAGAAGCTTGTTGCTCAATCTAGGTCTGAGAAACCCAAAGAAACTGTTGAAAATACTGTTCAAAATCAAGCAGAACCTTTAAACCAAAGTACTGCTCAACAAGCGCACATACGCAAAACCTTTTCAAAACAAGATCGCTAAACCTTTTGGGATAATTTTGGTCAAAACAGATTTTATCACCACCAAGCAGTGCAAAATAATTTTGTGCATAGACACGTAAGAAATCACTTTGGACATATGGGTCAAAAGCGTGTTTTGTGTGTTATAGTCCTACTCACTTAATCAAAGATTGTGACAAACACTCGTAATATCTAAACAAGTTTCCAAGGAATAAGTCAAACAACCGTAAACCTAGAGAGCACAAACCGGTTTGGACAAATTCAAATATGGTTAATCACGTAAACTTCACACCGATCATAGATACCCACATCGAGAAGACCTTCAAGATCTCACAAGATTTTCCAAAGTCTTTTCGAAACAAGGTCTTGATCACACTACATGGAATAGGAATCCTAGGAGATCTCACTATCAACCTAGAAGGTATCATAATTCATATAGGGGATCTAGATCACAAGAACCACCTGTTAAAACTGAATGGGTTAAAAGGGAAAGTACTGCCAAGGGACACACAGTACGTTCAACAAAAAGTGAATCAGATGTTTATGTGATACAAGAAAATGCTAATAATCTGGTAATAGAGATTTATGTTGAAAAACCAGAAAGTTTTGAAAATCCACATGCTAAAAATCAAAAGATAATTTTGGATCATCATTTGAAGGATAGTGGGAATTACATACTCAAAGAATTTGAGTTTGTGACTCCACAAGGGGAACACAAGTCAGTAATGGCTTAGGTTCCTAAGAGTTTCTAACTCTTTTCTTTATGTGCAGGGCAACCCAGAAGAGGAGCTTAAAGATCATCTTATTGTGGATAGTGGTTGCTCGGAAGTATGACAAAGCGATAAAGAGATCCCGTCGATTTTAGAAATATTAGTGGAGGAAAAGTTGCATTTGGGAATGATCCCAATGGAGGAAGGATTACTTGAAAGGAACAATTAAAGTCGGAAGAATTGATTTTGAGAATGTCGATATGTGAAGGAGCTAAAGTTCAACTTGTTGTCGGTCTCTCAAATTTGTGATAAAAGCATCCTGTGTTATTCACCGACACGAATGTCTCATTCTTTCTTCGGACTTTAAACACATGTTGATGATGACTTGGTAGTACTTAGAGTACCAAGGACAAATGATGTGTATAGTTTAGACATGAAGAGTCTACATTCTTATGGAAGAGCCACATGTTTGGTGGCTAAAGCAACATCTGAAGAGGCACATCAATGGCATAGAAGATTGGGCCATGTTAATTTCAAGAACATCAACAAACTGGTCAAAGGCAATTTAGTTAGAGGTTTACCTTCAAAGACTTACAAGAATGATCAATCATGTTTGGCATGCAAGAAGGGTAAACAACACAAAGCTTCCTGTAAGAAGCTTGAGGAAAGAAATATTAGAGAACCATTGGAGCTATTACATATGGATTTATTTGGACCTGTCTCTGTGGCAAGTTTAAATAAGAAAAAGTATTGTTTGGTTGTTACTGATGATTGTAGTAGATTCGATTGGGTTTTCTTTTGGGCTTTAAAGATGATACCTTTGATGCTATTCGACTCTAATCATAGCACTTGAAAACCAATTAAGACTCAAGGTTAGAGGTATTAGATGTGACAATGGAACCGAATTCAAGAACAAGCCTATGGATGACTTTTGTGCAAATAAAGGCATCAAGAGGGAGTTTAGTATTGCTAGAACACCACAAAGAAATGGTGTTGCGAGAGAGGAAGAATAGGACTTTGATTGAAGCTGCAAGGACTATGTTAGCGATTCCCATCTACCTATTCAATTTTGGGCGTGTCGTAAAATCGCATGCTATGTACTCAACGGGGTCTCTGTCGCACCAAACCACAGATGAAGACACCCTATGAATTGCTGATGGGCAATAAACCCAACATTCGTTTTATGAAGCCTTTTGGATGTCCTCTTACTATTTTGAACACCATTGATAATCTGGGAAAGTTTGATGGCAAGTCTGAAGAAGGTTACTTATTGGGATATTGCACTAACAGTAAAGGCTTTAGAGTCTACAACAGAGTTACTAAGAAGATTCAAGATTGTCTTCATGTTGAGTTTTTAGAAGATCAAGACAATGAGAAAGGTAAAGGTCCTGATTGGATGTTTGATCTTGAGATTTTATCTCCTTCGATGAATTATGTTCCTGTTAGAGAAGAAAATCAACCTTTGCACAATGAAGAAGATATCCAATATGTTGTTCATGATGTTCATATTAGACCTGATGTTGTTCCTGATAAAGATCCCGTAAGTCCAAAACAAAATCTTCTTGCTCCTAAGCAAAGTACTAATTCTCCAAAACACAAGATCTTGTTGCACCACAATCCTCATTATCTGCAGAGGATCAATCTATTCAAGAGGAACTTAATCGGATGCTTCTTCAAGATGTATTAGCACATTCTTACACCGATGACCAAAGGAGAGCTTATGAAGAGGCAAAGAAGAAGAACAAGATCAAAGTACTCTCACAAGATTTTGACAAGATTTTCGACCAAAGTATCTTGTTGCACTGCTGATGATTTTAGATGATTTAGATGATTCTATCATGCCTGGGTTAGAAGACACTGATGATGAGCTTGAAGATGAAGGTATTTTCACAGATTCCAATGTAGGTGCTGATTATACTAACTTGGATGATACATATGACGTTCTACAGTCTCCAATCTTACGAATTCATAAGAATCATCCAGCTAATCAAATCATTGGTCCTTCTACTTCTAGAGTTATGACAAGACACAAAGCTAAGGGTTTCACAAAACCTCACAATGCTTTACTTAGCTTTGTGTATAAACAAAACAGGCTGAATCATAAGGACCATCAAACATGCTTATTTACTTGTTTCATCTCTCAAGAGGAACCCAAGAATATTGCTCAAGCTTTGACTAAAGAAAGCTGGGTTGAAGCTATGCAGGAAGAACTTCTTCAATTTAAACTTCAAGAAGTTTGGGTTTTATGTGATCTTCCAGATGGGAAGAGAGTTATTGGAACCAGGTGGGTTTTAGAGTTAAAAGAGATGAAAGAGGCAATGTTATCAAAAACAAGGCAAGGTTAGTTGCTCAGGGTTATAGATAGGAGGAAGGGGTAGATTATGATGAGGTATTTGCTCCTGTAGCAAGGATTGAAGCTATTAGAATATTTCTTGCTTTTGCTTCATACATGGGTTTTTAGGTATACCAGATGGATGTCAAGAGTGCCTTTCTATATGGTACTATTACAGAAGAGGTGTATGTGAAACAACCTCCAGGATTTGAAGATCCTAAGCATCCAAACAAAGTCTATAAGGTGGTTAAGGCTCTTTATGGTCTTCATCAGGCACCTAGAGCTTGGTATGAGAGGCTCTCTACCTTCTTATTACAAAGATGGATACGGGAGGGAGCTATAGACAAGACTTTGTTTATCAAGAGAGACAAGAAGGATATCATGTTAGTTCAAGTATATGTTGATGATATCATCTTTGGGGCTACCAAACAGTCCATGGTTAAGGAGTTTGAGCGGTGATGCGTAAGGAATTTCAAATGAGTTCAATGGGAGAGTTAACTTTCTTTTAGGACTTGAGTTAAGCGGTCAAGGAAGGAATTTTCATTAGCCAAGACAAGTATGTTACAGACATACTTAAGAAGTTTAATTTTGATGATATGAAGGCTGTTACTACACCTATTAAATCTATCAATTCATTGGGAAAAGATGAAGATGGACAACCAGTTGAAGTCAAGTTATATAGATCAATGATTGGCTCTCTTATGTATCTTACTGCATCCAGGCCAGATATCATGTTTGCAGTTTGCTTATGTGCAAGATATCAAGTCTCACCAAAGATCTCTCACATGAATGCAGTAAAAAGAATTTCCTGTTATTTGAAACAACAACCTAAGTTGGGGTTGTGGTATCCTAAAGAGTCACCTTTTCATTTAGAAGCTTTTTCGAGATAGTGACTATGCAGGTGATAATTATGATAGAAGATCCACAACGGTGGATGCCAATATCTTGGAAGAAGGTTAGTCTCACGGCAATGCAAGAAGCGGACAATTGCGAGAACATCATCTATCGGTCAATATGTAGTCTGCGCAAGTTGTTGTGGTCAAGTTTTGTGGATGCGTAATCAACTCTTGGACTATGGTTTCAATTTCAAAATACTCCTATCAATATTGATAATGAGAGTACTATTTGTATTGTGAAGAATCTTGTGTATCATTCCAAGACAAAGCATATTCGATTAGGCATCACTTTATCGAGATTGTTATGAGCACGTGCTCATCAATGTTGTTAAGGTTCACATGGATGACAATGTAGTGATTTACTCACAAAAGGTTTTGATGTGTCACGATTCAATCACTTGGTCGTGAGCATTGGAATGATTAACTACTAAGCTATGTTTAAGGGAGGACTATAAGGTGTTAGGTATAGTCCCGTGTATTGCTTGAGGGAGGATGTTTGTTTATACTTAGTTTATATGACGGTATTTGGCAAAGTACTATTTTTCCTGAAAGTACTGCTTGGAAAGTACTTCTTGGGAAAGTACTGCTTATGTGGAAAGTACTGTTTGTCGTATTAAAGTACTGTTCCAACGGTAATATTGATGGGTAATTAAAGCTAATGGTTATTTTATTTTGGGCAGTGATTTTTCAAATCCTACCTATAAATAACTACTTCCCGATTTTCCCTCTCATATTATTACTTTACATCTTTTCCATACTTATCTCCCAATCACCATCTCTATATTCTTTGATCAAATCTTTATTGTGCTCACTTATTCAACAATGGCGAATCGTTTAACTGTTTCAAAGCACAATATGGTGGCTAATTTGGACAAGACTGAGGCGAATGTGGATTTTTATGATATCATTGATTATCTTACTGGGTCGCCTATTAGTTATGCTCTTTTAGTTGAACCGGATATTATTGAACCATGGATTCAAGAATTTTGGGCTAATGCTAGAGATAATATGGAGGAGGATGAATATTATATTCGATCAACAGTTGCTGGACGCACTATCAAGATTACAGAAGCCTCTATTCGAGAAGATTTATTATTTGGAGATGAAGATGGGGCTATTCGATTTGATAAGCAACTGATTTGGGATACTTTTAGGAATCTTGGTTATGAAGGATCTTTGACAGAGCAAACATTCAAGAAAGCATTATTCTGTCCTCAATGGAAGTTCTTGATTCATGTACTGCTTCATTGCATAAGTTCTAAAAGTACTTCTTGGGAGCAGTTTGGGTCGAATATAGCATCTGCAGTGGTTGGATTAGCTACTGATAGAGTGTTTAATTTTTCAAGGCTTATTTTGGATGGGATGCTATCACATATATCATCTGGGTCAAAATGGCTGATGTACCCAAGGTTTGTACATGTTTTCTTAAACAAGCAATTAGCTGACGTTCCAAAACCTACTGCTTTGTTACCTGTTATTGTGCAACAAGCCAAAATATTTACATTTATGGCTAGGCGAAGTAATTTGTTCAGAGGTGGAGATATTCCATTAACTACTACAATGATGGAAGTTGTTCAAGCTGTACGTAATGAAGCTGGAAAGGATGAAGAAAGTGAAGGTACTGATTCTTCACAAAGTGCTGCCACTCAACGTTCTGTTTCTCCAAGATCTGCTTCCCAAAGTGCTGCTCCACAAGTCTCGCATCCGCAATCACCGCTTCTATCAAGGTACCGCATCTTTCTGAGTCTTGTTTCTCCAAGCCCTGAGGTTCAAGCTGAGATTGAAGGAACACCTACTCCATCTCCACAACGTTCTGTTCCTGTTTCAGAAGAACATTCACATCTTCAAGGTGATGATCATACTATACCTCGTGAAGGTTTGGCTTTGGATAATTATGCTTTGACAAGGGAGCTAGTTAGGTTGAACAAGACTGTTGAGCGTCAAGCTAAAGCACTTAGGAAGTTGAAGCGTAAGTATATCTGGTTGAGGAATTTTATTAAACCCTATATTCAAGGTTTCAACTTATGGGTTAAAGAGGAAAACAAACGCCGTAAACAACTTCGAAAGGAATTAAAACGAAAGAAGGTTCCTAAATCATCTTCCATCAACTTGGGAGGAATTTAGAAAAGGAAAATTTGAAAGAAGATGTTACGAAGAAGAAAGAATCAAGGTACTGCAGAAAAGATTATTTCGATTCGAGGAACAAGAAGAAGAAGTGCAAGTTCAAGGTATCGATGATCGTGGTCTTGAACATCAAAGTACTATTTTCATGATACATCTAGGCAAGAAGTAATAACACCAATAACTCCAAGGGTATTGAATTTTGAAGAAGAAGTCGGTCCTTCTACAACCTGTTATAGAAGAAGAGGAGGAAGCTACATTCAAACCTATTCATTACGCTAGTGATGATGAATTAATTGCTACAATATTAGATTTGTCACAACCAAGAGGAGGAGTTACTATTAGAGATGTGCAAGAAGAAGAACAACCAAGAGCTTCTCAACTGCAATTGATCCTAAAGACAAAGGAAAGGTATTCGGTTGAAACCAAGAAAAAGAAACTCACTTTGGCGTAACTTAGAGCAATTGAAGTTGCTAGGAATGAAGTCAGACTAGAAAAGTTCAAGAAGATTTAGATGCTAAAGACAGAGAAGAACAACAAGCTCAAGAAGCTCATAATAGAGAAGCGACTCAAAAGGTGCAAGATGAGTTAGATCTTTGAAGCTGTTGAACCATTACTGATCTCCTACACCGTTAGATATATGTCAAGAAGACCTAATTTAGCCAAAGAAAGGAATACAATGATGGCATATTTAAAAGGCGAGAGGATATAAGGGTTTGAAGAAGCTAAACTATGTTGATATGAAAAGACTCTATGATCTTTGAAATGTGCTTATAAGAAGAGTGTTGTTGATATTAAAGACTTGAGAGAAGAAGCTCATTGGATTTGAAGTCGAAAGGAAGAAGAGCTTAAAGAGAAAAAGAAAAACTAAAGTTACAGATGTTCAGTTTTCAAGGAAAGAAAAGGTTGAATTAAGATCTGAGACTAGTGATGAATTGAAGAATTATCTCAGAGTGGTAGATTTTGATTATACAAAGGAAGATGATGACATGAAGATGAACAGATAAAAGATTAGTGTTTTCAAAGTTGTGAAATCCAAGAATGGAGATTACATGATTTTTCATAAAGAAGATGAAAGCTTCAAAGTATTCAAAAGGCTATGGGATTTACTGCATATTATAGATAGAGTAGACCTATTCTACTTATATCATGTTGTGAAGGCTTACTTTGAAGAGAATCCATTGGAAGGGATTGGTTTGGTTTTACATGGTGATCTCATAACTATATGGGAAACTGATGAAGAAAGCACTGATGATATCTGGAAGAATCAAGAAAGCTGGGAAATAGTTTTCTGGAGATTCTTTGAAGAATCTGGAGTTCATGTTTTGGAGCTGGAAAATGGAACAATGATACACATGTTTGCAGAAAGAAGATACCCTCTCACAGTTGAGCTCATGAGAAGAATGCTAGAGCATGGATTGGAAGTAGAAGAGGATAATGAAACTTCTTGCATGGTTATCAACTTGTTTATAAACCGGACTACCATTCTTGAGAATGATCTATAACCGGTATGAATTTTATTTGAATAAATACTTTTGATATATCGATTACTTTTATTCAAAGTCTCGCCGATCGACAATACTTTCATCAAAGTCTTGTTCTTGAACTAAACCAGTTAAATGAATTTTAGAAGAAACCTTTTGCTAAGTAATAAATATTTTGAAATAAAGGTTGAATAAATGGTTTTGTGATGATAACATCAATAGGTTATCAATCCACCATGGTTACAAAAGGATTGACTAATCCATGAGCAAACGGCTCGGTAAAGATACATCAAATCCGTTTTAGTTGACAACTTGCTAATAAGTTGGATGGTAATCAACTCACCATATCAATAATGTGAAGAGTTGGCTAGCCCACAAGAAAATGGCTTGTGGTAAAGGTTGTGGAAAAACCATTATTGGTAATTAGTTCACCATTAGATAGAAGAACTAACTAGTCCGTAAGGTGCGACTTTTGGTAAAGACAAATCAAATCATTGATAGTCGGTGGTTTGCTAAAAATCATATGGTTATCAATGTACCATGGTCTTACACACCAAAACATTTGGCTACTCCGAGATAATGGCTTTGGTAAAGAGATCTAAATCCATTAAATTTTCAATGATTCACTTGAAAGTGATGAGAATAGTATGCAACTTAAACTGAATTAATGTACAAATTGTCCTATGTTCTTTGTGTTCTTTGAAAAGATGGAGATTCTTTGGATCTTTCTTTGTAAAGAGAACAATTCTAAGAGATACTTTGACAAGAACGGATGCTAAAGACTAAGAACAATTCTAAGAGATACTTTGACAAGGAACTTGATCAAGCTAGAATTCAAGTTAGGGAGGATATAAAAGTATAAAGACTAAGAAACAATCCGTTTTTAAAGATGAAATAGTCAAAGTTTGCTAAAGACAAAGTCATATTCAAAAAGGAACTTGAAGTCATGGAAAGAATTGTATTCTATGTTTAGAATTCAAGTTACAAGGTAAACCGAGGATTGTTGAGCCTATAAAGGATATGAAAGTGCGATTTGAAGATATCAATTAGAGTTTAAGATATGATTAAGAGTTGTATTAGAGTATCGCATAATAAGCGATTTAGAGTTTAAGAAGTCAAATAGTCAAAGTGTTTGATTAAAGTATATCGATCCAACACTTCGTATGTGCATTGGAACAAACTATACTATATCAAAAAAAAATTACAATTTCTATGCACAAATAATTTAAATTTATATGTATTGTGACTTATATCAAAACAAATTAAGTACGGAGTAATATTAATGTTAAGGTCTCGTGCATGTACGTAAGGCTACTCGCAGTAATAGCAAACGATCGACTTATGCAATCGATTTGAAGTCGATCGCCCTGCTGTGGCTACTCGATCGACCAACCCATTTTACAAATCATGGTCGTGTATACGATCGACTAGAAAAACTTTAAACATTAAACATTAAACATGAATTACATTAAACATTAAAGTTAAACACGAATTACATAGTACGATTAATACAAACTACCATGAAATTGATGAAAATAAAACTACAAGTTAAGAATACGAATCATCTGAGTTATAACCCTCCTCACTCGAAGAGGATCTAAACTTCATGACATAGTACTTTCCTTCCATGATGACATTTCGGTCGGGCTTGAGGCTAGAGGAAGAAGACTACTCATTTACATTATGAGCCATACAAACATATATCCACATGTACCACCTTTGATAATTTTTGTGCTTTATAACCTTATAGGATATTATACTATATTACATTTATCAGGATCCTTAGCTACAGTACACTCCCCTTGCTACAGTTGCCTTCGACAGTGTCGGGTTGGCCCGCTCCATTTAGCTAACACGCCCATTCTATTCATCTCTACTCACATTCTCCCGTTTCATCTTAGATCCACCTGGGTATTTTTCTGGGGAAAAACCCCCGCGTTCCTTGATCAACCTAAACACTGTGAGCATATAATCTCGTCATTGCTCCATTTTGAAATACAGAAACATGAAGGACCAAAGTTGCTCGTTGTAAACTTTTAAACCGAATAGCGGTTACATTAGGAAGTTAGTTATGGCGGTTATTACCGAACCATTGTGTCGTTTGGTGATACCCATTCGATACCTATATATACCTATGTACATGTTACAGAAATCTAGTTTTAACAATTGAAAAGTTATCTAGTTTATTTGCAATTTCATATATCGTTTTTACTCAACATTTGGGACCAACAATTGGCATCAAGAGCCTTGCCTTTACACGCTCGTTACACCGTTACAACCATCATTCAAACACGAGGATTTTGTAACCAGAAACCAGATTCTAATAACGAGCACCATCACAAAAAAAACCAGAAGTCATTTCTTGAACGAAAAAGAAGGAACTAGAAAAAGAAGCATACGCTGAAACTTTGTTTCAGAAAAAGAAGAAGAAGACGCAACGTATAAAAAAAACATACGCTGCCTGGATAACTTGAGACGCAAGGAAAGTAGTGCACGACCGTACTTGTGTAGAAATTGCATTCGACAAAGCACCAAACGAAGTGGTGATTTGAAAGTTTGCGTTGGCTTGATCCTGAATACAACAAGAACAGAACGACTTTGTTACAAACTTGTTGGCTTTCAACATCATACAACGAAACAGCCTCTTTGTCGCGGACAAAGGTGGAAGAAGAAAGAAGACGTACGTGAAAGAATAAGAAGAAAGACGTTGCTTGGATTGCAACAAAGGTATACCGAATAACAAATAATCGAGGATTATTTTGGAGTAACGTGAACAAGCAACGAAAGCAACAAGAAAGCACACGCTTTCATTTGTTGATTATCTGCCGTAGAGTAGAAGATCAAAGACAAGCAACTCACTTGGTCTTTTGAAAGAAATACCGAGAGTATTTGTGTAAGACTTGAGAGTCTACATCGTTTTGGAACCAGGAAATAACAAGGACGATAACTTGTTGATTGGAAAGGACTTGCGAGACCTTTGAAGAAAAACCGAGACAAAGAAATTTGGAGTAACGTGAACAAGCAACGAAAGCAACAAGAAAGCACACGCTTTCATTTGTTGATAATTTGCCGTAGATTAGAAGATCAAAGACAAGCAACTCGCTTGGTCTTTTGAAAGAAATACCGAGAGTATTTGTGTAAGACTTGAGAGTCTACATCGTTTTGGAACCATGAAATAACAAGGACGATAACTTGTTGATTGGAAAGGACTTGCGAGACCTTTGAAGAAAAACCGAGACAAATAAATTTGTCCAAGCATCAACCGGTTCAAATCGACAACGAGGGAAAAGAAGTCAAGCAACTCGCTTGTTTCTTTTATAAAAAAATTACCGAGAGTAATTTTGAGAAACACTTTTGTGTTAATCCGAGAATTGAAGACAAAAGGCAAGAACGTTTAGAAAAGTTTTGCAAGTCGACACAGAAGAAAAGACAACGTGGTACGAGGAAGTGGTATATTTTGAAGAAAGCAAGTCGACAACATCAATAAAGGTGTACCGTTTGCTTTGGAAATAAGAACGAGGGAAAAGAAGATATAGTTGGTATATTCAAGTACCGACAAGAAGGGAAACGCGCGTGAAAAACACAGGTCACACAAAAAAAATCTTAAACTTTTGGATTTCCTTTCATATTTATAGTATAGATACTTAGTTTATACTATTAGAAATCCATAGTTCCATATTAGGATTCCCGGATAACTATTTCTGTTCCCGTAGTATTAAGTGATACCACTAGTTAGAAATCCCCATACAAATTAGGAAGTGAAGATCATAAGCACTATCAAAATGCCCGGTGACGATGCAAGTGGCAGTAACACTGCACCAAAACCCGTAACCCCTATGACACAGTATCAATGCCCTAAACTCAAAACCACAAACTACACAGTTTGGACTATACAAATTAAGGTGATACTAGAAGCACAAGGATTATGGGAAGCAATAGAACCTAAAGAAAACACACAAGTAGATGATAAGAAGGATAAGGCAACAACCGCCTTCTTATATCAAGCGTTAACCGAAGATGTGATCCTATAAGTAGCAAGTTGCAAAACAGCAAAGGAATTATGGGATTCATTGAAAAAGAGACACGTTGGAGAAGAAAAAGTGCAACAAGCACGATTACAATCACTGATGATTAGATTTCAGACTCTTTAGATGAAGGAGGATGAAACAGTGGATGCATTTACAGCCAAATTGAACGGCTACGCCACGAAGGCTAAAGAATTAGGAAAAGCATTGGATGAATCACTTTTAGTACGGAAACTATTAGATTCCACACCAGATAGGTTCATTCAAATAGTAGCATCCATAGAACAGACGAATGATCTCGATGATATTACGTTAGATGAGATCGCTGGAAAGCTTAAGGCATTCGAGGAGAGAATAAAACTCCGAAAGGGAGGACAAGTGGAAAGCCAGGACAACTTATTATTCGCACAAGGCGAACATTCTAGAAATAAGAAATGATTTACCAAATATAGAGGTAGATCAAACTATTCACGAGGAAACTGGCAAAATAAGGGAAATAGAAACAACTCGAATGGAGGAAACTCATCCCACACAGATAAACCAAATAATGGAAAACGAGGTTGGGATAAGAGTAAGATTACATGTTATAACTGTGGAAAACTAGGACATATAAAGAATGAATGTAGAAAACCATCAACAACTCAGGAAGAATCAAACCTTATCGTAGAAGACGATGAACCATCATTGCTAATGGCTACACACGAAACTGAAGAAATCTTGTTAAATGAAGAACAAGTACAACCCCGGAAATATGCTACGACAGATGATAGCATATGGTATTTAGATAATGGTGCAAGCAACCATATGTCAGGCACCAAAGGCCATTTTAAGGATATTGACGAAAACATCACCGGACGTGTTCGTTTTGGAGATGGATCATATGTAGAGATAAAGGGTAGAGGGTCAATATTATTAGGATGTAGAAACCTACAACAGAAGATGATTTCGGATGTTTACTACATTCTAAACCTCAAGAGCAACATACTTAGTCTAGGACAACTTACAAAAATAGGTTGCAAGATCATCATGGATGGAAATTTACTGACTTTGTATGACAAGAACAAAAAGTTGTTGATGAAAGTAGAACGATCTAAGAATCGACTTTACAGTATTAGATTACATATAGTAGCACCTATATGTCTTTTAGCAAACATAGATGACCAAGCATGGTTATGGCATGCTAGATTAGGTCACCTGAACTTTGACGCAATAGATAAAATGACAAGGAAAGGTTTAGTGGATGGAATACCAAGAATAAAACACGCAGGACAAATCTGTGATGCATGTTTATTAGGAAAACACATCAGAACACCATTTCCAAACCAAGCTAAATTCAGATCAAAGAACCCATTGGACTTAGTATATGGAGATCTTTGTGGTCCCATAACTCCAACAACACACTCCGGAAAGAAGCTCATCTTCTTATTAGTCGATGACTGCACACGTTTCATGTGGGCTAACTTTCTAAACTCGAAAGATCATGCGTTTAGCACATTCAAGGAATTTAGACACTAGATCGAATCAAAGTTGAAGTTGAAAATCAAGATGTTAAGAACTGATAGAGGAGGTGAATTTACATCACATGAATTCACCAAATACTATAAGTAGAATGGAATAGAGAGACAATTGACAGCACCATACTCACCACAGCAGAATGGTGTAGTAGAGAGGAGAAATAGAACAGTGTTATCAACGACTAGGAGTATGATGAAAGTAATGAAGTTACCCTTAACTTTTTGGGCGGAAGCAGTGAGGCACGCCATTTACATACTCAACAGGGTACCGACGAAAGCCCTGAAAGATAAAACACCATATGAAACCCTCTACAACAGAAAACCAAACCTAGAATACCTAAAAATATTCGGATGCACAGCTTATGCAAAGGTAACAATACCTCACTTGAAGAACCTGGATGATAGAAGCATTCCAATGATTTACTTAGGAGTTGAAGAAGGATCAAAAGCATGTAGGCTATATGATCCAGTAGGAAAGAAGAAACATGTTAGTAGGGATGTAAAGTTTATGGAAACGAAACTGTGGGATTGGAATAATAATGAAGAGGATACGAGTACTGAGGATACGTTCTGGACTAGTTTTGTAATAGATGGAGTTGACTATGATAATCCTACACCAGCAACATAGAAAACACTGACAACACGTATCAAGAACAAGAACCCATACCAGATCCACCCTCACCAATCACACCACCATCATACACTTACAAACCTAACTCAGAAGATGAAGAAGGAGCTACTATAAGCTCATTAGAGAGCTCAGAACAGAGATATGATCATAGACCTATACAAGGTTTAAAGAACATTACGGAAATCTACCAAACTGCACGTGAAGTAGAAGCACCAAGCTTATTTTTCATAGAAGAAGAACCCCGTAATTACAAGGAAGCATCAAAAGATGAGAAGTGGATTGAGGCCATGAAAATTGAATTAGATTCAATCAACAAAAATAAAACATGGACCCTTACCACATTGCCCGAAAATCAGAAGGCAATAGGACTCAAATGGGTTTATAAAACCAAGAGAGATGCACAAGGAAGGATCATAAAGTATAAAGCAGGATTAGTAGCAAAAGGTTACGTACAAGAACAGGGAATAGACTTTGATGAGGTGTTTGCACCAGTTTCTAGGATAGAGACAGTTCGATTGATATTAGCACTAGCAGCATATCATGGATGGCAAGTACACCACTTAGATGTAAAATCAGCATTTTTACATGGAGAATTGAAGGAAGAAGTCTATGTTACACAACCTGAAGGTTTCATTCAACAAGGAAACCTGGGAAAAGTCTACAAGCTAACTAAAGCTTTGTATGGGTTAAAACAAGCACCTAGAGCTTGGAACGTGAAGCTTGACCAAACATTAAAGTCATTAGACTTTAAGAAATGTAATATCGAACAAGCAATCTACACAAAGAGAAGCAAGACTTCTACACTCGTCATCGGAGTATATGTGGATGATCTGATAATCACAGGCACTCCAAAGAAGGAAGTAGATTTGTTCAAATCCCAGATGAAAGATAAATTTGAAATGAGCGACCTAGGATTGCTAGCATATTACCTTGGGATAGAAGTTACACAGATAGGAGGAGAGATTACGATCAAGCAAACTTGATACATTAACAAGATCTTAAAAGAGACAAGCATGACGGACAGTAATGACACGAAGACACCGATGGATCCCGGCACTAAGTTGGTCAAGGCGGAAGATGGAAACCCAGTTGACGCAACTTATTACCAAGCTTAATTGAAGTCTCGGATACTTATGCGTACAAGACCGATCTTAGTTACTCGATTCGGACTACTCGGTGATTTATGCAAGACCCAAAGGATCATCACACAAGGCGGTGAAACAAGTAATCCGATACATCAAAGGAACGAAAGACCATGGAGTAATATACAAGAAAGACGGAAGCTGCAAGATTACAGGATACAACGACAATAGTTATGGAGTCAATACAGATCAAGTAAAATGAACTACTGGAATAGTATTTTACTTTGGAGAGTCACCTATTACCTGGTGCACTCAGAAGCAACTGACAATAGCGCTCTCATCATGTGAATCAGAATTCATGGCGGCTACTGCAGCAGCATGTCAAGCCTTATGGCTAAAGCGATTACTCAGTGAATTAACTGGATTAGAAGAAAAGAAGATAAATCTTAGAGTTGACAACATATCAGCTATACAACTCGGAAAGAACCCAGTATTTCATGGAAGAAGCAAACACATAGACATTCGCTATCATTTCATTCGGGAATGTGTAGAGAATGGTCATATCAACGTAGAACACGTAAGTGGAGAACTTCAAAGAGCAGATATTTTAACTAAAGCCTTACCAAGACTCAAGTTCGTGACTATGCGGTAAATGCTCGGAGTTCAAGACTTAGGATGAAGCAACAATCAAGATTAAGGAGGAGAATGTGAGCATATAATCTCGTCATTGCTCCATTTTGAAATACAGAAACATGAAGGACCAAAGTTGCTCGTTGTAAACTTTTAAACCGAATAGCGGTTACATTAGGAAGTTAGTTATGGCGGTTATTACTGAACCATTGTGTCTTTTGGTGATACCCATTCAATACCTATATATACCTATGTACATGTTACAGAAATCTAGTTTTAACAATTGAAAAGTTATCTAGTTTATTTGCAATTTCATATATCGTTTTTACTCAACATTTGGGACCAACAAACACCTTTGTGTGTTCGTATGCTGGTTGGTGAGATGGGTACAGTGATCTGTACTGTGGAAACAATATTTTTTATCCAATTTGTGGATCTCCGTTGGCCACATGGTCTTTGCTACAACGGTGGCTTTATTTTGGTCCATATATTTTTGGTGTTTGGTGTATCTGAAGATAAAGCTACGAATTTCGGATCTTGATTATGGAAAACCCTAATTTCATATCTTCTGATTTGGGGGAAACAATTGAAGGTTTGATTTTTTTTCCTTTTCTTTAGGGCTTATTTTACTATGTCTTTATGGTGGTTATGGCATTGTCTGTTTAGTTTTGGTTCTGGGTTATTTTAGTTTTAGTTAGGGTTTGCTGTTTCTGCTTGCCATGTCTTAGATAAGGGTTACGTATGGTCATTATTAATGATCAAAAAATCTGAGCTGTGTCTTTTAGGTTAGCAAAGATTGATATGGCGAGTCTTATTGTTTTGGGAACATTGGATACTGCCTGTGATGTTTTCCTTCGCTTTCTTGCTACTTTTTTTGTACCGAGGGTTTAAGGTTTTTTAAAAATATAAATTTTATGTGTCAGTTTATTAATCATGCAATTACGGTCTGCTTTCATAGTTCGTGCTGATTTAGTCAGTGTAAAAAAAAAAAAAAAACTCTATCTTGGTTGGGTTGGATGTCATGCCTTATGGTTAGCCACTTTCTGCTGGTTAGATTTCGATTAAATAGTGTACGTTCTGAAAATATTTTGCGGGTTTGCAATTCTTTCAGGTCTTGCTGTTGCGGAGTCGGTTTACCGAGGTTGCCCCAGTTTTAAGCAACGTTGCTAGCAAATCATGCTTTTTTGCCATGCTTAACTTCGTCGGGCAACATGTTTTTGCGTGTGGGTTAGCTTTGCTGAAAAACATGGTTTGCCTCGGTGACCATTTGGTTGCAGCCATGCTGTTTTTTAGTGCAACCACCATTTGGATAAACAAAGCTGAACCGCTGTCAGCAGGGATGAATTCTACGGGTTTTTGTCATGGTTGTTGTTTTTTGTCATGCGTGCAATCCTGAATGGCTGACGGTTGCAGCCCCTTTTTTAGGCTGTGATGAATTGGGCTTTATTCGGTAAATGTGAGATGGCCCGTATCTTGGCAGGGTGACATGCAGCTGTTGCAGCCATGGTGGGTGTATCCTCTTTGCTTGAATATTCGCCCATCTGAGCCATGTGTCCAGCAAAATTCTCACTTTTGCCATACTCACTTATTGGTGAACATGTTTTTGCTCAGAGGTTCCTTTCTTTGAAAAACATGGTTTGCCAGGGTAACTATTTAATTGCAGCCATGCTGTTTTTTAGTGTAGCCACCATTTCGATAAACAAAGCTGAGCCGATGTGAGCAGGGATGAATTCTACGGTTTTTTGTCATGGTTGCAGTTTTTTGTCATTCATGCGGTCTTTGAATGGTCGACTTTCTGACCACTTTTTTAGGTCATGATGAATTGGGCTTTACTTCGTAAATGTGAGATGGCCCGTATCTTGGCAAGGTAACACGCAGCTGTTGCAGCCATGATGGGTGTATCCTCTTTGCTTGAATATTCGCCCAGCTGAGCCATGTGTGCAGCAAAATCCTCGCACGTGGCTGAAAAAGCGATCCCAACTAATGTAATAGTGTATGATATACAGGTCGCCTGTTGATTGGTGCTAAACAGTCAAGTCTAACAGACTTAAAACAGCTTAAACACAAATGCAATTAAGATCAGAGGAATATAGGGAATTCCTGAGTCGTTAAGTCCCACGGAGGATGAATTGGTGTAAAAACACTTAATCAGATGGTAGAATGATTACTAAGGATAGTAATCAATAAGGATATTGATGGAAAATTACCTAAAGAAAAGATTTACAAATAAAAGCGACTTAAATGCAAATTAAAAGAAATAAAAGATAAAATCTATTAAATAAACGCTATCACTATTTTAAAAGTCGATGAACGTTTAAAACTCACAACTTAAAACTTACGTTTAAAATAAAATTACGTAAACGTATAAAATAAAACGTGAATTTTAAAGAAATAAAAGTCCTAAAAATATAAAAATTATACTTTTGGAATCCTAATAATAAAATAAAATTATTGGAAAAAGAAAATTATTTTACAACTATTTATTTAATTATTATTAATTAAAACTATTTATTAAGTATTTAAATTGCACTAAAATACAAGAAAATACAAAACTAACCTAGAAAAATGAAATTATAACTTGGAAAAATCTAAAATATGATAAAACTTATTTTAAAACTAAAAATATATTTTTAGACTTTTATGTATTTATTATTAATTTAAAACTATTTAAAACTAATTAAAATGCTAAAAATACTTTTAAACTAAGAAAATTATGGAAAAATACTTTTTATTACTTTTATATTTATCTTAACCTAAGAAAATTGAAAATCATTTTTTGAACTTTTATAATTTATTAGTATTAAAAGCTATTTAAAATACTTAAAAGCTGCTTTTAATTAAGAAAAATAGCAAACAGTTATGAAAAATTATGAAAATTTCAGGAAAAGTCTATTTTAATATGTAGAATCTAGGAAAATAGAAAAACATGGGCTTGTTTGGAGAAATAAGCAATCTAGTGGCAACTCGCTTATTAATAAGCACTTGAAAAGCCAAATAACAACCAAAAGCTACCAACTTGATACGAAAGCTAAAATATGCTATAATGACTCAAATGCAACTAAAATCAACAAGCTTGAACCTCTGGATTACAAGTTAACACAGATTTGAGGAATGAGCTTGTTTATGAAAATAATGGCGGTGGGCTACTTTAAGCTTATGCACGACTACTACGAATAAGCTAATACTTAAAAGCAAAGATTGGAACTTGTATTAGACCTGGTTGAGAGTGTATAAACCAAAACTCAGACAATGATAAGCTCTTATGAGCTTGGGAGAAGCTCTTTAAAAACCCAACAATCCATCGAGTTAAACTCGCTTAATCTTGAGTGAGTTGGGACAAAATGATAAGCACTTGCAGCCCTGGTGAATAAGTTACAAAGTGAAATTTCAAGCTTGATACTTCAAGAAGGCTTGGTTAGCTTCTCAAAAGCTAAGATTCACAAGGTAAGGCCAACTAACCACTCTGTGAGCTTATGAAAAGTGGTTAAAACACATGCACAGGGGCACATTGACTTTTGAGAAAATGAAGTAGTTTGACCTTTATGAACTTGTAATCAAATTTTATAGATTGAACATGTTATATTAAGGTGTAATGAGATTATATTAAGCTATATTAACTACTTTTAGGCTCTTGTGATGATTCTTGCAACTCAAAGTCCCAACAAGTGGGTGATTTAGCTAATTAAAAGGTGATTTTGACTTTTTCACTTAACAAGGACAGGTTTCTCTGGTTTCTTTGAGTCTTTAGACCAAGTGTGACTCAAAATAACCAAAACCAAAGTAATAAACAAACTTTAATACAAAGAAACAATTAAAACCAAACACCCTTTTAATAAGCGATTTGGTGAGTTTTCAAAACAAATTACGATTTAGACCAAGATAATGATTATAAACCTTATAATTTCATTAAAGAAGACGAATAAACATAAAACAACAAGATTTAATAACATAAAACAAAGAAGTACTAATTATGCTAATAAGACTTGTGAAAATAAAGTTTTGCAAACTACAAATTTGAAACAACAAACAACTAGTTTTAAAGCTTAATATGACTTAACTATCACTCTTGAACAACAAGAAAGATATTAAAACTAATGAACTACCAAAACGTTGAAATGCCAAATTGAACAAAGGGCTTACAAGTGGCTATGAACGAGAACACGAACCAAGGTCACAAACACAACCTATAGAACCTCCATGGGTTCTCTAACCCATTCCATCCAAATCAAACTGCTTCAGCTTTCTTGATCACCTTCACCATTGATTTTTATTTTTTCTTTATTTTCTTGATATTTTTGTGAATTTTTGGTTTTGGCTACTAATACTGCTTTTAAGGTATCTAAAAGCTTTAATAAGCTTTATAAGGAGCTTATATGAGTTTCTAAGTCCAAAATAACCACTACTAACAACATTTCAACATAATGAGATTTCTTTGAAATTTGAAAATTCACAAACTTAGATTAGAACTTGAATACTGAAATTGATTATTGAAAAAGTTTCAACATACACTGATAATACTTAATAAAGTACTTGAGAGCTTAAAAATACACTGGATAAAGAAAATTAATTAAAACGACATAGATTAAGCTAAAATTACTCTAACTGCCTTCTCCATTGCTTCCTCTTGATATTTATTGACTTCATTTCATCCTTGTCGACCTCTGAGCTTATCCCACCACAATCTAACCGTTGAAATCATCCAGATCATTGGAATTGCCACTTGGCGATTTTGGCGCCAATTTTTCAAAGAGCAGGTTTTTCTCATTAATTAGCTTTGGTTTGGTGTGGAGGTGGAAGGGAGAGGTGGAAAGGTGATTTGGGGTGAGCTGGATTGGAAATCAAGTGGTTAAATACCACTGGTATTGGTGAAACAGGGGTGAAGGAGATGGATGAACAGTGTAGCGGTTTTATTTGAATTTAAATATTGGGCCGGGTCAAGGTTACTGGATTGGATTTGGGCTTGGAATTAATAAAGGATCCGTTTGGTGTTTAGCTTAGTTAACCACAAGGACCAAAAATGTAATTTGGCCAAACCTTCAAGGACTGATATTAACAACTTTCCAAAGCTCTTACAAGGACTAAAACTGCCAAGTAATATTAGTACAAGGACCTTAGTTGATAATTTCCATTTTTTGTAAATCCAGGGACCAAAACTGTCAACTTTGAAACTTGAGGGACCAATATTGTAATTTTCTCCAAAGAGTTTATCATAAGGACCATTTTTGTCATTTATTAATAGAACAAGGTTAATATTTGATAATTTTCACTTTTTAAATTAACCAAGGACTATTTTTGACAATTTTCAAAGTTAAAGGACTAAAGTTGTCATTTTGTGATTTTTAAACTTTGAAGGGTTTATTTTGACAACTTTTGAATCTCAAGGACCTAAAATGATATTTTACAAGATTTTGAATTACCAGGGACTGATTTTGACAACTTTTGTAACTTGGGGGACTAAAACTGCCAATTATGCAAACTTGATACGTTTTTCATCAGATTTTGATGTTTTTGCATTTAAAACATATAAAACACTTGTTTGTGATATTTTATCATTTTGATGTGTTTACGAGTGTTTTCGGATGTTTTGGCACTCTATCGGTATAAAATGATGAGTATTTAGACACTCATCAATCCCCACACTAAGATATTGCTAGTCCCTAGCAATGATTTGAAAAACATAATGGATTTTATCTCTTTACCAAAAGCCATTACTTACGGAGTAGCCAATTGTTTCGATTCAAGTAAGAACCATGGTACAATGATAACCAAATGATTTTGAGCAAATCATAAGTCGTGAACGGATTTGATTTGTCTTTACCGAAGCCGTTTGCTTCGGACTAGCCAACTCTTAGATAAATTATCAATATTATCTTTGGTGAGCCGATTACCAATTATGGATTTTCAATCGCCTTTACCACAAGCCATAAACTTGCGGGCTAGCCAACTTTTCACTAGTTTAAAGATATGGTGAGTTGAACACCATACAATTTTAGGCAAATTGCAAGCCATAAGCGGATTTGAGATATCTTTACCAAGAGCCGTTTGCTCTGGATTAGCCAATCCTTATGTGGGTTAGACATGGCGGATGATTACCATTCTTTGAGTAAGTGAAAACACTTACTCCAAAAAAATTTTGGCCAAAACGGGAATTGGGTGAAATAATTACATGATGAAATTCGTGAGAATTCCCCCACACTTAGAAATGAATATTGCCCTCAATATTCAAAGTACCGTGGTTATGCGAAACAAAGAACATAAAAGGAAATACTACGGCCATTATTTTGTTTTTGATATGTACACTTTTTTTTTTTTTTTTTTTTTTTTTTTTTTTTTTTTTTAGAGATTCATATGTACAACAGTGGGGAAAACTCCCCACACTAGGGTGATAGAAAGGGGTAAGAAAACAGAAATATGGGTGAAAACCCATATGGTGTGTGCTACTATTTTTGATTACCGAGTCACTAGCTTGACTCGATCCCCGCATTCATTGGTTCATGGGGAATGTTTGTAAATCCGGGACAACCACGGGGAATGTCCTCTCCAAAGTAATGCTTTAATCGATGACCATTCACTTTAAAATTAGGACCATCGATGAGATAACTCAATGGTGCCATAAGGATAAACCTTAGTAATGGTAAATGGACCGCACCGGTAGGACTTAAGCTTTCCCGAGAAAATCTTCAATCTAGAATTGAAAAGAAGGACTCGATCACCAACGTTGAAAACACGGTTCTTGATTTTAGAGTCATGAATCTTCTTTGTCTTTTGTTTGTAGATCAAAGAGTTCTCGTAAGCTTGATCACGAAGTTCATTTAGTTCATTCATTTGAACTTTTCGTGATCACCGGTATGTCTCAGATATCGAAGTTTGCATGTTTTAAAGCCCGAAAGCCTTGTGCTCTAGCTCAATCGGAAGATGACATGCCTTCCGTACACTAGCTTGTATGGAGTACACCGATGGGTGTTTTGTAAAATCGCATCGAAAAGCCAGTCGTCATCCGGTTTATCCGACCGGGATGCACGATTTTCACCTCTTGTCCTTTCAAGGATTCTTTTAATACCACGGTTTGAAACTTCCACCGCCCACTTGTTTGGGGTGGTATGCGATAGATAGACGGTGGGTAACACCATACTTTTGCATGACACGATCAAATTGGTCATTACAAAAATGTGTACCACGATCACTGATTATTGCACGAGGAGTTCCAAATCTGGCAAAGAGAGCTTTCAAAAATTTCACAACTACTCGGGCATCATTTGTAGGTAAAGCTTTCGCTTCAACCCATTTTGACAAATAGTCAACAGCCACGAGTATGTACTTGTTACCACGAGACGAAGGAAAGGGCCCCATAAAATCAATACCCCAGATGTCAAATATCTCGCAAACTTGAATGGCATTTTGTGGCATTTCATTTCTTTGAGATATGTTTCCATGACGTTGACAAGCGTCACAAGTTTTGACATAATCGTGGGCATCTTTATAGATTGTGGGCCAATAGAACCCGGAATCAAACACCTTTTTGGCGGTGTAGTTTGGACTATGATGGCCCCCGGTGGGTCCAGCATGGCAAGCTTTGAGAATATCAAGAGCTTCTTGTCCATAAACACACCGTCGGATGACTTGATCCGCACAGATTTTGAATAAGAAAGGGTCGTCCCAGAAATAATGTTTAACATCCTTGAAGAATTTATTCTTCTGTGGGTCGACATCCCTTTCACAATGAAGTTACCCGCATGGTAATTTGCAAAGTCGACAAACCATGGGGTAGAATTTCCACGAAAAGAAACCGCATTGAGTGTCTCGAGAGGAAATGTTTCATTTATTTCCTTTTCTCGAAAACATCTTGGTGAGGGTTTTCTAATCAGACAGATGATCGTGACCGGTTCTCGGCTCCTTTTTATCACGTATGATAATATCAAATTCTTGGAGAAGGAGAACCCAACGAGCAATCTCGGCTTTGCATCTTGTTTTGCAAAGAGATATTTAAGAGCCGAATGATCCGTATACACTACACATTTGGTCAAGATTAAGTACGGCGAAACTTCTCAAATGCATACACCACGGCTAATAGCTCTTTTTACGTGGTGGTGTAATGAGTCCGAGCTTGATCATAGTCTTACTCGCGTAGTGAATAGGTGAAAATGCTTGTTTCTTCGTTGCCCTAAGACTGCGCGATAGCAAAATCACTTGCATCGCACATAAGTTCAAAAGGTAAATCGATCGGGAGCAGCGAGAATGGGTGCTTGATAAGCTTTTTCTTCAATGTTTCAAAAGCTACGATGCACTCGGGTGAAAAGATAAAAGGAGCATCCTTTTCAAGAAGATGGGTCATTGGCCGGGCGATTTTGGAAAAATCTTGAATGAATCTACGATAGAAACCGGCATGACCTAAAAAACTCCTAATACCTTTGACGGTAGTAGGATGAGGTAGTTTAGCAATAACATCGACTTTTGCTCTATCTACCTCAATCCCATTCTTTGAAATCTTATGGCCAAGGACTATGCCTTCTTTGACCATAAAGTGGCTTTTCTCCCAGTTTAGACAAAGATTGGTGTCTTCACACCTTTTGAGCATTTTATCTAGATGGGAGAGACATGTTTGAAATGAATCCCCAATGACCGAGAAGTCATCCATAAACACCTCCATTGTTTCCCCGATCATGTCGTGGAAAATGGCCATCATACATCTTTGGAGCGTGCGGGAGCATTACATAGGCCAAAAGGCATACGTCTATAGGCAAAAGTTCCGTATGGGCGGTGAATGTGGTTTTATCTTGATCCTTTGGATCAATGGGAATCTGAAAGTACCCCGAGAAACCATCAAGGAAACAATAGTATTCATTCCTGCTAATCTCTCAAGCATTTGGTCCATAAAGGGTAGAGGAAAATGGTCTTTACGAGTGGCGTCATTCAACTTACGATAGTCAATGCAAACACGCCATCCGTCACCAATCGAGTTGGAATTAACTCGTTATCTTCATTTGTGATATGATTATGCCACCCTTTTCGAACACAATGAATTGGGCTAACCAAGGACTATCGAGATTGGGTAAATCAATCCTGCATCAAGAAGTTTGATAACCTCTTGTTTGATAACATCATGGATTTTGGATTTACTCTTCTCGATGTTGAGCTATTGGCTTAAAGTCATCCTCCATCAAGATTTTGTGTGTACAAAATTCGGGGTTGATACCTTAATGTCGGAGAGTTTCCAAGCAATTGCTTGCCTGTGTGACTTCAAGATTTTTATGAGAGCGGCTTTTTCATCTTTACTCAAATCTCTAGCAATAATGACTGGTAATTTATCATCACCTTCAAGAAATGCATACTCGAGATGAGGTGGTAAGTCCTTAAGCTCAACTTCAGGAAATTCTTCAGTTTTCTCAACTGACTTGACTTCCTTGTTATGAAGTTTAATGGAAGGGAGAGGAGGAGAAATGTCATGTTTTAACAACTTCTCAGAAAGAATATCTCCCTCCAGATTAATCTCATTTTGATTAATCTCAGCAGGAATTGAATCACTAATATGAGGGGCTGATGATGGATCATCATTAAGCAACTTCTCAATGAGAAGTATGTCTCCCTCAATGTCAATTGGAGCGTGATCAATTTCCCATGGTACAGAATCACTGGATAAGTAGGCTTCAATCTCTTCTAAGATGAAGTCACTTTCCTCAAATGGGGTGAGAGAAGGAGTAGAATTTGCGATGATGGGTTGAGATGAATGAGTGAGATTATCACTCGAAGAATTATGATCATAACCAAGAACTTCTTGCAGTACTCTTGAAGCAACATCAATGATATCTATTCGGTTAACCGATTGTAATCATAATTTGCGGAGTACCTCGAAGTTTGATCAAGGTTAAAAGTGACGACTTCATTACCAACACGTAATGTGATTTCTTGCTCAAATACATCTATGAGAGCACGGCCCGTTCTCGTGAATCCTCGACCAATAATGAGAGGAACCCGATGATCGGCATCAAAATCAACAACCACGAAGTCACCGGAAAATGGAACTTTCCTACTTTCACAAATCGTCCTCGGCAATGCCAAGAGGACGGGATATTGTACGATCTGCAAGCTCGAGAGTCATGCATGTAGGAGTAAGTTCCTAAGAAAGTTTCTTCCAAACTGAATATGGCATAAGGTTTATGCTTGCACCAAGATCTGCTAGGGCAAAACATTCAACCATTCCTGGAAATACACAAGGTAAGAGAAATTTTCCAGGATCTCCAAGCTTTTCTGGAAGCTTTTTCAGGATAACTGCAGAGCAGTTCTCGTTAAGAGGAGTCTTAGCCATTTCAAACAGCTTTTCCTTATTGCTTAACATGTGTTTGAGAGTTGATGCAAATTTGGGCATCAGCATGATAGCATCCGCAAAGCTTATGTCAAAATGTAGTTCTTGGAAAATTTGGAAAAATTTATCCATTTGATGACTAGCTTTTTCACGGAGCTTTTGCTCATTCAAACGTGATGGATATGGAATAGAAGATTTGGATTTAGCATTTTCAATGGGAGCTACAGGTGGTTCAAAAACAACTCCTGGATTAGACTTGGGTTTCTGGACAACTTGAGGTTGGACTACCGAAGGTAGGACGTGTGTGGTATTTCCATTATCAATAGGAAGTTCCTTGTCCTTTGTCGCCTTGGTAACTTGACTCATTGCCACAGGAGGAGGGGGCATTGGAGTCGTAGGTCCATTGTGTGTCAGAGGTTCACTCTCCACTACCTTTGGAAGAGAAGAAGAAGAGGTAGTAGGAATAGCGGGTCCATTGTATGAAACACCACTTCTGGTCGTGATCGCCTTAGCATCGCCCCTCGGGTTAGCGATCGTGTTGCTCGGAAGTTTTCCTGAGCCCGAGGGTTGATCATTTAAAGACTTCTTGAGATCGCCGATCCGACCGACCAACAATCTGCTCATCTCATCTTGGGATTTCATGAGCGATAACTCATCGATGATGGTCCCGGAGGAGTAATGACGGAGGTGGATTAGGAGGAAATTTTGAGGTCGAATGTTTTGATTATGACCTTGTTGTTGAAAATTCCTTGATTAGGATTCACATTCCCATGAAATTGATTCCTCGATTAAAATTGTTTTGATGAAGGTTTCCTTGTTGTTGGAAACCTTGATTGGGTCGAGATAGAAATTACCTTGGTTTTGATAACCTTGGTTCATTCTAGGTTGATTCGATTCGGTTAAGATTCGGTTAAAACCGGGTGGTGCACGATAAGTGTTAGCACGGTAGCTTGGTTCATTCGAGGACGGTATTGATTACCTCCTTGATTTGAAGTACCGGCTATAGCATTTGCTTCAAACGGACTACCATCGGTGGCGATCAGGTTGTAGTATGCATGAGGACCACCACAAGTAACACAAACTTCAACTTTCTTCACTTCACCATGTGATGGTGTTTGAGTGAATGTGACTTTCTTTTGGTTAGCAAGAACCAAAGCTCGAACAATATCTGTGAGTTTATCAATCTTAGCATCGGTGCTAGATGTACTCACAGAGATGAAATAGAAGGTCCAACATTAGGCGATTTTGATATGTCTTTGTGCGGAAAGGACGGACACAGGACTTGTTTTCAATAATTTGTAAGGCTTCTTTGGTGGTTTTGCTAAGGAAATTACCTCCAGCGGAGGCATTCGAGAGTCTTGGTCGACTTGTCTCGCACCATTGTAGAAAGTATCCATTTGCATTAATTCAAGAAAACCATGATGTGGACATTTGCGGAGCAATTCTTTGTAACGATCCCATGCCTCCCGAATGATTCATCAAATCTACGAGAAAATTTCATTATCTCATTCTTAAGACTTGTGGTTCGGGATGGAGGATAGAACTAGTTAACAATTTGGTAACTAGATCTTCCCATGTCTCTATAGAGCGAGGGGTTGTTTCTCAAGCCAATTTCGGCTTGTCCTCTAGAGAAAATGGGAGCAGAAGAAGCTTGATAGCTTCGTGGGACATTCTTGTACTTGATGGTTGATGCAATCTTATTGAACCATCGAATGTGTGCATGAGGATCATCCGCTCAAAACCATAGAATTGGCTTTGGGTTACCAAATTAAGCAACCCGGTTTTGAGCTCGAAGGTATCGACCACAATGGTTGGGACAACAATGGCATCTCCGTAACCCTCGATGGGTGCTTGGAGAAGCTCATTCATAGGTTTGTCTTCGCCATTTCGACGGTGGTGGTGGTGGTAGACGTTCCTCAGTCACGGCTGAAGGAGCTGAACGTCTTCTACGTCTGCGAGGAATCTTTCCAAGTTCTGAAAGTGGACTTGTAGAACTGGAAGAACGAGTGCGCATGCACTAAGTATAAAAATCAATTTTCAAAACAAATGAGGCAAAACACAAGTGAACTTAACCAATAATCACAAGTGAACTGGCTTCTTTGAAAAAGGTACACCAAATCACAAGTGACACAAAGGCAAGTTTTAAATATGATGTTCGGGAACTTATTAATGGTCGCACCCCCAGTTAGGTAGTGCACTGCCTTGATTTGCGGTGGTTGATTTTTATGTATTAATTAAGTACTAGTGAAAAGACGTAGGTATGATTTGTGCTGATGGGGTTTAAAAACTTTTGGAAAATATTTTTGGTATCGTCCCGTTTAACCAAATCGTATCTCTTTAAGAATCACCTTAAAAGAAACACAAACTAGAAAACGTTACGATTGTTTTGTTGTTTTATATTGTTTTTGGGTTTTTAACACTTTAGGAAAAGTGTTAATGAACTTTTTGATTTATATTAACTTTACAGAAAACTTTTTACAAACTGTGGTATATGTGCAAGTGCAGATGCGAAAATGCTAGAAACACGCTTCTGACCTCCCGGCGTGGCGCCAAAATTTGATTGGTGCTAAGCAGGTCAAGTCTAACAGACTTAAAATAGCTTAAACACAAATGCAATTAAGATCGAGGAATATAGGAATTCACAGTTGTTAAGTCCCACGGAGGATGAATTGGTGTAAAACACTTAATCGGATGGTAGAATGATTACTAGGATAGTAATCAATAAGGATATTGATGGAAAATTACCTAAAGAAAAGATTTACAAATAAAAGCGACTTAAATGCAAATTAAAAGAAATAAAAGATAAAATCTATTAAATAAACGCTATCACTATTTTAAAAGTCGATGAACGTTTAAAACTCACAACTTAAAACTTACGTTTAAAATAAAATTACGTAAACGTATAAAATAAAACGTGAATTTTAAAGAAATAAAAGTCCTAAAAATATAAAAATTATACTTTTGGAATCCTAATAATAAAATAAAATTATTGGAAAAAGAAAATTATTTTTACAACTATTTATTTAATTATTATTAATTAAAAACTATTTATTAAGTATTTAAATTGCACTAAAATACAAGAAAATACAAAATTAACCTAGAAAAATGAAATTATAACTTGGAAAAATCTAAAATATGATAAAACTTATTTTAAAACTAAAAATATATTTTTTAGACTTTTTATGTATTTATTATTAATTTAAAACTATTTAAAACTAATTAAAATGCTAAAAAATGCTTTTAAACTAAGAAAATTATGGAAAAATACTTTTATTACTTTTATATTTATCTTAACCTAAGAAAATTGAAAAATCATTTTTTGAACTTTTATAATTTATTAGTATTAAAAGCTATTTAAAAATACTTAAAAACTGTTTTTAATTAAGAAAAATAGCAAACAGTTATGAAAAATTATGAAAATTTCAGGAAAAGTCTATTTTAATATGTAGAATCTAGGAAAAATAGAAAAACATGGGCTTGTTTGGAGAAATAAGCAACTGCAGTGGCAACTGCTTATTAATAAGCACTTGAAAAAGCCAAATAACAACCAAAAGCTACCAACTTGATACAGAAGCTAAAATATGCTATAATGACTCAAATGCAACTAAAATCAACAAGCTTGAACCTCTGGATTACAAGTTAACACAGATTTGAGGAATGAGCTTGTTTATGAAAATAGTAACTGGTGGGCTACTTTAAGCTTATGCACATACTACAGAATAAGCTAATACTTAAAAGCAAAGATTGGAACTTGTATTAGACCTGGTTGAGAGTGTATAAACCAAAACTCAGACAATGATAAGCTCTTATGAGCTTGGGAGAAGCTCTTTCAAAACCTAACAATCCACTGAGTTAAACTCAGTTAATACTGAGTGAGTTGGGACAAAATGATAAGCACTTGCAGCCCTGGTGAATAAGTTACAAAGTGAAATTTCAAGCTTGATACTTCAAGAAGGCTTGGTTAGCTTCTCAAAAAGCTAAGATTCACAAGGTAAGGCCAACTAACCAGCTCTGTGTGAGCTTATGAAAAAGTGGTTAAAACCTGTGCACAGGGCACATTGACTTTTTGAGAAAATGAAGTAGTTTGACCTTTATGAACTTGTAATCAAATTTTATAGATTGAACATGTTATATTAAGGTGTAATGAGATTATATTAAGCTATATTAACTACTTTTAGGCTACTGTGATGATTCTTGCAACTCAAAGTCCCAACAGTGGACTGATTTAGCTAATTAAAAGGTGATTTTGACTTTTTCACTTAACAAGGACAGGTTTCTCTGGTTTCTTTGAGTCTTTAGACCAAGTGTGACTCAAAATAACCAAAACCAAAGTAATAAACAAACTTTAATACAGTGAAACAATTAAAACCAAACACCCTTTTTAATAACTGATTTGGTGAGTTTTCAAAACAAATTACAGATTTAGACCAAGATAATGATTATAAACCTTATAATTTCATTAAAGAAGACTGAATAAACATAAAACAACAGTATTAATAACATAAAACAGTGAAGTACTAATTATGCTAATAAGACTTGTGAAAATAAAGTTTTTGCAAACTACAAATTTGAAACAACAAACAACTAGTTTTAAAGCTTAATATGACTTAACTATCACTCTTGAACAACAAGAAAGCAGATATTAAAACTAATGAACTACCAAAACGTGAAATGCCAAATTGAACAAAGGGCTTACAAGTGGCTATGAACGAGAACACGAACCAAGGTCACAAACACAACCTATAGAACCTCCATGGGTTCTCTAACCCATTTCCATCCAAATCAAACTGCTTCAGCTTTCTTGATCACCTTCACCATTGATTTTTATTTTTTCTTTATTTTCTTGATATTTTTGTGAATTTTTGGTTTTGGCTACTAATACTGCTTTTAAGGTATCTAAAAGCTTTAATAAGCTTTATAAGGAGCTTATATGAGTTTCTAAGTCCAAAATAACCACTACTAACAACATTTCAACATAATGAGATTTCTTTGAAATTTGAAAATTCACAAACTTAGATTAGAACTTGAATACTGAAATTGATTATTGAAAAAGTTTCAACATACACCGATAATACTTAATAAAGTACTTGAGAGCTTAAAAATACCTCTGGATAAAGAAAATTAATTAAAACGACATAGATTAAGCTAAAATTACTCTAACTGCCTTCTCCATTGCTTCCTCTTGATATTTATTGACTTCATTTCATCCTTGTCGACCTCTGAGCTTATCCCACCACAATCTAACCGTTGAAATCATCCAGATCATTGGAATTGCCACTTGGCGATTTTGGCGCCAATTTTTCAAAGAGCAGGTTTTTCTCATTAATTAGCTTTGGTTTGGTGTGGAGGTGGAAGGAGAGGTGGAAAGGTGATTTAAAGTATTGGATTGAAATCAGTGGTTAAATACCACCGGTATTGGTGAAACAGGGGTGAAGGAGATGGATGAACAGTGTAGCGGTTTTATTTGAATTTAAATATTGGGCCGGGTCAAGGTTACTGGATTGGATTTGGGCTTGGAATTAATAAAGGATCCGTTTGGTGTTTAGCTTAGTTAACCACAAGGACCAAAAATGTAATTTGGCCAAACCTTCAAGGACTGATATTAACAACTTTCCAAAGCTCTTACAAGGACTAAAACTGCCAAGTAATATTAGTACAAGGACCTTAGTTGATAATTTCCATTTTTGTAAATCCGAGGACCAAAATCATCAACTTTGAAACTTGAGGACCAATATTGTAATTTTCTCCAAAGAGTTTATCATAAGGACCATTTTGTCATTTATTAATAGAACAAGGTTAATATTTGATAATTTTCACTTTTAAATTAACGAGGACTATTTTGACAATTTTCAAAGTTAAAGAACTAAAGTTGTCATTTGTGATTTTTAAACTTTGAAGGGTTTATTTTGACAACTTTTGAATCTCAAGGACCTAAAATGATATTTTACAAGATTTTGAATTACAGGGGACCGATTTTGACAACTTTTGTAACTTGGGGACTAAAGCGCCAATTATGCAAACTTGATCGTTTTCATCGATTTTGATGTTTTGCATTTAAAACATATAAAACACTTGTTTGTGATATTTTTATCATTTTGATGTGTTTCTGAGTGTTTTCAGATGTTTTTGGCACTCTATCAGTATAAAAATGATGAGTATTTAGACACTCATCACCTGTGGTGTCTCATGAGATTTACGATGCAATAATGATGGGTTACCCATATCCACATTGTGGCTGCAGCCATGACAGTCTGCTGATGACGCTACGATGTTCATATGATGTTTTCAATACATGCCTGGACTTATGTTTGGATCATCATATTGTCGAATAATTTTCTGTAAATATACCTGGCTGGATCTAAAAGGTATGACCGTAATGGAAATTATGTTTTGCATTTTTGTTTTTGGCAGCTGCCCTTTTGCACTCCCATTCGTTAAACATGATTTTCTTAAACTTCCATTTCATTCTTGCAGATTACAGGTGCAGAGAACTCTCCCAGGAATGTGGGTTTCTGTGGTTACAGTGTTTGTCATTCGTGCAATGGCGAATGGTTGACGGTTGTATTCCTTTTTTTAGGCTGTGATGAATTGGGTTTTATTTGGTGAATGTGAGATGCCCCGTATCTTGGCAGGATGACAGGTAACTACTGCATCCATGGCGGGTGTATCCTCTTTGCTTTAATATTCGCCCATCTGAGTCGTGCGTCTAGCAAAATTCTCACACGTGGCTGAAAAAGTGAACCCAGCAAATGTAAAAGTATATGACATACAGGTGACATGTGGAATGTCATGAAATTAATGACACAGTTATGATGGGTTTGTACGTTGAACTGGTTCGTTGCCGTGCTTTAGCGCCCCATGTCTGTTGGCACGGCACCCATATCCGCATGCGGTTGCGACCATGACAGTCACGATGCGCCGCGATCAAATGTTCTTCATGTTGTGAAATCTATCGATGTATTGTAAGGTCATAACGCCGGTAATCATGCTTTCAAAGATGAAACGGAGATATGTGGCGCGATGAATAAGAATGGCGGGTTAGCAAGATGGCCTTCCACTCAAAAGGCCACCTAAAAGAGTCGATGTATTTTTTTTTGCCTGTGCATGAAGTATGCCAATGATGATGGTTTCCTGCATTTGTTTCTTTAGTGGCGGCCGAGGCTCCCGTGTTTTGGCAAGGTACCTAATCAAATTGTGGTCATGACCATCTTGAGTCTCGATGCCCCACTACATTCGCAGGTCTGAGGCGAATGGGCAGGTTAACTAAATAGAACCCCGATAAAAAAACACGTGAAAAAAGACCACCCATTTGTGCACAGTTGTTATCAACTGTCGCATTGTACTGTAGCTAAGGATCCTGATAAATCAACTTTGGTTATACACTATTTCATCTTACGTTTCAAAACTGAACATTTAGTTTCTCACAATTGAGGTGTGTCCGTGCACTTCACTATAACCATTACAATGTTTTTTAATGTATGGTTGTGCATCCTAATTTTGGGTTTCTTATTACTATCACACTTCCTTAAGCACCCATATGTGTATTGTTGCAGGTTTTCCAGCCTCTGCCACATAAGTATGGTAGAAAAGGCATTATTGAACAACCAATTAGCGATGCGACAATGGAAAGTTACTGTCCCTCTTCTCTTTTCAAACACGCCTTCTAAAATTTGACTTGACTGTTTGTCTTTTACATAAAACTTTCAAGTTGCCAAAGCACATCTTGACTGGTGCATATAAATATTGGGCGGTCATTTCGGCGTGTTGTTGACAGCTGGCACGTGTAGAGATTACAATGCCTGACAGAGATTCAGCCATAAGTGATTGTATTAGTGGACTCTCTGTAGCAATGAGTAAGTCTTCCTACCTGATAAACTATGAGTATATGATAAGGTTTTAAAAGGTACCATTTTGAGGGGTCGTTTAAGTCCTTATTTGATCACTTTTGTATCCGTTATTGCTTAATATCGTTCCTTTTCACTTTTTAGGTCTCTTGAAGGCAAAATGCTGGAATGGCACTTATTTGGACGAAAAGCGCGAATATATGAAGAAAATGGCCAAAGTCAAAATCGAGACACTCACAGATTCTTGAACTTAGAAGGCGGCGTCGGTGCTAAGTGCGGCCGTCCCAAAATTGTTGTGACGGTCCGAACCCAAAACTCGTATTTTCAAGCGGCGGCGTCTAGTTGTGAAAGAGTAGGCCGTCGCTACTCGAACGGCCTAGATGCAATCCAGACGACGTCGAAGTCAAGAGGGCGGCGTCACGGACATAAGGTGACGTCGTCGCAAGGTTAACGTGGCCAAGCGAAACCCTAATGGCGGCGACACGGCGGCGTCACGAAACATAAGGTGGCGCGTCGCATATGTAATCTTATATATAGAATCCGAATTTTTCGGTCTTTGGTGGAGAGTCTTTTGGGTGAAAACCTAAAACCGAACCTAAGGTGTCTTATACGATATTTTAGGATTTTAAACCTATCTTACATCAAGATAAGTCTTTACTTCATTAATTCAATTATGTCTTTGATTATTTGTGTGTATGCTTGCATGTTCTCCATGTCCGGCTAATTTATTTGTGTGTTTGCTTAGAAAGTATGAAACTTAATTATTGAATATTGATTGGTTGTTTCTTATCTTAGTTGATTAATGATCTAGTAATGCGATAGGTCATTCGTTGTGTATAATGCTTGATTCATCTTTGTGAACCTTAGAATATAATTACACGAGTAGTTGTAGGCAAAACCATCCAAAGAGCGCCTTAGAGTAGGAGTTTATCATCCTAGTGGGTTTGTAGGCGAGACCCTTTGGTAAGTTCAAAGAGTTAGGGAGAAAGCATACCCTACAACTTTAGACACACAACGCAACTAAGAATAAGGCGTGACAACTCAACCATCAATAGGAGATAATTAAGGAGTAGTACAATCTAAGTAAACACATCTTTAAACTATCATACGAGCACACATTAATTAGACATAGACTCCCACAACTTTAGTTTAGATAATTAGATAATAGTAGAGTAATTGGTAGAAATACCAACCCCCAAATCAATACCGAGATTCAGTACATTTCCATTTCATAAAATATAAAAGACAAAAATAATCTTCCTCAACCTTAACCTTAGCGTAGTAACTCCTTACTAGCATTCCTATTCCCCAGAGAACGATATCAATACCCGTGGCTTACCCTAATTACTACACTACAACGATTAGGTTCATTTGCCTGGGGTGTTATAAAACTTGCTCGAAGAAAGGAAGTTTCCTTGACCCCGAACGACGCGTGTGGCGTTATCAAGTTTTTATGGCGCGGCGCGGAATAGAATAGCTAGTTAGTAGTCCACCTCGTTTAGGTTCTTTGCTTGATTCCTATCAAGTAAACTTTTTTTTCTCATTTTTTTAGCTTCCTCTTAGTCTATCCCCCTTCTTCGTAACCTTTGTTCGTAATCCCATCACTTTTCATCATGGAATGTGATAACCCACTACCATTCATCAACCCACCACCAAATGACCCGCCAAGAGCCCGTACTCTTGGTGAATACTCGAGACCAAGCCACCTAGGCTATAGGAACACCATTGAGCTTCCCGACCAAGCCCAAACTACGGCCCTGCGATCCGACACCATCCGGTTGGTGCAAAGCGGATGTGCATTCCATGGACTTCGTTCAAAGATCCAAATCGACATCGAGGATTTCCTCAAAATCGTCGATTCCATAGACCTTGATGCTACTACTCGGGAGACCACGCGCTGCGTCTCTTCCAATTCTCTCTACGGGACCAAGCTAGTAATTGGCTTGAGCGACTTCCCACCGGCTCCATCTCAAGTTGGGATGATCTTACCTCTCGCTTCCTTGCTCAATTTTTCCCACCGGAGAACCACTAAGCTTAGAAATGACATCTTGATGTTCCAACAACGTCAAGGTGAATCTCTCTGAAGCATGGACCCGATTCAAGGACTTACTTCATAAAGTCCTCATCACGGCATTGATCTTTGGCTCCAAGTCCAAATCTTTTATGATCATGTCAACTTCCCCACTAAGCGATCCATTGACCAAGCGGCCGGTGGAAAACTTAGTGATCTCACCGCAGAAGAATCATGGGAAATAATAGAGGACCTCGCCCTCTATGACAACGAAAGTTGGGATGACCCCCGTGAGCTGCCCAAAACCGTTAAGGCAATTTCCTTGCCTCCTTCCGACCATAGGATGATCGAACTTGAAGATCAAGTTAGATTCCTCATGAGCTCATACGAAACTCCTAAGTCTTCACACCATGTGAACAAAGTTTCTTCCTCGTGCGAGCCGTTTTGTGATCCTCATAACACGCGCACTAGCACCCGATCCCCCGAACACGCTTACATTGACTCGCATCCTCGCGTATTAATGGAGCGGGAGGAAGATTCCTACAATACCGGACCTAGGAATTTCAATGAAACCCGTGAAGCATGGAAAAACAAGCCCGACTTCTCGGGGACAAACCAAAGAATTCACCTCAATGATTTCTCATGGCCCCACCTAACGGTCCTAACCAACAAAACGTCGAAGGGATGTTGCAAAACCTAGTTGCATCCCAAGAAACCCAAATGGCTAAGCTCTCAGACCGCTTTAACCATCAACAAGCCGAGATGGATAGGAAAATAGACAACCTTTTGAAAGCCATAGCTAATAGTGATAAGAAGGTTAGTGCTATCTCAACTCCCGAGCCTTCAGGTTTAGAGATTAAGGATCCAAGCAAGCTAACGAAGCATGTCCAATTCGTCAATACCATCGCCTTAGTTGAACCTAATGAAACAAATGACGAAGAGGACTATACACTTGTGGATGATGAAATACCCGAGGAAGTAGATGAAGTAGACATTGACTATTTCAACAAATTTCCTACGGAAGAAGAACTATCTCGCCACCCTCACTTAGTGCGTGACCTCCGTCACATGTATGTTAGGAAAAGTCCTCGAATCAAGTTCGGGAACCCTTGGAACCTTAACATACCATGTGTCATAGGACACCTTTTTGTGGCAAAATCCTACATTGATCGCAAGTCCCCAATCAACATAATGACTAGCACCTATTACAATTGGATATTGAAGAAGCCTATTCCAACTAGGCAAGACCCCAATGATCCTAATGTTAGTTGCAATTTTCTTGGTAGAATTAAGGGATTGCCCGTGTATGTAGGTAGTTTCGCGTTTCCTACGGACTTCATAATTGTGGAAGATATTAGCACGGCCATAGACCCTAGCTTGTCCCATGTTATTCTAGGAAAACCTTTCATAGAAAGCACCGGGATGACCTATGACCCCTCGTTAGGAGTAGTGCGATTCAAGAATGAGACCGATGACATAGCTTACCAAGTGCCATTTAAGATTGAGAAGTTTTCATCACTCTCTAATGATGAAAAGGAACTTAAACTGTCGGTCTATTATAGGAATAATGAGGATAGGGAGAAAGGTGTTGATTATGTTATGGCTAAGATTTTAGGATTCTATAAGGATTGCTTGAGCCTAGGACCGAAATATAGGACCGATTGGGGAAAGGATGAACTCTTAGAGAAGCGCATTTTAGGGCACTTCTACATGGAATCCCCCATTAGAAACTGTCAAGAGGGCGGTAATGAGAAAACGTAGGAGCACGACTACGAGTCTAGCTACAAGACTCTTAAATAAAGAAAAGCGCTTCGTGGGAGGCAACCCATGTTTAATTGTTTGCTTGTTAGTGTCATATATCTTTTATTAATTGTTTATCCTCATGTTTAAATTTGTAAAAATGCTTTATTTTGTTTTTAACCTCGTCTTAATTGCATATAAAGGTATTTTACATAAGGGATAAGTGTTGGGAGGATTACACGTTTTCAAAAGAAACGTAAACATGAGAATAACAATTAACTAAAAGATATTTATGTTTGTTTGTTCGAGTCAAATGCTTGTATCGAGTCATAATGAATGTTTTGCGAAATTTTTCGGAAAATCGTGACCGCTTTTGTCGGGATAACTTGACGGCGTCAGATTGCAACTGACAGTCGGGAAGGATTAAAACATCAGTTACTTTTTCTCGTTTTCGAGCTACTTATAAATTTTGGAATTTTCTAGGTCTTAATTTTCTTAGAAATTCAGTAAACATCCATTCCACAAGCATTATATCCTAGTTTAAATCGAGTCTTATATATATTATTACCGCCGATTTTACGCGAAGGTTTCATTTGTTTTCTTCAAGTGTGCGAGTTTAGTTTGTCAAGAAGAAGTTACATAAGATTGGAGGAGCTTTTCACGCAATAATTCTTCTTGAAAAGATTTAACCACCACTTTACACGGATCTTACCGAGCTAATCGGGGAGTATTAGTTTCTTTCGTTTTAATTACCTTCTTTTATCATAACTTTGATACTTTCGGGAACATTGGGGACAATGTTCGGTTTAAATGTAGGGAGGAAAATAAAATGGGAACTTTGAAACTATGCTTATCCTTGATTATTTGCTTTGTCCAATTGTGATTGTGTAATAAACCATGAGAAAATGTCGGTTAGGGTAATTTTGGCACCAAATTTAAAATTTTTTATGACATATAGGAGTGGGCCATTAGTCTTAACAAAAGCGTCTCACAGATAGGAAGTTATATGACTAGCACAAAACCCTTTACCACCCAAATTCCACCAAAATGTGAGGATCGCCCTTAGATTAGTAGGAATTGAAGCATTCATCTTCAATGCTTAGAGTGTGAACCGGTAGTATATTAGATTCTAGAACTTGTTTTGTGATGCATTCCGAGATCGCAAGTGAGGCTACACTTGTGTAGTTAGGAATAACTAAATGATAAGAGGCATTAGGATAACCCTTGTTTGATACCGTAATATAATTACTTCTTCCATATCGGTTGAGTAATTCCCCACACCCTTTGCGTTGTACTCATCTTTAGTACACGATACCCTAGTTAACCCTCGAGCCTATCCTTTTCGCGGTTCTCGTGATGTTTGGTTTTCCGAATATCAATGAAGAGCATTGTTTACACCCCACCCCAAATATACACCCAAATCGCCTTAGCCTACCCTTATGCACTCACTTTTAGTGCAAATGTTGTTATCACCTAAACCCTTAGTTCAATTATCTAGTTGCTTGCATAAGTTGCTAAGTCGAGTCATATCCTTTGTATACTGATTTTGGGACGATTGGGATTCATGGGAAAAGTTAAAGTTTATGAAATGACGGAAGGAACATTAAATTCAAATTCCCTTTGTTTGCATAATAATGTACCCCAAGTGTTTTGATCTTTTCAAATCGGGTCAAATTAGTGTTAGAGTAATAAAACTCAAGTGTGGGATTTGCCTATAAATCCCTAGTATTTTGATGTTATCGTAGAGGATGGTAGAGTAAAAGTGTATGAAAAAAAAAAAAAAAAAAAAAAAAAAAAAAAAAAAATACGGGCTACCATCCTACATCTATCCTTTAAATTTATGTTTGTTTATTTCCGTTACCTAGAGTTTTAGAGTGTCGAGTCTTGGCTTAGCAACGCCATTCTTCATATGCATTTAACATGGAGATTTTTGACTTACCACCACTAAATAGCCTATCCCACCAAATCCTTGTTTCCCTACCGTAAGCCTAACATTACAACCCTTTAAAAGACCTCTTTGATAGTCTTTCCTAAGTGCTTACGCTAAAGCGATGAAGGTTTGATCTATTCTCAAGCCTATGGTAATCTATGTACTAGGACCGGTTAATGAGTGTTTATCTTCCATTTCCTATTTTGTTATATTTCATATATACACCGAGAGAGATGTGAGTATCCAAACACCCATGTGAGGTGCTAGTATGTAATTCCGTGCTTGTTATGACTTTTATGGGGCTTATATGTGTTGTGGACCGTTTTGAATTAATGCTTCATGACCCCAACTTATAAATTAATTGGCTAAAAGCACATTTGCTTGAGGACAAGCAAATAACAAGTGTAGGGATATTTGATAAGGTTTTAAAAGGTACCATTTTGAGGGTCGTTTAAGTCCTTATTTGATCACTTTGTATCCGTTATTGCTTAATATCGTTCCTTTTCACTTTTTAGGTCTCTTGAAGGCAAAATCTTTGGAATGGCACTTATTTGGACGAAAAGGCGAATATATGAAGAAAATGGCCAAAGTCAAAATCGAGACACTCACAGCTCTTGAACTTAGAAGGCGACGGCGTCGGTGCTAATTGCGGCGCCGTCCCAAAATTGTTGTGACGGTCCGTAACCCAAAACTCGTATTTTCAAGCGACGGCGTCTAGTTGTGAAAGAGTAGGCCGTCGCTACTCGGGCGGCCCTAGATGCAATCCAGACGACGTCGAAGTGAAGAGGACGGCGTCACGGACATAAGGTGACGCCGTCGCAAGGTTAACATGGCCAAGACGAAACCCTAATGGCGGCGACACGGCGTCCGAAACATAAGGTGGCGCCGTCACATATGTAATCTTATATATAGAATCCGAATTTTTCAGTCTTTGGTGGAGAGTCTTTTGGAGTGAAAACCTAAAACCGAACCTAAGGTGTCTTGTATAGTATTTTAGGGTTTTAAACCCTATCTTACATCAAGATAAGTCTTTACTTCATTAATTCAATTATGTCTTTGATTATTTGTGTGTATACTTGCATGTTCTCCATGTCCGGCTAATTTATTTGTGTGTTTGCTTAGAAAGTATGAAACTTAATTATTGAATATTGATTGGTTGTTTCTTATCTTAGTTGATTAATGATCTAGTAATGCGATAGGTCATTCGTTGTGTATTAATGCTTGATTCATCTTTGTGAACCTTAGAATATAATTACAGAGTAGTTGTAGGCAAAACCATCCAAAGAGCGCCTTAGAGTAGGAGTTTATCATCCCTAGTGGGTTTGTAGACGAGACCCTTTGGTAAGTTCAAAGAGTTAGGGAGAAACGCATACCCTACAACTTTAGACACACAACGCAACTAAGAATAAGACGTGACAACTCAACCATCAATAGGAGATAATTAAGGAGTAGTACAATCTAAGTAAACACATCTTTAAACTATCATACGAGCACACATTAATTAGACATAGACTCCCACAACTTTAGTTTAGATAATTAGATAATAGTAGAGTAATTGGTAGAAATACCAACCCCCCAAATCCAATACCCGAGATTCGTACATTTCCATTTCATAAAATATAAAAAGACAAAAAATAATCTTCCTCAACCTTAACCTTAGCGTAGTAACTCCTTACTAGCATTCCTATTCCCCTAGAGAACGATATCAATACCCGTGGCTTACCCTAATTACTACACTACAACGATTAGGTTCACTGCCTAGGGTGTTATAAAACTTGCTCGAAGAAAAGGAAGTTTCCTTTACCCCGAACGACGCGTGTAGCGTTATCAGTATACTATATATTATGTTTGGTGTTTTGCTTTGCATTCATATGCGCTCTATATATAAGCTGCAAGCTCAAATGGCATAGTTTTAAAAGTTTTAAGATTTAACTTTGTTGCTCATACATTAACAGTTAAGTTATTATAACGAGTTGCGACTTGCTTCGCGACCGTGCCTAACCACTTATGGAGCTAGCCCACTAAGGATGTCAGTACACCATCCCCTTCAACTTCTCGATAAATGACAAAAGCTTCTGTGCTCGCTTTTGCTTCTTCGTCGCATTGTCCAGGAGCTCTGCAGCTTCGCTTAAATCTTCGGCCTGCAACTTCTTGAGCTCTGAGATACTTTGAATAGAAGAATCAAACTCATATAAGAGTTCCAGCTCTACAATCACATATTCCCGCTCTGCTACACGAGCTCTAATGTCCTGAACCTTTTTCAATAGTTCTGCTTCATCCACTTTGGTTGTGCTCACCTCTCTTCCAAATTGAACAGCCATCATATCCTTCACAAAGCTAGAGCCAGCGGCGGCAGCGAGGTCTTCGCAAAAAGGCATAGGTATGTTCATGTTTATTTTTTCCTTCACCTTTTTTTATTTCAGATTTGGGTCAGATTTTCTTTTGTTTGTGTTTTTGAGATGGTATGTGCGTCTTTTAAAGAGGAAATTATGGGTTGGTTATTATTCCTATGATGTAATAGCACATGCCTTACTACACATTTGATTTGACTGCCACTATATAGCCTACAAATGCAGTGAGAAGTGATCATGACTTTTGATTCCTTATAAACAGCCATTGGTTACGCATCTTTTGCCATGCCTACTGTTTTTTCACATGCGAACTCTGAAAACGAAGGAATCACATCTTTTGAAAAAAAAAACAAAAAAAGAGTAGCAAAAAAACAGATTAACCAAAAAATATATTTGTGCATATAAAATAGCGAGCCCAAAAAAAAAATTTGGGACAAAATGGTGAAAAGTAAAAACATAGAGGTTAGAAAATTAAACCATTGTAGCCAGGGAATAAAAAATGATATAACTTAAATGCACAACGCTCAAACAGGTTAAGATAATTTCTTTGACTGCAATCCAGCTTTGTTTATTGAATGGCACGTCAAACATAGGATCGTTTGTCAAATTTATAGATCATCCTAGATCTGGCATGCCATTCAATCAACAAACCTGCATTGCAAATAGACAAACAACCTACAGTTGGTCCGTTGATATGCGCCGTTACATCACACCTTTCACATATCCATATATATTACGTGATATGGGTGACAATTTATACTCTCTTTTTGGACGCAGGAAGATGCTCCGCCTTATCACATAGGAAGGTGTTTGACTGCTGAGGTGAGTAATATGTCTTCAAGATGTGTTCATACCAATGACCATTGTTAATAATCCTATTATAATGACTCTTTTCGGTGTTTATTTATGACCAACAGCCATCAAATTTTACTATGATTTGTTTTTCCACTCAATTTTTATTTAAAGAATCAAACATTTTCTAAGTTTTGAAAGATGGTCAATACTTTTAGTGGCGAAATATGATACACATGCACAAGTTAAAGATTCTTTTGTTCTCAACACATTATCCAAATAAAAAACAGGTGACCCAACTATATCATTGCTTTTCTCCATTACACAAGCATCAACAAAATTCTTAAGCCACAATAACCTAAAAGAAATTGCAACATGAGCTTCAGCAATGAAAATGGTTGCTCTCTTTCATTTCAATCTTTATATCCAAAGCACGCATCCTAACTTCTATTTTTTCATTTTATGTGCAGAAATCGCCTGCATTTGAAGTAGCCATTCAACCTCAGATGGCGCTGATCTTCCTATGCAGTGGACAGCCTACTTTCAGGTAAACAACTCTGCGTCGCTTTCTAAAAAATAAGACGGCAGGAAGCTCTAAACTTCTTGCATTTCCAGTTGGGTGCTATGGTGAGTCCCTTTTATTTATAACCTGGTGACGCTCCTGTCATTAATCACTAGATGCATTTTTATGCTGCCTTTTGCTATATGGCTATAACCAGAATTCATGAAATTGTGTCATGCTTGCTTATGGATTTCAATACATGTTTTGCTAATCACACCTATAATCTTTTGCATGTCATAACGAACGGCGTATGTTCTGCTGCATTGAGAATAAGGTTGGTTCTTTTTTGCATGGTACTTGATGCTTCATTTTTATAAGCCAGTTACCTAAAATGAACTTCTAAGAATAGCGTTGTTTATGTCGTAACGCATGAATTACTCTATCCCAGTTTCTTGCCATCACTTGACGAGTGAGTGGCATCATTTTACAAGTTAAATTGAACAAAAGCAGGGGGCCAGAGATATGCTAAAGTAGGCGCTGTTGCAATTTGCAGTACTAACAAATACGCAAGGTACTTACAAATTTATGCAGCCATATTAATATTCGTGTTACACTTAGATTTGTGGCGTCTAAGTTAAACCATTATATTTGTAAAATCTGATTTACAAACCTAGATTTGTCTTCAGGTTTTGGTTGCTTTGCGTCGCAGCTTTATAGACCAACTGGTAATCATCTAGGAAAGTCCAACATTGTTGACATTGCAATCCAGGTAATCACTACCACCATTCACATGTGGTGGCTGTTTTTTTAATAAAGTAAAAATCTAGACTTCACTGTTTTTTTCTTGAGGTATAGGCTGCACAGTTGTGCATATTCCACTGTCAAAATATCCTGATGCAGAAAACCGAAATCTAAAATTTATCATCTCTGCTTTAGCCACATGGACAGACTATATACTGACTGCTTTAATCAATTATGCAGCTTTTGAAAGTTAGAAATTGTCTGCACATATTCCACTCAAAAACCAGGCTTTCATTTAAAATTCCATTTATAAAAAAACATTCAACATCATCATTTGCAATTTAGTGTGGGCTTAGCTGTTCAGAAATGAAACCATTGTAATCGTTGGATGCTATTGTAATGGCTACGCATTATTGTCATGCCACAATACTTACGGGGATGAAATAACATTATAATTTCTGCGGCCAACATTTATATGTGGTGATTTTTTTTATGAAATCTAAAGCTTTGGTTCACTGCTTTTTCCTTCAAACATGGCATGCGCAGCTGTGCGTATTCCAATATTAGTACCTGCTTATACAGAAAAATCAAATAAAATATTTACCGGGTCATTGACCTTTTACCCAAGAAAAATCAAATGAAACATGCATGTCCTGTACTTTAATGACATCAATAGTGTATGCATATGTATGCACTGCTTTAATCAGGTGTGCAGCTTTTTAAACATGCATATTAGCTGCACATGTTTGAATCATAAAGCACATTGTCATTTGAAATTCTATCTATAAAAGCAGCTCCAAAAAACATTGATTCGCCAAACAGTAATTTAAACAAACCACGGCATAGATTCTGGGAGCAAAAAAGGTTTTTATTTTTTATCTGAGTCATGATATAAGGCAAACGCAGCATTACAAGATGCACTTACTGTTTCATTTTTTAAATATGCAGCTTGTAGAAAACTAGAAGGGGGGGGTTGAATAGTTTTGCCAATTAAAACTTCCTTTTAAACTATTTAGATCGACATGATCTATTTGGATGTGTGTGTTGGATGATGATAAACAAACATATATAAGTATGTAATGAAAAGATAAGAGTAATAAGCACAAAACCACAACGCGAGTATTTATAGTGGTTCGGCTACAAGGACACCTTCCTTGCCCTACTCCACTCCTCGAGTCACTTACTCGAGAGTTCGTAATCACTACACCAAATCCTTATGGCGGAGAAGCCTTCACAACGTCGCCTACCCTTTTTCCGGTGCTAGGCTAACGACCGGGTTCTTTCACTCCAAGGTGAACCACACCTACACAACGTCGCCTACCCTTTATAAGGTACTAGGCTAAGTACCTAGTTCTTTCACACCAAGGTGAACCACACCTACACAACGTCACCTACCCTTTATTAGGTACTAGGCTAAGCACCTAGTTCCATTGCAATGGAGGAACTATTACCCAACACTACACCAACGACTAATCCCAAAGGAGATCCACTCCTTTTTACAACATCATCAAGGATATCAATATCCTTGGATCTAGTACTAATCTATCTTGTACATCGAAGCACACCATATCGAATGTACATCTAAGGCACCTTTCACTAATGCCTTTAACTAGATCTTTAAGACACCCTTCACTAATGTCTTGTGTCTTGACTTCTAAGCACCTTTCACTAATGCTTCTAGTCTTGACTTCTAAGCACCCACCACAAGTGCTTATGATATGGACGATAGATACCCTTCACTAATATCTTCGTCTTGACACTTGAGACACCTTTCACAAATGTCTTCAACACTTCTTAGGAAAATAGAAACAACCATTAACAAGAAGACTTCAGTAGTCTTGATGATGAGGAAGCATGGCAGCTCATGGACTTAAGCTTGCTTGACTTCAAAGGGGGTGATCTTGCCTTTAAGAGGAACCTAGAAGATAACACAAAAACAAAACTAAAAACATAGATCTCTTGGATCTGAGGTTAGATATTTTTCAACTCTAGGGGAAAGTATGTTAGTTAGGGGTGAGCAACAATAAAGAAATGGCTCACTATTTATAGAAGAAAAAATCTAATGTTCCCTGGATCCCACGGATCCCTCCCACAAGGGATCCGTCTAGCGTAAAGCTAGGGATCCGTGGGACGCTCCTCTTTACCCATGGGTATTTTGGTTATGGGTCATGGGTCATGGGTTAATCCATGGGTCTTTAGCTAGATACAATGTATCTCTTGAGTGCAACGCACCTAGTCACATGGGTATGGGTCAAAACCATGGGTTATGGATATTATCCATGTAGGATATAAGCATGATGTCATGCAATGGGTTATGTGTCAAGCTCCATGGGTCATGGGCTTTGGGTTGTACCCAACTACATTCAATGTACTTGCCCAATGGGTTATGATACTTAAGTTTCTACCCATTTATATTACCCAATATACTACATACTAGTTATGTGTATATTTTACCCAAATATGTAAACACTAGTTGTTGTACATATGTAATATTAAATCATAAAATCACTTATACTTGTTTTAGTGTTTTATGTGAAAATGTGAATATGTTAGAAACTATTAGTTCAAACCATTTACGTATTTTATTTGTTTCGTTAAAATGATTTTACGTTTGTTATCGACAAAACATTAGAAGATCGTAAAATATAAATAAACGTTTTTACGGCTTATTTGTATTAACAATCTCCTCTTTTGTTGATGACAAAACATAAAATAATTTCAAGGAAAACCTAAAATTAAGTAAAGGTTTGAATTTAAGTTTTACTTTCTTCTCCCCTTTTGTCGAAACAAAAGAGCTTGAAAGGAAGGTAACACATTGTTTTAGGAAAAACATGTGAAAGAAATAAAAGAAATAGAGAGTAAGTAACGAGAAAAGATCTCGTCTTTACTCCCCCTTGACGAGTCCATCCCTATGTAAGGTCGTCAAGAGACTAATTCTAAGCTAGTTTATTTGCAACTAAGTTTGCAAAAGATTTCGTCTATGTGACGAATGTGCTCCCCCTTGTTGATTGCAATTTTGCAAAGGGATGTCATGAAATGTAATCCTAATATTGCAAGTGATTTACAATGTATTTCTTTGACACAAAGCTCCCCTAGCTTTAGGATGTCAAAGTCTTCATGTGTAAATTGAATAACTGCAAAATAAAGATTAGAAAATTAAGTATAATGCACAATTTCCTGCAAATGTGATCAAAGTTTGTAGAAAAATAGTTTATAGTATCACGGATCCCACGGTTCCCTCCTAGTAGGGATCCGTCTAGGCATATTAAAAGGATCCGTCTGACTGATAAATAAATTCAGCAAATGGTGGTATAACAAATAATGTTATCACCAAAGTGAGATATGTATTATACAACATAATCATATATTCAGAAATATAACATGTAGCACGTAATTTCATTTAATAAAACTAGAGTTATGATATACATGACTCTAAAAATACATGACTAGGAATTTCTAGACCAACTAACGCTTGATATTAGGACACCACTAAAATCTTCTAGCTCAAGTTTGTTTAGGTTTAATCTCGTCGAAACATTCGAGGAGGTGATAGAACATGAAACGTTGGTCTTCTCGTACTTCATGTATCAAACTTTCAACATGTTGACAATGATAACAATCTTTGTCATGGCTAGGTAGTGGTGGTGGAAGAAATGAAATGACTTGATGCGAAGGATCAAGTGAGGCGACTTGTGGAGCCTCAAGCAGCGGAGGGATTGGTGGGCGCATTTGAGAATGGCTTGACCTAGAATGATGGTGGTGGTAGAAGTGTCAACTTCCATATGGTTGGGTGGTTGACTTTGATGATTTCTCATAATCTAAATGGGATTATATGATGGAAGCAATGAAAAGGAAGCCTGAGCTAATGTTGACTCAACACCTTGATTTTGTACCATTATTCCTCTAATGAGGAGAATGTTGTCGGAGGAGGAGGATGAGGCGGCCTAGGAGGCAAATCCTCTAAATTGTAGAGGTGTGGTGATGATAGTGGAGATGTAAAAGAAATAGCTCTAGGAACCAATGGTGATGGTTTAGTGGAGATGATATTGTTTGGCCTAGGAGGTATGGTGGTGTTTGGCATAGGTAGTTTTGTGGGTACTATCCTTTTAGGAATTGGTTTGATTGGTTGAGAAGAGATCCTTGCATTTGTTGGGTTGACCGGAGATGATTCGGTTGAAGAAATTTCGTCTACAAAATGAGCAATTTTCTTGGGTGGTTCTTTGGTGGATAAGTTACTACTTGGAGTTTTCCTCATGATGAGATGATTTCAAGAAGTTTGTAAGGGTTTCTTAAGTGCTGAAAATTAGGATGAAGGTGATGACTATGGAAGTCCTAACAATGTGGTTTATAAAGCAAGAGATTTGGCAAGTGCATTTAAACCTTAAGCCACTAAAATTCATTGGAATGTGATGATTAACATGCACAAGAGTCAACTTCAGAGTTTGTACTGATCTAGGAACCCATTTAAGATGAGACAGAGTGTTTGAGTTAGAAAGATGAGTTGAAATGATTGTTTTAGCAAGGTTTGACATAATCTGTCATCCGGATCCCACGGTTCCCTCCTCAGAGGGATCCGTCTAGGCCAATCCTAGGGATCCGGCTCTCAGCAGTTATAAAAGAGTAGAAATGATGTTTCTAAGATCTAAGATCTATATCACCTTAAGTGTTTCAGTCCTCCTAAGTGTCTTAAATGGAGGGGTGCTTAATTACTTGAAGGTAATAAGTGGTGTAGCTAATGATTGCCTTTTATGGAAGATATTTGGAAGTTTCATGAGTACCAATGAATGAACAAGGATGACACTAAAGATAAAAGTGTCAATTGAAGCTAAATGATCCTAGAGATCAGATAGTGACTTTGATTAATCCTTTGGAGAATATCCTAAAGGCTTTAAGATGAAGAAAAACTAGAATTCGATCAATTTTGACCAATTTTGACGTAAGGATGATTATGATCAATTTTGCTATAAGAGATTTCCAACATTTAGATATGAGGGATCATGTGAAAAATGATGTGTGAGCTTGAGAGCTGAAGAGTAATGGATTAAAGTGGAATGATAGATCTACAAGCGTCTTTGAGTGTGATCTAGGTAATTTATGTGTGAGTAGGAAGGATCTACTTAACTTGATAAGGACTTAATTTGCCTTAAGACACTATGTCTAGCTTAGTGTGAGGTGTTCTAAGGGTATGTTTGAAATACAATGCTTGCAATTGCATTTTATGTTTACCGGATCCCACGGTTCCCTAAATGTAGGGATCCGTCCAACACAAACTTTGGGATCCGTCAAACTGCTAAGCAGAACCTTTACTAAAGGTATGCAATGATCTTGACAATGCATTATATTCCAAGGTTAGTTTAGAGGGGTTCTAACACTAAGATATCAAATGTAAGATGTTTTATTTCATGAGAGAAATTGGATTACATTGATAAAGCATGAGTACAAAAGGATTGATCCTATTTGAAATACTACTAAGTTCCTTGAGCGTTTTCGCTAGAAGGATCATCACGTGGTTGATGAGTGTTGGTGGAATCAAGAATGAAGAAAGTCTTCATGAGAGATATGTTTAGCGGTTCCATCATCTTGTTCACAAATGCATAACGGACTTTGAAATTGAGGATGAAAGTGCATAACGTTATGATAGAGGTGCGTCAAGAACATTCCATAAGGGATGAGTTTATTCTTGGAGCCTTGAAGATTTATAATTCGCCTTGCGAAGAAGTAGGCGAGATTGTATGGTTGTTGTGTTAGCAAACAGTACAACATGTGAGCACAATAAGCGGGAAGGATTTCTCGATTTCCCCTAAGACTCCAAACATTCTCACGCAGGATGAGTGTAAGAGGCTTGTACTCTTCTCGGATGTCCCGTGTGAACATAATGTTGGGATCGGAGTAATATGGTCGAGGTTTGCATATTATGCGATTTAAATCTTCTGGGGAGGGTATGTGTGAGCAATATGGGCTATTTTCTTCACGAAAGTTGAAGAGAGAATCAAGAGACCAGTCTTCGGTGAAGGTAAATTGTCCATGATTTGGAATCCGGAGGATGTGAGCAAAATGCCCAAGGGTTAAAGTAAACTTTTGGTTTTTGATATAAAACCAAAGAGATAGAGAGCGATCCTCGTTACGAACGAGTTCGACTTGACGGAAGAATTCCATTATGAACCTTGGACATATCTTCTCGTTGATTTCAAGAAGACATTCTAGTCCTATGGCTCAGAAGAAGGTATTGATACCTTATTCGGATTGTAGAGAGGTGTCTATAATACGTCCTTCGTGGAAGTGACGGTTTTTGAGATTATTGAACCCACAGACATGATTGCCAGGTGTGTTGGGTTCAAGGGAGATGTTCGGAGTGTAGACGCTAGGGAGTGAAAAATCAAACTCATATTCATGCGTCATAGTTGAACCTAAAGAAATGATGAGTTAATAGAAAGTGATGTTTGTGGTCAACCAATGATTATCTAATGTTTTTACTAGATTTTTATTAACAATGGTACTTTTTAACAACAATGATACTTAACTCACTTATGGTTTTGACATTCAAGTGGACTATTACTTTTAGAAAGAAAGTGGGTTTTATTATGTATGAAAATTGTTGTCTAGATGTACGGTTCCCTTTCAAGAGGGATCCGGCTAGTATACTTGCTGGGATCCGTGGGTCTGTAATATCATAAACAAATTTGACAAAAACATAGGTTTTACAATTTTATCCCAAGATATGTGTTTTAGCCTACATTTTCTTTTAGCATGCATACATGACTTCTAATATATTATGAAACATATAAATCAAAAGAAATGATAAACACATTATAAAAATAATCTTGAAAAGCTAGACTATTAATAATATTTCATTTCAATGCTAAGGATGATACAAAAGATCGGGTATATGATCCCAATGTAGATTAACAACACAAAGTATATGTCTCAGTATGAGAACTTCATCATAGGGAACACAAGAACAATGAGTGTTAAGGCGATGAGCACGAGAGCGATGTAAACCATGTTGATGGCGAGCCTTCTTGGTTTCGGATGAGATGAAATGGAGAAGAAGATGAAGTTTTGAATGAGAGGAAATTTTTGAAATTGGAAGATTTGAAAAAGTGAGGATTTGTTGGAATGAAGGACGGTGGGAGTTTTTATGGGGAAAGAGGAATTTTTGATATTTGTGTTTTGTTTTATTATTAGAAAGATATATTTTAGGATTAAATAAAATAAAAACAAGTTTTATAAACCGGGACTATAGACGAAAGAGTGACACGTATGTGAGAGAAGGCTTCCTAATGAAGCTACATGTAAAACATGTATATGCACATAAGATAATCAAATAAATACCTAGGTAATCATACTTATTTGTTAAGCTAATATCATTTCGAGATAAATGGAAAGTCATACCTCAAATTTAGTTAGGAATGTCTTTACAAATGACACATCAAATGTCAGAAGACAATTCCAGCTCCCTTGTGCTCAAGATACCTTCTTAGGGAAGGTAATCTTTATTATCAAGCAAATCCTATGGCTTGATAGATGTGAGCTTTGACTAATCAACATGACAAAAAGGATTAGTGCAATTAAATGAATAAGTAAATAAGAAAAATGTTGTTATCAAATCAACATCCAAACATATAATTTTAAAAGACATGGTGTTTGTTTTTATGAAAAACCTTCTTTGTAGTTTCCAATTAACCATGGATCGTATCAAGTTTTTTAAAGTACAATATACTTAAAGAAACTTGGTAACGAAGCTCTGATACCAATTGTAGAAAACTAGAAGGGGGGTTGATAGTTTAGCCAATTAAAACTTCTTTTTAAACTATTTAGATCGACTTATGTCAATATATTTGGATGTGTGTGTTGGATGATGATAAACAAACATATATAAGTATGTAATGAAAAGAAAAGAGTAAGAAGCACAAAACCACAACGCGAGTATTTATAGTGGTTCGGCTACAAGGACACCTTCCTTGCCCTACTCCACTCCCCGAGTCACCTACTCGAGAGTTCGTAATCACTACACCAACTCCTTATGGCGGAGAAGCCTTCACAACGTCGCCCACCCTTTTTCCGGTGCTAGGCTAACCACCGGTTCTTTCACTCCAAGGTGAACCACACCTACACAACGTCGCCTACCCTTTATAAGGTACTAGGCTAAGTACCTAGTTCTTTCACACCAAGGTGAACCACACCTACACAACGTCGCCTACCCTTTATTAGGTACTAGGCTAAGCACCTAGCTCCATTGCAATGGAGGAGCTACTACCCAACACTACACCAAATACTAATCCCAAAGGAGATCCACTCCTTTTTACAACATCATCAAGGATATCAATATCCTTGAATCTAGTACTAATCTATCTTGTACATCGAAACACATCATATCGAATGTACATCTAAGGCACCTTTCACTAATGCCTTTAACTAGATCTTCAAGACACCCTTCACTAATGTCTTGTGTCTTGACTTCTAAGCACCTTTCACTAATGCTTCTAGTCTTGACTTCTAAGCACCCACCACAAGTGCTTATGATATGGACGATAGATACCCTTCACTAATATCTTCGTCTTGACACTTGAGACACCTTTCACAGATGTCTTCAACACTTCTTAGGAAAATAGAAACAATCATCAACAAGAAGACTTCAGTAGTCTTGATGATGAGGAAGCATGGCAGCTCATGGACTTGAGCTTGCTTGACTTCAAAGGTGGTGATCTTGCCTTTAAGAGGAACCTAGAAGATCACACAAAAACAAAACTACAAACATAGAACTCTTGGATCTGAGGTTAGAGAGTTTTCAACTCTAGGGGAAAGTATGTTAGTTAGGGGTGAGCAACAATGAAGAAATGGCTCACTATTTATAGAAGAAAAAATCTACTGTTCCCCGGATCCTACGGATCCCTCCCACAAGGGATCCGTCTAGCGTAAAGCTAGGGATCCGTGGGATGCTCCTCTTTACCCATGGGTATTTTGGTTATGGGTCATGGGTCATGGTTTAATCCATGGGTCTTTAGCTAGATACAATGTATCTCTTGAGTGCAATGCACCTAGTCACATGAGTATGGTTCAAAACCATGGGTTATGGATATTATCCATGTAGGATATAAGCATGATGTCATGCAATGGGTTATGGGTCAAGCTCCATGCGTCATGGGCTTTGGGTTGTACCCAACTACATTCAATGTATTTGCCCAATGGGTTATGATACTTAAGTTTCTACCCATTTATATTACCAAATATACTACATACTAGTTATGTGTATATTTTACCCAAATATGTAAACACTAGTTGTTGTACATATGTAATATTAAATCATAAAATCACTTATACTTGTTTTAGTGTTTTACGTGAAAATGTGAATATGTTAGAAACTATTAGTTCAAACCATTTACGTATTTTATTTGTTTCGTTAAAATGATTTTACGTTTGTTATCGACAAAACATTAGAAGATCGTAAGATATAAATAAACGTTTTACGGCTTATTTGTATTAACACAGCTGCCAAGGACATTTCAAGCGCTGAATCAACCTCACTAGCCGCGGACCTTTCGATGGAATGGAGCAGCTACTTTCCGCCCGGTTATTATGGTTCAGGATCTAAAAAGGAAGACATTAGGAAGATCAAGGCTGCAAAAACAATGCTCAACAAAATGCTGATGCCATGGCCGAAACTGCAAACCAGAATAATTCAAAAGGAAAAAAGGACAACAAGTTTACTGCCACTCAAATCTGATTTCTCTTGGTTGTTTCTCGATGGCTTAGATGCCTTTAAATAAAACTGTGACAAGAAACTACATATTGTATTGTAACTGTAACTTCCAAATGTTGTTTTGCATATCGTTCCGGATGTGCTTTATCCAACTGTTGTTCCGTTTCGTGGGCTGCAAAACTGCACTTAGACATTGTGTTTCGTACAATGATTAGCAGTCATGTTTATGCCTTTTTAGATGCAAGAGTTTGCACAAAAACATTGTGGTCTTTTATGTGAAGCTGAAACACAGGTTATGGCGCGTTTGCATATAAAAAGCCTCGAATTCTGTGGTACGCGAGCCATGCAAATTTAATGATTTCATAAAATGAGTTTAAAACAGCATTATAGATTCCTGCTTTTTGCCGCGCAAATTTATGAAGAAAACACATACTATTGATCCAATCTTTCCAACCTTTTTGAGGGGTTCTAAACCCATTAAAAAACACTTTTAAATAACATGTTTTTGGGGTCATATGAACAGCTGACATTCAAGGATTGTTGGAGTAACTAAAGAAGTAGAAAGTTCAAGGCTAATAATGAAGGTGTGAAAAAAAAAAGGAAATTTTAAAATAATTTTTTGAAAAAGTGGAAATGGTGATTGGAACAGAAAGTCGTTACACCTTCGCTCGGCTAAGAACGATTAGATTTTATATAATGGTTCAAATTAAAAGAAATCGGTTCATAATGTTTTATCTTCAGTAAAATTATACCTCTTAACATGAAAGGATTGATAGGCACGATAAATGTTTTCAATGATATTTTAACTCTAAACTTGCGAAAACACCCGCGGCAACGCGCGGGCTCGAGACCTCGTTCATTTACATTATTAGTCCCTTTTTATTCTCTTGCAAAACTAATCTTTTGCAAGTTTATATTGTTAATGATTTTTTTTTTTTTTTAATTTAATGAAATTTATTTTTCTTGTTAAAAAATTTGAAAAGAAGAAAAAAAGTCGTTTTGGTGTGGTAAAAAGGTATCTGTAGATCGCCGAAGAGAGAAAGCTGATGTGGCAGGCAAAATGAATGTCGTCTATGATCACTGGTGTGGGCAATCTTATGAACCAATATCAAGGTTTAATAAGCCTGAGGCTAGCTTATTTGGTTTCAGAAAACGCTAAACTTTTGGATTTAGTGTGTGTGCTCAAGGCACTCGACACAAAAGACTCACAAATATACTTTTCGATTGTGCTATACGTTTTTTTTTTTTTTTTTTTCATTATATCCTCCGTATTAAAGATCATTTTTCTATTCTTTTCCAGTAAGATAAGAGATACAAGAAGTTTTGCTATATTAAACAAACAAAAACAGTGCAATAGTGGATAACCAACACATAGTATGCCTCGTTGTGTCAACTTGCACGTTCTTTCAAACACACACAATGTCTCACAAAACAAGTAATAAACATTCTTACTCTGGCAAAAAAAATGTTACTTTCATAGTGTAAACTCAAATATATACACAATAGCTATAAAAAGGTATCAGCTTTTTGGTATATAATCTACAAATTTTCTTGTTCAAAGAAAATCCTATACCAATATGTCTTCTAACTCATGTAAGGCCTCTGATGTAACGACATGTCTGAGTTGTTCTTCAGCTAATAGATTGCATGTTGAAGTGTCAACTAAGATATATGTGTTAATCTACTAGGCGCGACTTGTGACAGAATGAATTAGTCATTCAAAAAAAGTGTGTTTACAATTCGAACTTTTAAAACTTTTTGTTTAGTTACATTTCGACTTTATATAGTTTAAAATCATTTGAGGAATTATTGAATTTGGGGGACAAATTTCACCAAACTTGTTACTATTTTCGAATAAAATCGACAAAAATATAAGATAAGTAGTTAAGATAAGTAGGCTGACCTAATGCATGAATGAGTGAGTTGTTAATCTCGGAAAAGAAGTAGTTAGCTAAACACTTTCTTATCACTAATTCCATCTCACTTGTTGGGATAAGTTATGTATAACCGATAAACATCGTCGATAACTATAATATAAAATCTCCATAATTAATGGTACAGGTTCTAATTAGTTAAAGTTTTAAATTTTAATAACAAGAACATTTTGAAACTCAAAACTAAAGCAAAACAAATTAAGGATACGTGCATACACTATCATAGCAAGAATCTTTTGTTGATCACCTAAATACCTAATTCATTGGATAGATTACGAACGTGCAACTTATTGATTTAGAATGGGATAATTACAAAAAAGTGCATCAAACTTGATCACTTCTGTGATTGTGTGTAGCCAATTATTTTTTTTTCATTGTAACACAAACCTTTTGAATTTTTGTTATTATATGTACTTTTTCCAGCGTGTCCCAACACTTAGATTGTCAACTCATCCAAGTGTTACGTATTCGCCAACTCATTTCCCCACTATTATTTTTTAGGGATAATGACAAAAAGAATGCATCGAACTTGACTACTTTTGTGATTGTATGTAGCCATCTAATTTTTTTTGTCATTATATGCATCCAGTCAAGCTAAACTTGGCATCGTTAGTCCTTTATACCAACGACCGTTAGTACATAACTTAAAAATATGTTTTCTTATGTTTTTATACCTTTTCATTCATTTTCATTTGTTTTTGTGCGTTTTCGTCCGTTTTCTTATGTTTTCATCCGTTTTTATATGTTTTCATCTGTTTTCTTATGTTTTTATACATGTTCGTCCATTTTTATACGTTTACGTCCGGTTTTATATGTTTTCATCCGTTTTCTTACGTTTTTATACATGTTCGTCCATTTTTATACGTTTTCGTCCATTTTTATATGTTTTCATCCATTTTTGTACGTTTTTATACGTGTTCGTCCATTTTTATACATGTTCGCTTGTTTTTGTCCGTTTTTATATGTGTAAAAAAGTATGAAAACGCAGGACAACGTATGAAAATGTAAGAAAGCGTTATAAGAACGTATGAAAATGTATAAGAACAAATGAAAATGTGTAAGATTAAATTAAAATTTATAAAACGAACGAAAATGTATAAAAACAAACTAAAACGTGTAAAAACAGACGAAAACGTATAAAAACATATGTAAACGTATAAAAATGTATGATAACGAACGAAAACGTATAAAACGAACGAAAACATATAAAAATAAACAAAATGTATAAAAATGAACAAAAATGTATAAAAAAGAACGAAAACGTATAAAAACGTAAGAAAACATAAGAAAACAGGTGAAACCGTATAAAAACGTACAAAAATGGATGAAAACCTATAAAAACGAACAAAAACGTATAAAAGCGGACGAACACATATAAAAATGGACGAACACGTATAAGAAAATAAAGAAAGTGGATGAAAACATATAAAAATGGATGAAAACGTGTAAAAACGAATGAAAACGTAAGAAAACGGAATTTTAAGTTATGTACTAACTGTCGTTGGTATAAATAACTAACGATGCCAAGTTTAGCTTGACTGGATGCATACAATGACAAAAAAAAAATAGATGGCTACATACAATCACAAAAGTGGTCAAGTTCGATGCATTCTTTTTGTCATTATCCCTAAAAAATAATAGTGGGGAAATGGGTTGGCAGTCGATGTGTAACACCCGGACACGCTGGCAGTCCAAGTGTTGAGACACGCTGGAAAAAGTACATACAATAACGAAAATTCAAAAGGTTTGTGTTACAATAAAAAAAAATAGTTGGCTACACACAATCATAAAAATGGTCAAGTTCGATGCATTTTTTTGTCATTATCCCATTTAGAATCTTCTACCATAACACAACAATCTCACTTTCTACCTTGTGGGACTTGAACACGGCCAATTAACTGAAGGCATACATGCTTGTATCTAAGTGTTTTTATGCTTATCATATATTTTCACAAAGAAATGCATTAAAGTATTGCGTTTTTAACCATAAGGTAAAAACATAATAACACCATTTTCTTATTTTATTTTTGGATAGTTACAGAATATCGATGCTAAGTTCCAAGAGAAAAACAAGATAATGCATATTTATAGTTGCATGACTTTGATGACAATAAATTAATTTGGTAACGCTAAAATAATGCCCGAGTTGTATGAAGTTCATGCATGTGTTATGTGTATGTGTATTCTGCTATACCATTTACTAACTCGTCAAATATTCATTTGTTCTTAAACTTTTGTTGATCAAAACCTAATAAGATTTGAATTGTTTTTACAATATCAAAAGATAGTAAAACGCATGGTTGTAACCAATTATATATCGGGAATGGACCCCATTGTTTAGTGCAACGAATCATGATGCACAATCTTATACTTTAAGTTATACAAGTCTAAAGGTTCCATCATTAAAAAAATAGCTTCAAAACCTTATATAAGGAGACCTAAACAACACTTATCTTCACAAATTTCTTCTAATTAACCGTTCTTCTCTCTTAAAGAAAATGGCTTCTAAGCATGAGATTACAACTCTTTTCGTTACAATTTTCTTACTGCTCATTTTAGGAAGTTCTGGTTCGCCAAGAAAAAGCATGCGCTCTCGTCGTCCTTGTAAAGAAATGGTGTTATACTTCCATGATATTATTTACAATGGCAAAAACGCTAAGAATGCAACTTCAGCCATTGTAGGGGCACCGGCTTGGGGCAACCACACTATTTTGACGAAAGACAACCATTTTGGGAACTTGGTTGTGTTCGATGATCCCATAACATTAGACAACAACTTGCACTCGCCTCCTGTTGGACGAGCACAAGGGTTCTATATCTATGACCAAAAGGACATCTTTACCGCATGGCTAGGATTCTCATTTGTCTTTAACTCGACTGCCCATAAGGGTACCATTAATTTTGCAGGGGCTGATCCTTTGATGAACAAGACAAGGGACATTTCGGTCATTGGTGGAACGGGTGATTTCTTTATGACCAGAGGTATCGCTACCATCATGACAGACGCATTTGAGGGGGAGGTTTACTTTAGGCTTCGTGTCGACATTAAGTTCTACGAGTGTTGGTAATCGCGGAGCTTTCATTTGATATTTTTGTCCATGCCATTTCTTTCCCTATTTTTATTGTTTGTTTTTGAAAGGGATGAAAATTGGTGTCTTGCCTGAGAAAGCATAGACAAAGCCATCCTTTGGATTCCTTATATGTTGTTACATTTGCATTTTAAGAAGTATTTCATTGTTTTAATTCGTGTTTTGTGTTTTTTGGTATAGTTGACTATTTGTTGTTTACCAGAAATTGTGGAAAATGTTGAGTTATGAAAATTGACCTTTTTTAAAGTCACCATTTCCTTGTTGAGATGAAATTCATACTTGCTAATATTTTATCTTTTTACTTTGTATTATATGAATTCATGAAAGTTAAGAACACCAACACTTTTTTTTTTAACAGAAGAACATCAACACTTTTTTTTTAGAAGGGCAGTAATATAAAAAGAACCAAGAAAACAAGATTACAAAGAAATGGCACCCAACTCTTTAATAAGGAAATAAAAAGCATGGGCCCAAAAAAAAAACAACAAGAACTAACCTTACAAGCACAAGACCCACGAAGGACTTAAAGCACCAACGAAACACATGGAAATATGCCAAACAAAAGAAAACAAAAGCAGTCCCACTTAACAATACAAGGATCAGACAAGGACATCTAAACCCCCACACAGACAACCTTAAAAATCAGCAGCCCAAATTACGAACTGACAACCACTGAGATGAAACTGACCTGAAAAAAAACAGCCGAACCAGATACTGAAGCAGAACAACCACACTGCAGCAACCACAAAAAGGATACTGCAGCAACCTAAAACCATAACTGAGACCAGATACTGAAGCAGCCGAACCAGATACTGATGCAGAACAACATCGCTGCAGCAGACACAAAAAGAAATATTGCAGCAAACCAAAACAAACCGAGACCGAGGCTTATTGTATCCGAATTTTTTGAGGGTCCCATAGCCATTGTTGCCAATCCGTCACTCTATATTTGATAGATCTTCTTGTAGTATACTCGAAACTTTTGAGTTGAACATCTTGCACAATCTTGTTAGTACTTGAGATCTTTTTGCCAAACACTCGAGCATTCCTCTCTTTCCAAATAAAATACCCGGTAGTCCAAACAACCGCTTGCCACACGCGAGCTAGAAAATTGGGCACATTAACCCCACCACTACGTGAGAATAGTTCCTCAATAGTGAAAGAGTTGACATTCCCCACTTTCCACCAGTTGAAAACTTTGATCCACACACTCATCGCCAAATCACAAGTAACTAAGCAATGCGCACAAGTCTCCACAATATCATTACAACACGGACAAAGAACCGAATCCAAATCGATGCCTCTTCTATCTAACTCTACTCTAACCGGAAGTCTTCCTTTAAGCGCCCTCCACACGAAAATGTTAACTTTTTTAGGAACCAAATTATTCCAACTCGTCTCATGACCACCACTTTCAGTACGTAAAGTCTTCTCCTCGATCAATCTTGTAAGCTCTTTTACTGCGAACTCTCCATCATCCCCGAGCGACCATCTCCACTTGTCCCTACAATTACAATCAACAACAATATTTTGCATAACACCCATAAACTCCTCATACTCGCTACTAACTCTACCCCTAATGCACCTAACCCAATCCCATTCCCACTTCCAAGTGTTATTCTCCCACAACCCCTTGTCCCAAACATTCCCCTCTTTTCTCCTATCAAGATGGAAGAGCCTAGGAAATCTATCACATAACCTACAATTATCCACCCATCTATCAAACCAAAAACTAATATCCCTCCCGTCACCCAACACCCCGATACAAGATGAAGAAAACTCAATCCCGATCTCATCTATTTCCGCCCCAATCTTCACGATATCTCTACACCCCCCCCCCCACCCCACCCCCACCCGTGACCCTCCCATCACCCAAACCTCCACCATCCCCATAGATGCTTTTAATCACCTTAACCCACAAACTCCCCCCTCCTTCCTAAACCTCCACCACCATTTCCCCAGTAAGGCCAAATTTTTCGCCCTTAACGACCCAATACCAAGCCCCCAACCCAAAAGACGATAGAACCGAATCCCATTTAACCCAAGAAAGTTTATTACCCTCCCCGTTCCCACCCCAAAAGAAAATTTTCCTAACTCTCTCAAGGTTTTTGATGACACTCAAAGGCACACGGAACATCGAGAAATAGTACAAAGGCAAGCTACCAAGGACCGACTTAACCAACGTTAAACGCCCCCCGAACGACATCGATTTAGCTTTCCACTCCGCGAGTCAATTATTAAATTTCTCTACCACGGGACCCCAAGCTCTAAGCCTCCTCATATTCTCCCCAATCGGCAATCCTAAGTAAGTGAAAGGAAAATCCCCAATGCCACAACCCATCCAACCTGCCATCTCCGCCATTTCCCTATCGGTAACCCCTATACCATACAATTTACTTTTATTATAATTCACCTTTAGGCCAGACACCTCTTCGAAACATTTGAGAATGCACATGAGTGATTTAGCATTTTCTTTATTCCATTCTCCAAAGAATATCGTATCATCCGCATACTGTAAATGTGACATCGTGACCTTCTTTTCCCCCACAAAAACACCACGGAAAATTCCTTTCTCCACCGCCTCAGAAACTATTACGTTTAAACCTTCCGCCGCCATAATGAACAGGAAAGGTGATAAGGGGTCACCCTGCCTGACTCCCCTCTCTAACTTGAATTCCTCCGACGGGGAGCCATTGACCAAGATAGACATCGACGCCGATCTAAGACAAGAATCCACCCATTTACACCACTTTCCTCCGAACCCCATCCTTTCCATAATGTCTAAAAGGAATCTCCAATTTAAGCTATCGTACGCTTTCTCGAAATCAACTTTAAAGATCAAACTCTTTTCTTTCTTTTTCTTCAAATAATCCAACGTCTCATTAGCAATAAGAACCCCATCAAGTATATACCTACCCTTTATGAAAGCATTTTGAACATCCCCTACCACACTACCCACTACGCGTTTAACCCTCTCTACTAACATTTTTGCTATTATTTTATAATAGCACCCGATAAGGCTAATAGGCCGAAAATCACCTAGCCCTATAGGGTCCGCGACCTTAGGGATGATAGAAACGAAAGAGGCATTACACCCTCTAGAAATCTCCAATTTTTCCCAAAACCATCGAACTGCATTTAATAAGTCAACTTTGATAATATCCCAGGCTTTTTAATAAACAAAAAATTAAATCCATCAGGACCGGGGGCCTTATCCCCCCCACAACCGCAAATCGCATTCCACACTTCAGACTCCCCAAAACCTCTCTCTAGAGCCCGAGCCTCCTCCGAGGAAATTCTCTCAATTCTATTGCTACAAAAAATCGGACGAAGAAACCCCCCTTCGGAGAATAAAGCTTTATAATGTCGGGCCATCTCCCCTTTAATTAACATTGGAACCTCACACCAAACTCCGTTTACCATAAGGCCTCTAATATTACATTTATTATTTCTCCTCCTTACGTGAGAATGAAAGAACTTTGAATTTTCATCCCCCTCGACGTCCCACTTGATCCTAGCCTTTTGACGAAGCATATCCCCATATTCTCTTTCTTTATCCTCCCATTGTTTCCTGGCATTCAACCATGAAGATCTCTCAACCTCAGATAAAACCCGCTTTTCTGCTTCTAGCTCCCAACTCATAGCCTCATTTTTAAGTTCCTCTATTTTCTTCTTAGACTCACCAAACCTTTCTTTGCTCCATATCCTAAGCTTAGCCTTGACATTTTTTAGCCTATCTCGAAATATGCAATCCGGCTGAGAGCTCCTAACCTCTTTCCCCCACGCTTCCTCTACGATACTAAAAAAATCCGGCTCCTCCATCCAGACATTGAAAAATCTAAATGGCTTCGGACCGAAATCCAGCTCCATATCCTTCATCACAATCGGACAGTGATCTGATAGTTTCCTATCTAAAGCGACCACCGATAACGTGCCCCAAAGCTCGTTGAATTATCGTTCAACAAAAAATGATCTAACTTACTAAATTTCATTCCATCGTCACTAACTCTATTAAATTTCCCCCCCCCCCCATTGGAATCTCGATAAGCTGCGTGTTATTAATAAAATCATTAAAATCCATCATCTCCTTAACATTTACTTGAGAGTTAAGTCTATCATCGATCCTCCGAACCACATTTAAATCGCCGAAACTACACCATGCCCCTTGCCATCTATTCATTAATACACTAAGTCTTTCCCACAACGATGCCTTGCAACTACTCACATGAGGCCCATAAATACAAACCAGAAAAACATCCTCGTTCTTACCTTTCCAAGACCCTTTAACCGCAACAAATCGATCATCCCCCACCGCTTCTTTACATTCGAAGATCCTCGAGTCCCATATTAATAATATACCCCCTGAATTCCCATTAGCCGGTAATTGAGCATACCCAAAGCCAAGCCCGCCCCAAACATTTTCCACCCAAACATCATCCACCACACCACTTTTAGTTTCTTGAAGACCAATAACATCCGGCCGTTCAACCTTAATAAGAGATCTAATCCAATTTTTTTTCCCACTTTCCCCCATACCCCTAACATTAACCGATATCATTTTCATAATAAATGTAGGAAACGACAAATACTAAACACCAACCTTAATCAGATTGTATCGCGTCGACCTCCTTGAACCCCTCCCTACCTCGTTCGCTCTGCTTCGCTTCTTCAGTTGCACGTATCCAAGAGACCCCAATCATTTCACCTATCTCCTTAACTTGTTCCATATGCACATTGCATTTTTTGCTAACTCCTCCGTCAACCTTGTTTCCCCCGAAGTAAAAGATTTCATTACAGTCACTATCTTCTTCATAAAACTCTTTATATACATCCGACGCCCCTTTTTCATACTCTCCTAAACCACCCACTCCGGTCTTCCTCGCTACTTCCAACGCTTTCTTAATACTCTTTCTTCCTATTATCTTTTTACCCACCTCTTTTTCCTTTGGTGCTTTCCCTTGATTAAACTCCTTTTCGTAATCGTTACCTTCCATTTGTTCCTCCTCACTAGCTTTTCTTTTTTTCTTTTGTCTAGCAACTCCACTACCTGCCGAGCTCGAAGGAGAAGCCGCACGTTTATCTCTTTTACAGGATGTAGAATCACCTACCACATTTTCTTTACTTACCTCCCTGCCTTTTACACAGTTTATACCCACTGTGAACTTTCTCATCTTTTGTTCAAGACCACTATTAACCCCTCCATTACTAAGCCCGTTAATATTACTTTCCTTATTATACTTTTCGCCTGGATTGTTCAACCCATTTAGCCCATCAACATACAACCCTTCGCTAGGCCCAACACCATGTCTATTAGGCCCAACTACTTGTACATCACATGAGTTACTAATATTCATATTATTATAATTATATCCCTGTACACCAATCGCATGCTTCCCAAGCATATTTTTCACGTCTTTAATATTACTCTCACATCGAGTGACATTATCATTCTCACCATTTATTATATTCCCACAACCAATGACATGCGAGTTCCTATTGCCTTTCCCATGCGCCCCTTCGCTAACCCTACATTCCTCATTTTCGTTTCTGACATCCTCACCCTCAAAAGAATCAGCCACCCTCGTTTCCCCCGAACATCTCGACTCTTCATCTTCCCATCGCCCATCCCACGAGCCTACTCTGCTCCCCACGAACTTCGCCCCCTCGTTTGATCACCGTCATCTTCATCCTCACTTTTTTCCCCTTCCTCATTGTCCGGGTCGTCCTCTCCTTCATCGACCTGCATTTCATTTTCGTCCACTTGTTCATCATCTTTTACGTCTCCATTACTTCTTTTTCGAGCATCCTGAATAACTACATTCGATATGTCTCTAACTTCCTCAATCACATTAACTTTATGAATAAACCCTTTCACGTTGACAGTAACCTCTTCGTTTATTAAACCTATGTTTGTTGTACGTATTTGGACCCTTTCATACACTAGATTTTGGTTTCCTTCCATGGAGCAATTAATCAGACCCACCACCACTCCATGTGCAGCCAAGATCTTTCTGAAGATACCTTCACCCCAACATGTCACCGGCACCCCAAGAATAGATACCCACGTAGTCCTACCTGAAGCAGTTTGTGAGCAGACACCCCTCCTCAGGTTATACACCCAACGTCTCAAACCATGTTCCTTGTCGCTTAAGACGTTTTCCACAGTAGATTCATTTTCCAATACCACCATAACCTCCAAACCCCCAAGAAGCTTGACTTCGATCACTCCAAGTCCTTCTTCCTCGCACATGATTGGAAGTCTTGCAAGAAAACACGTGGCTTTAACCTCGCCCACAACACTCTTTCTCATTATCTCAATGTTAACCTCATGTTCTTCTGCCATGATGATTCTACCCGAACCCTTCACATCTCTATCCACCGCCCTACTCTCCTTCTTGCCCTCGTGATCTTCCTTGTCATACTTACCCGCTACTTCCTTCCACTCTCCAGCCCTCTCTCCCCCACCATTAACCACATCCACGAACCTCCTGTTGTCGACATTCCACCTGTTTCTCTCATTTCCCAGCCTCTCCCCATTGAGCCTACTGTTGCCTTTGATCTCTTGACTGCCATTTTCCCTATTTGATTCTACATTGTCGCTATTCCGCCTATCGTACGCCACAAACACTCTCAGATATTCATCCCCAATCCTAATTTGTTGTAACTGTCTTAACAGCCCTTCCACGTCCCTAACTGATTTGAACCGCACAAACCCAAATCTTTGTCCATTCCTAAGTCTACGTTGCGCCATAAACATGTCAAAAATGGTCCTAAATTTCTTAAAGATCATCCACAGCCTCCCCATACCCCAATCGTCCGGGAAGTTGAAAAACATGAACGATATTGACGAGTTACGTTTCCCGCCTGAGTAGTTAGTACCAAGTCGCTTGCCCTTGTAATGTTCTCTAGATCCGTCGTGCCCTAAACTCTCTTTCTCGTTGCCTCTCTTGAAGTTTTTCTCATCTCTCTCATGTGGTTTGGATACTTCTTAAATTTTGCATCAAGTATTATATAACACAAAAATATATAGTTGAAGTCAAAGTTGGAAAAGAAGAACTTCAAAAAGTCAACAAGACAATTAATATGAGACGGAAGGAGTATAATTTAATAATTAGTCATTGTGTAAGGATTAATATTGTATTTACTTTATTTCCTATACACTCGTTTGACTATATATATACCCTTTAAAGTCCTCACTTGAGGGGTGTATCTTGCATAATAAAGTTTATTATAACCAAACACGACTCTCTTCTCCCTCTCCTATCTCGTGTAGATGTTTGTAAATATGTAGCTTTTTAGATTCGACCTCTCAACCATCACTAGAACATCATTCCATATAGAAATATTAGATCCTACAATTGGTATCATCGCTGAGTTGATTATTGGTTTGATATTTTTCAGTGGTTCTGGTGCTTAGTGGGTTGTTTACCACGAGTTTTAATCGAATTTTATGCTTAATTATCTTTCGAATAGTAAATTTGGATTTTTGAAATTGAATGGTTCAAATTCATTTTTTCTTGTTTTAAAGTGTTAAAGTGATAAGATTTAAGTTTTTATATGCTTAGAATAATCGGGTATTGTATAAAAATCAAGATTTGGGCAACTTAAGTTCGAGTTTGGTTTATACTTTCTACATCTTGATCTAGTACCTCTTGATCGGATATCTCTTGACCATGAAGAAGTTGGTGTACCTCTTGATCTTATATCTCGTCATATCAAGAGGTAACACTGTTTCCACTACTTCTAATTTTGGTCAAGAGGTTGCATTGTCGAGAGGTTGTATAATCAAGAGATTTAATCAAGAGGTTGTATCAAGAAGTAGCTAAAGAGGTTGATTTTCAAAAGGCGTCTCAAGAGGTAGCTTAAGAGGTTGTCATTCTCAAGAGGTAGCTTAAGAGGTTGACTCTCAAGAGGTAACATAAGAGGTTGCATTCTCAAGAGGTTCATTCTCATTAGGTGGCTTAAGACGTTTTCATTCTCAAGAGGTAGCTTAAGAGGTCCATTCCCAATGAGTAGCTTAAAAGGTTATTTTATGCACTAGACTCACGAGATAGCTACTTGTTCCAAACCCGAGATCGGTTTTTATTGTGACATGAGGTTGGTCAAGGTCTTATTTCATTACGAGGTTAGTGGCTCACGAGGTGACTAAATCACAAGACTGAACAAATCCAAAAGTCACGAAGTTAAGCTTTTACTACGCGATAGCTTTGGAAGTTGGTTGTTTCGCGAGATCATTATTCTTAAATATATAACGATGTTATGAACACTTATTGTTGGAACGAGGTCCGATGGTCACTTGATTGGGTTTTATAAATCACGAGGTTGTGTACTTATTTACTTCATGAGGTAAGTTGGTTGGCTGGTTGTATGTCTCGCGAAGATTGCTTGCTTGGTAAAATTGTACGCGTAATTGGACTTGACCAATATAGCTTTCTTATGTGATTTATAAATGCATAAATTGGTTCTTAATATATCACGTGGTAGCTATTCACTATGTTCAATATGAGATTTATATTAACTATTAAGTGACTCACGAGGTTGAGGTTAGGCAAAATGTTGTATACTACATATATTGAAGGGATTGTGTGCAAACAATACAACGTCTTTCACACTTACCTTCACGGAAATTCCGAAGGGTTACACCGATGCATACTGAATGGGACAGTACAAACGGAAATAAGAAACAAGTTACGAAATGAAAAAAGATAAAAGAGGAAATGAAAATACGACGTTATTTGCATTAAAGGGTTTAACAGTAATTACCCGAAGTCTAATATTTATCCGAGATAAAGATTAGAGGGTAGTAAAACGACAAAATACCAAACAAACAACCCCGAGGGATGTTTGGGTCATTGGCCGAAAACCCCCAAATGGATGGTGGAGTTTGACTCCTTGTCAAACTCAATTACTTGGTTTCCAAATAATTCTGGAAACTTCCTTTAAGCCCTAAATATACAACGGGTCTTGAGAGGGTTTCAACATCACATAATAATCCTCAAACCCTAACTGATGTAGCCAGATGCTACAGATTTAGGCAATTAGGATACACATATTGCTGGACGAGGATAATTAACGTATTATCGAACAAAGGGGTAATTTCGTTTACCTGACGAAGAAGGAAAAACCCAAGACTTGAGAAAAACTCTTCTCTACTCTTTTTATTTTGTGTTAATACAAATAAGCCGTAAAACGTTTATTTATATTTTACGATCTTCTAATGTTTTGTCGATAACAAACGTAAAATCATATTAACGAAACAAATAAAATACGTAAATGGTTTGAACTAATAGTTTCTAACATATTCACATTTTCACATAAAACACTAAAACAAGTATAAGTGATTTTATGATTTAAGTAATACATATGTACAACAACTAGTGTTTACATATTTGGATAAAATATACACATAACTAGTATGTAGTATATTGGGTAATATAAATGGGTAGAAACTTAAGTATCACAACCCATTGGGCAAATACATTGAATGTAGTTGGGTACAACCCAAAGCCCATAACCCATGGATCTTGACCCATAACCCATTGCATGACATAATGCTTATATCATACATGGATAATATCCATAACCCATGGATCAACCCATACCCAGTGACTAAGTGCATTGCACTTAAAGATACATTGTATCTAGCCAAAGATCCATGGTTCAACCCATGACCCCATAACCAAAATACCCATGGGCAAAGAGGAGCGTTCCACGGATCCACGGCTTTGTGCTAGCGGATCCCAGTGGAAGGATCCGTGGGATCCGGGAAACAGAGGATTTTTCCTCTATAAATAGTGAGCCATTTCTTCATTATTTCTTACCCTTTCTAACACACTTTCTCCCCGAGTTAAATCTCACTAACCTTAGATCCAAGAGATCTATGTTTGTAGTTTTGTTTTTGTGTGATCTTTTAGGTTCCTCTTAAAGGCAAGATCACCACCTTTGAAGACAAGCAAGCTCAAGTCCATGAGTTGCCATGCTTCCTCATCATCAAGGCTATTGAAGTCCTCTTGTTGATGATCTCTTTCTTTCTTCAAAGAAGTGTAGTGTTGTCTCAAGTGTCAAGACGAAGATATTAGTGAAGGGTATCTATCGTCTATAGGATAAGCACTTGTGGTAGGTGCTTAGAAGTCAAGACAATAAGCATTAGTGAAAGGTGCTTAGAAGTCAAGACTTGAAGCATTAGTGAAAGGTGCTTCGAAGTGAAGACACAAGACATTAGTGAAAGGTGTCTTGTAGATCTAGTCAAAGGCATTAGTGAAAGGTGCCTTAGATGTACATTCGATATGGTGTGTTTCGATGTACTAGATAGACTAGCATTAGATCCAAGGATATTGATGTCCTTGATGATGTTGTAAAGGAGTAGATCTCCTTTGGGATTAGTCGTTGGTGTAGTGTGGTAGTAGTTCCTCCATTGCAATGGAACTAGGTGCTTAGCCTAGTACCTAATAAAGGGTAGGCGACGTTGTGAAGGTGTAGTTCACCTAAGGTGTGAAAGAACTCGGTGGTTAGCCTAGCACCGTATAAAGGGTAGGCGACGTTGTGTTAGGTGTGGTTCGCCTTGGTGTGAAAGAACTCGGTATTTAGCTTTGTACCGAAAAAGGTTAAGCGACGTTGTGAAGGCTTCTCCGCCATAAGGAGATTGGTGTAGTGTTTACGAACTCTCGAGTAGGTGACTCGGGGGTGGAGTAGGGCAAGGAAGGTGTCCTTGTAGCGAACCACTATAAATACTCGCGTTGTGGTTTTGTGCTTCTTACTCTTATCTTTTCATTACATATCTTTATATGCTTGTTTATCAACATCCAACACACACAACCAAATAGATTGACATAAGTCGATCTAAATAGTTTAAAAGGAAGTTTTAATTGGTAAAACTATTCAACCCCCTTCTAGTTTTCCACAATTGGCATCGAGCTTCGTTACCAAGTTTCTTGAAGTATATTGTACTTTAAAAACTTGATACGATCCATAGTTAATTGAAAACTACAAAGAAGGTTTTCATAAAACAAACACCATGTCTTTTAAAACTATATGTTTGGATGTTGATTTGATAACAACATTTTTCTTATTTATTCTATTTTTTTAATTGCACTAATCTTCCTTGTCATGTTGATTAGTCAAAGCTCATACCCACCAAGCTTTAGGAGTCGCTTGGTAACAAGAATACCTTCCTTAAGAAGGTATCTTAAACGCAAAGGAGCGGGAATAGTCTAAGTGACATTTGTTTGTGTCATTTGTAAAGACATTCCTAAGTGCTAGAGGTATGATTTTCTTTTACTTTGCTTGATAATTAAGTATACCTAGTTACGTATTTATATGATTATCTTTTTTGCAAATTACATGTTTTACATGAAGCTTCATTAGGAAGCCTTTTTCTCACATACGTGTTTTATTTCTCGTATAAAGTCGTGGTATATAAAACTTATGTTTTGTTTCTTTTAATCCAATAAAACAAAACACAATTTCAAAATTCCTCCTTCCCATAAAAACTCCCACCGTCGACCACTTTATCAAACCCTCACTTTTCAAATCTTCCAATTTCAAAATTTCCTCTCATTCAAAACTTCATCTTCCTCCTCATTCCATCTCAATCGAAACCAAGAAGATCCGTCATCAACATGGTTTACATCGCACTCGTGCTCATCGCCCTAACACTCATCGCACTTGTGTTCCCTATGATGAAGTTCACATACGGAGACATTTACTTTGTGTTGTTAATCTATATTGGGGTCATATACCCAATCCTTTGTATCATCCTTAGTATTGAAATGCAATATTATTAATAATCTAGTTTATCTAGGTTATTATTGTTATAATGTGTTTATCATTTCTTTTGATTTATATGTTTTATATTCTTTCGTGATACATTAGAAGTCATGTATGCATGCTAAAAGAAAATGTAGGATAAAACATATTTAGTGGTATAAAAGCAGAAAACCTATGTTTTTATCAAATCTTTTACATTACTACTGATCCACGGATCCGGAAGATATACTAGCGGATCCTTTTGTAAAGGAACCGTGGGATCCGTATTCTTCGAAAAGCAGTTTTCATGCAAGATTAAAACCACTATCTTTCTAAAAGTAATAATCCACTAGAAAATCAAAACCTTAAGTAGTTGGAGTGTTAAAAATCACTGTTAATAAATATCTAGTAAAAACGTTAGATAATCATTGGTTAATCTCAAAACATCTCTTTCCTTTAACTCATCTTCTCTATAGGTTTCGCTATGTCGCATGTATATGAGTTTGATTTTTCATTCTCTAGCGTCTATACTCCGAACATCTCTCTTGAGCCCAACACCCCTGGCAATCATGTCCGTGGGTTCAATAATCTCGAAACCCATCGCTTCCATGAAGGACGTATTGTAGACACCTCTCTACAATTCGAAGAAGGTATCAATACCTCCTTCCGAACCATAGGATTGGAATGTCTTCTCGAAATTAACGAGAAAATATGTCCAAGGTTTGTATTGGAATTCTTTCGTCAAGTCGAACTCGTTCGTAACGAGGATCGTTCTTTATCTCTTTGGTTTTATATCAAAAACCAAAAGTTCACTTTAACCCTTGGGCATTTTGCTCACATCCTCGAATTCCAAATCATGGACAATGTGCCTTCACCAAGATTGGTCTCTTGATTCTCTCTTCAACTTTCGTGAAGAAAACATTATCTCGCTCTCACATACCTTCCCTAAGACTTGATTCGCATGATATGCAAACCTCATCACTCCAATCCCAACATTATCCATACACGGGATATCCGAGAAGAATACAAGCCTCTTGCTCTCATCCCACGTGAAAATGTTTGGAGTCTTAGGAAATCGAAAATCCTTCCCGCTTGTTGTGCTCACATGTTGTCTTGTTTGCCAACACAACAACCATACAATCTCTCCTACTTCTTCGCAAGGCGAATTGCAAATCTTCAAGGCTCCAAGAATAAACTCATTCCCTATGGAATGTTCTTGACGCCTCTATCATAATGTCATGCATTTTCATCCTCAATTTCAAAGTCCGTTGTACGTACTTGTGAACAAGATGATGGAACCGCTGAACATTTCCCTCATGAAGACGTTCTTCATTCCTGAATCCGCCAACACTCATCAACCATTTGATGATCCATCTAGCGATAACACTCAAGGAACTTAGTAGTAATTCAAATAGGATCAATTCTATTCTATTCGTGCTTTATCAATGTAATCCTATTTTCTTCATGAAATAAAACATCTTACATTTGATATCTTGGTGTTAGAACCTCTTTAAATCAACCTAGGGATATAATGCATTGTCAAGATCATTGCATACCTTTAGTAAAGGTTTTGTCTAGCAGATGGACGGATCCCAAATGTTGTACTAAACGGATCCCTACACCTAGGGAACCGTGGGATCCGGCAAACAGAAAATGCAATTGCAAGCATTGTATCTCAAACACATCCTTAGAACACCTCACACTAAGCTAAACATAGTGTCTTAAGGCAGATTAAGTCCTTATCAAGATAGGTTGATCTTTCCTACTCATTCCAACTCACATAGATCACACTCTAAGATATTCATAGATCTATCACTTTGTTTTAATCCATCACTCTTCCGCTCTCAAAACTCACACTTCATTTTTACTTGACCCTCACATCTAGGTTAGAAATCTTTCGATTATGACAAAATTGATCATAAATCAACCTCACCTCAAAATTGATCAAAGTTGATCAAATCTAGTTTTCCATCTCAAAACCATTAGGATATTTTCCAAAACACAATCCTAAGTCACAACCTGATCTCTAGGATCATTTAGCTTCAATTGACACTCTCATCTTTAGTGTCATCCTTGCTCATTCATTGGTACTCATGAAAGTTCCAAATCCTTCCATAAAGACAATCATTAGCTACATCACTCACCACCTTCAAGTACTTAAGCACCCTTCATTTAAGACACTTAGGAAGACTGAAACACTCAAGATGTTATAGGTCTTAGATTTTAGAAACATCATTTCCACTCTTTCATAGTTGTTGATAGCGGATCCCTAGGATTAGCCTAGACGGATCCCTCTCGAGAAAGGAACCGTGGGATCCGGATGACGAAGATAGGTCAAATCTTGCTAAAACAATCATTTCAACTTATCTTCCTAACTCAAACACTCCATCTCATCTTAAATGAGTTCCTAGATCAGTCCAACCTCTGAAGTTGACTCTTGTGCATGTCAATCATCACATTCCAATGAATCCTAGTGGCTTAAAGCTTAAATGCACTTGCCAAATCTCTTAGTTTATAAACCACCTTGTTAGGACCTCCATAGTCATCACTCTCACTCTAACTTTCAGCTCTTGAAATCATTTCATCATGAGGAAAACCCCAAGTAGTAACTTATCCACCAAAGAACCACCCATGAAAAAGGCTCGTGTTATACACGAAATCTCCTCAACCGAATCATCTCCCGTCAAACCAACAAATGAGAGAATCCTTCATCATCCAATCAAACCAATTCCTAAAAGGATTGTACCCACAAAACTACCTATGCCTAACACCACCATACCTCCTAGGCCAAACAATATCATCTCCACTAAACCATCACCATTGGTTCCTAGAGTTATTTCATTTACTTCACCACTATCATCACCACACCTCTACAATTTAGAGGACTTGCCTCCTAGGCCGTCTCATCCGCTTCCGCCGACAACATTCTCCTCATTAGGAGGAATAATAGTTCAAAATCAAGGTGTTGAGTCAACACTTGCTCCGGCTTCCTTTTCATTGTCTCCATCATATAATCCTATTTGGATTATGAGAAATCATCAAAGTCAACCACCCGACCATATGGAAGTTGACACTTCTTTACCACCACCATCATTCTTAGTCGAGGCATTCTCAAATGCACCTCCACCAATCCCTTCATCGTTTGAAGCTCCACAAGCCGCTTCACTTGATCCTTCGCATCAAGCCTTTTCATTTCATCCACCACCACTACCTAGCCATGACAAAGATTGCTATCATTGTCAACATGTTGAAAGTTTGATACATGAAGTACGAGAAGACCAACGTTTCATGTTCTATCATCTCCTCGAACGTTTCGACGAGATCAAACCTAAACAAAACTTGAGCTAGAAGAATTTTAGTGGTGTCCTAGCATCAAGCGTTAGTTGGTCTAGAAATTCCTAGTCATGCACTGTCTGTTTTCTTATTTTTAGAGTCATGTATATCATAACTCTTGTTTTATTAAATGGAATTACATGCTACTTGTTATTTTCTGAGCATATGTATTCATATCTCATTTATGTGATAACATTACTTGTTATATCACCTTTGCTGATTTTAGTCATCAGCCAGACGGATCCCTCGATTGCCTGAGCGGATCCCTACTAGGAGGGAACCGTGGGATCCGTGAAGATGAAAGTTTTTTTTCTACTAACTTAAATCACATTTGCGAAATTGTGAATTATACTTGTTTTCTAACCCTTGTTTTGCGCTTATTCAATTAACACATGAAGAATTTGACACCCTAAAGCTAGGGGAGCTTGGTGTCAAAACAATACGTTGCAAAATTACTTGCAACCTTAGATTTATATTTCATGACTTCCGTTGCAAATATTGCAATCATCTAGGGGAGCACACCGTCACATAGACGTAATCTTTTGCAAAAGTTAGTTGCAAATGAACTAGATTAGAATTAGTTTCTTGACGCCTTACTTAGGGATGGACTCGTCAAGGGGAGTAACGACGAGATCCTTTCCGTTACTTGCTCTCTATTTTTTTCTTTCACATGTTTTCTTAAAAGCGATGTGTTGCTTTCTTTCAAACACTTTTGTTTCGACAAAAGGGGAGAAGAAAGTAAAACTACAAATTCAAACTTTTACAATTTTAGCTTTTCCTTAAAATAATTTTATGTTTTGTCATCAACAAAAGGGAGATTGTTAATACAAATAATCCGTAAAACGTTTATTTATATTTTACGATCTTCTAATGTTTTGTCGATAACAAACGTAAAATCATATTAACGAAACAAATAAAATACGTAAATGGTTTGAACTAATAGTTTCTAACATATTCACATTTTCACATAAAACACTAAAACAAGTATAAGTGATTTTATGATTTAAGTAATACATATGTACAACAACTAGTGTTTACATATTTGGATAAAATATACACATAACTAGTATGTAGTATATTGGGTAATATAAATGGGTAGAAACTTAAGTATCACAACCCATTGGGCAAATACATTGAATGTAGTTGGGTACAACCCAAAGCCCATAACCCATGGATCTTGACCCATAACCCATTGCATGACATAATGCTTATATCATACATGGATAATATCCATAACCCATGGATCAACCCATACCCAGTGACTAAGTGCATTGCACTTAAAGATACATTGTATCTAGCCAAAGATCCATGGTTCAACCCATGACCCATAACCAAAATACCCATGGGCAAGAGGGCGTTCCACGGATCCACGGCTTTGTGCTAGCGGATCCCAGTGGAAGGATCCGTGGGATCCGGGAAGCAGAGGATTTTTCCTCTATAAATAGTGAGCCATTTCTTCATTATTTCTTACCCCTTTCTAACACACTTTCTCCCCTGAGTTAAATCTTACTAACCTTAGATCCAAGAGATCTATGTTTGTAGTTTTGTTTTTGTGTGATCTTTTAGGTTCCTCTTAAAGGCAAGATCACCACCTTTGAAGACAAGCAAGCTCAAGTCCATGAGTTGCCAGGCTTCCTCATCATCAAGGCTATTGAAGTTCTCTTGTTGATGATCTCTTTCTTTCTTCAAAGAAGTGTAGTGTTGAAGACATTAGTGAAAGATGTCTCAAGTGTCAAGACGAAGATATTAGTGAAGGGTATTTATCGTCTATAGGATAAGCACTTGTGGTAGGTGCTTAGAAGTCAAGAAAAGAAGCATTAGTGAAAGGTGCTTAGAAGTCAAGACTTGAAGCATTAGTGAAAGGTGCTTGAGTAAAGACACAAGACATTAGTGAAAGGTGTCTTGTAGATCTAGTCAAAGGCATTAGTGAAAGGTGCCTTAGATGTACATTCGATATGGTGTATTTCGATGTACTAGATAGACTAGCATTAGATCCAAGGATATTGATGTCCTTGATGATGTTGTAAAGGAGTAGATCTCCTTTGGGATTAGTCGTTGGTGTAGTGTGGTAGTAGTTCCTCCATTGCAATGGAACTAGGTGCTTAGCCTAGTACCTAATAAAGGGTAGGCGACGTTGTGAAGGTGTAGTTCACCTAAGGTGTGAAAGAACTCGGTGGTTAGCCTAGCACCGTATAAAGGGTAGGCGAGGTTGTGTTAGGTGTGGTTCGCCTTGGTGTGAAAGAACTTGGTATTTAGCTTTGTACCGGAAAAAGGTTAAGCGACGTTGTGAAGGCTTCTCCGGCATAAGGAGATTGGTGTAGTGTTTACGAACTCTCGAGTAGGTGACTCGGGGAGTGGAGTAGGGCAAGGAAGGTGTCCTTGTAGCCGAACCACTATAAATACTCGCGTTGTGGTTTTGTGTTTTCTTATCTTTTCATTACATATCTTTATATGTGCAACATTCACAACCAAATAGATTGACTCTTATCTTTTCATTACATATCTTTATATGCTTGTTTATCAACATCCAACACACACAATCCAAATAGATTGACATAAGTCGATCTAAATAGTTTTCCGGTGTCTAAGGAAGTTTTAATTGGTAAAACTATTCAACCCCCCTTCTAGTTTTCCACAAAGTGTGGCATGAGCACAATATTGAAGAAGATTAAATAGTATCTGGTCATGATTAGGCGGAAGAAACCTTCTACGCAACTCTCTTTCCATTCTTTCCCAACTAGTGATTGGTAGCTTCCCTTGTCTTTCACGTGTAATTTGCATATTTTTCCATCAAGACTGAGCCTCGCCTTTGAGCTTATTTGCCACAAGCATTACTCGATGATCCATGGGTATCTCATAAAATTTGAAGAAATTGTCTAATTCACTCATCTAATCTAAGAAGTCTTCCACATTCATAGAGCCATGAAAATTCGAGATGTCTTTGGCCCGCTGACGGTAGTCGAAGTTGGTTGCATGCCTATGACGACCAAACTGTCCACCAACTTCCCATTCTTCTTCAGCATCATCTTCAACATCATAATCTTCTCCATGTTGTTGAATATGTTTTCTGTGAGGTTGACCATTCATGTTACCTTTGTTTAGTCTAGGACCTCCACGATTATGTCGTTCATCATTCTCATGTGGGGTCAAAGTTGCTAGGGTTTGAGTGATTTGTTGCAAAGAATTCTGGACAGTTTCTCTAAATTGTTGTAACGATTTTTCGAGTTGCTCAACTCGATCATTATTAGCATCGTTCCCAACTATGTTTGAATCTTGATATAAAAATCAGCCTTGAGATTGTAAAAGAATACCTAAACTAGGATTGCAATTGAAATCACAACCCCTGTATTGAAACCCGAACAGATAACCAGGATCTGAATACCAACTGATGTAGCTAGATGCTACAGATTTAGGAAATTAGGATACACGTATTGCCGAACGAGGATAATTAACGTATTATCGAACAAAGGGGTAATATCATTTACCTGACGAAGAAGGAAAACCCCCAGACTTGAGAAAAACTCTTCTCGACTCTTTTTATTTAATCAAAAAACAAAACACAATCTATCACAAACCTAAACATCGACCCTATTTAAAGGAGATAGAAACATGACTCCTACTCCTAATAGGAAACAAATAAGTTCACAGCTAATACGTACTAAGATAAATACTAAAAACTAAAGATAATAACTATAAATTAAAGACTCCAAACATAAAAAAGCACTTATTATTAAAACATTGCAGAATTCTTCTTTGACTTTCTTTATGTCTTGCATCTCTCTCTCTCTCTCTCTCTCTCTCTCTCTCTCTCTCTCTCTCTCTCTCTCTCTCGTTTTGTGATCGGATGAAAGAAAAGGGATAAATCCCTTTTGGTCGAAACCCTAAAAGTCAAATTGTGTCAACTCTCTAGTCGACCGAAACCCTAAGGATTCCAAACCATTAGGCCGATCGTGCATTACACACAATTAGAGTTTTTTTCCAAAACCCTAATCGATACTCGTTTGATCCGAAGATCATATTAGGGTTTTACCCAAGTTGGTACTCGCCTAACTTGTGATAGGTCCTTAGCCCTAGTCCTATATGTGCAGTACCGGTGGATATGTGACGCAACCCTTGTGGTGATATTCTCAAGATGCCTTAATCAAGGACGTGAAGGATCAAGAAAGGTAAAGAAGGTGTTTTGTGCAACTGAATCAAGTATAGAAGCTTAGTGCTAGTAAGAATAATAAGTAAGTCTTTTAAAAACCATTTTTATCTGTTAAAACATATGTTATATTACTGTTTAGAAGATATGTGTACACAGGTTCTTGTCTGAACAGTTTATGTGCTTATTTTTCGTTGTGCATATTTCAGCTGTGCAGATGACCGCCAAAACCCTACAGTGGTAACAGAGTCACTCTAAACATATATAATCTAATTAAGGTTTTTAATAATTGTTTATACTGTCATAAAAATCAAATCTTGATTTTAGTTATGCAAGGCTTCGGTTGATTTATTGTTTTAGAGTTTATTAGAGTTTTTGTTGAGTCAACCACCACTAGAACATCATTTCATATAAAGGTATTAGATCCTAGCTACAATACTTAAGAAGAATACTAATTAGGGTTTGGGTTAGGATTAAGGTTGTGATACAATGTTACATGTAAATACTAGATTATTGAATTATGATCATAGTATCCATACAATATAAATAAACACATAAATAGGCTAGGCCTAATAATAATACAATAGACATTTAACAAAATTTACGTTCAGTGTTCCTAAATTGACATCTGATGAATGTTACAAACGCTTTAAATGTTATTGAAACAACTAATATTTAAGTTGAAGTTGGAAAACTAGAAGTTAATATCACAAACGACGATCAATTAACCTCAAAGGATATGTAAAATAATCGTTTCGTTAAGCCTTTATTTCTTTTAGCAAAAGTTAATAACTTCTTAGGCCAATGCTAATGACGATCATAAATATTATGGTCACCTTCTGCGACATCAGCCACATCAACCTTCTCTTTCCAAGATTACACCCAACCACAATTTGCTAATAAGATGACCGCAATTAAAACAAAAAATATACCTTACAAAAACTAATAAAAAAATACACACACAAAAAAGAATGAAACTTTCGGTTGACAGGCCAATCATAACTTTAAAAAGGTTAGAGATGACCGATCACTGATTCGGATAGGCTAATGAAAGAAACGCGATCATCAATTCGATTACCGAGCCATTAGCATCGGCATTAAAAGGTTGTCAAAGTTTCCTTTAAAGGCAAACCTTCGTGAAATGGAAGTTAGTGCATGCTTGGAAGAGGATGTCTTTGTCTAATTGTAGTGGACTACATGTGCACTTAGTGGACATGTTTGTAGATAACAAGATAACAAGAACATTTGTTGCTTCAAGATCAAACAATATAATAAACTTGTAACCGATTTTACTACAGAGTGCATTGGAAAAAACATACGCTAAAATCTTAACAGGGTCTCATTATGGAAAATTATCTAATAGAATGTTACATCGATTTATTCACTCTAGTAAAAGTGTCTCGGTGTCTCCAATGTATACTCTCTGCACCTCCATGTTTGTAGTATTTGTGTTTGCTTCAAGCATGGAGAAAAATGAAAACACGACATCACAACTATCAAAAAAAATTACCAAGCTTAGTATACGTACTGGGTTATAGCTACCAAAACAAAAGTGCGAGTTTTTAACTAAACTAATCTTTATGTCACGACCTTATGTAGCGGTTATACACTAGTATTTTGTTAGATGATGTAATGATGGCTACATCCACCACCGCCATCTAGGAATGAACATTTACCCTTAAATACTGATACCATACCGATTCCGTACCAAAAAGAGCATACCTAATAACTCTCGGTACCAGTATTATTAGGCTAAAATTGTTTCGGTAGATTCGGTATTAGTTACTGCAAAAATACTGATTATACCAAAAATATATCGTTTATACTCAATGACGGAACCAGAATCAAATATGACCGGGTGCATAACTTTTTTGGAACCGTAATATAGAAACTCATTTCGATGGACCGGGTGCATTTAAGATGCATTTAAGAAAAATTGATGTTTATTTCAAAAACTAACACTACATCGAAAAAATACATATGGGTCATGGGTACCCCGCGAAAACCCCTGATACCGTCCCTGTTTATACTGAAATTTAGAAGAAAGAAAAAGTACTCAAATGGATTAAGGTTTAATTTAAAAACCAAAGTGCCTGTTAGATTGAAAAAGTACTCAAATGCATACGAATGCAATAACAAACACAATAACAATACTTCATTTTTACATTTGTCTAATACTAGTCAAACATCCTAACCAAATAAATGTATCATACTGATCGATGCGTACAACAAACAGAATACTTTATTGTTTAATGTTTAAATCTACCGAGTAACTTTTACGTCAACTCTAAAATAGGGTGAGGCGCATTCTTTAACATTACGGTATTCGTATCTTTTTATCTTAACGAGTACTTTTAGACTTGCATCTTGGTTTGCAGATCTACTCTAACTTAAAAAAAGTTGTTATTAACACACTTCAAATAAAAATATTTGAATAAAGGAAAACAACGTGACACCAATTAGCAAACCTTTATATTTTAATCTATGTTCCGACCAATTCTATTGGCTTGCAACTTATAAAGAAAGTAAATGTAATCATTTTATAAAATATGAGTATGATAAACCAACTTTTTGTTTGCTAAAAGTCGAAACCTATATAATTAGTCAAAACCCAAGCTATTGTGTAAAGCTTGATGATTACAAAAACTAAATGCAAGTGTCTACATATAATTAAGTATTTTAAACAAGCGATTATGATTTGTAGGAAAGCTACACGTTATTGTATTTTTTTGTCTGATATAGTATATATTTAAAAACTAAAATCATCCGCTGTAATGGTTTATGAAAAAATTTATAAACACAAAAAAAAAGTGGTTCATACTTTTATATAAGATGACTATTTAATATTTATTTGGTATGAAAATGTTTAGGGTGCGTTTAGTTGGAGAACAAATTCTCTTATTTTCTATCTCTAGTTTTTTGAAAAAATTTGGAAGGAGAATTAATCTCCACAAAACACGTGAAAATATAAAACGCGTTTAGTTGATGTTTATTTTACATTTTGAAGAAAGGGAGGAGGTTGAGGGTTCTGAAAAACAAGGAAAACAACTAAAATTTGTTTTGTAATTTTCCTTGATAAGTTAGAAATAGGGAATTTGTGTTTTGCAAAACATTTTGTTGGAATCTTTTGGCTTAAATTAAATTGATGTGCTAAAGTAAAAAAGGTAGAACAAAAAGCACCCACTTATTCCACACAAAGACCAAATTTCTCTCTCTTCTAACCACTTATTCCCGCATAGTTTAACCATGAAAAAACACAAAAAAAGCTTCAATTTCTGTCAAATTTTTTAGCTATTTTCCAATTCTAAACCGTACAATCGAATCATTAGTTTAGAATAAATACTCTATCTCCTTTGAATTTCGTTTTTTCTGGTTAATTTTGTTTCAAAACCCTAATTTTACTCGTCATAATTTCAATTTCTATTAACGATGGCAAAACGATCCTCTAAACGACAGTTGAAAGTTCCGGTGAGATTTAATAATCATGAAATGGATAAGATGAGTCAATTGAAGAGGCAAGTGGTGGAAGAGACGGTTAACGATGATGTAAGGGTGACGTCAGAGGAAGAGATTGAAGATATTGGGGGAAATGATACAGATAGGAATGGGGATATGAATAATTGCACTTCTGAGGCTGTTGAAACTCCAGCGAAGGTAACTGAATCTAATTCTTCTGATAAGGTTGTGAATTCTGATACTGTGAATAGCAATGATATTGTGAATGGGAGTGATGTGAATAGATCTGATACTGAGAGTCATAATAACACTGTATATGCTAATAAAGAGATTGAAAATGTTGAGGTTAATACTGTAAATGATGCTAGTAAAGATCAGCAGACTAGTAAGTCTAGTTATGCTAATGTGGTTAGGAAGGATAATAGGAAATTGGTGAATAAACTAATTCATGTGCCTCCTGAAGTGAATGAGGACGGGTGTGAGGTAGTGATATTTGATGAGGAATTAATCAAAAAAGGTAGTGTGCAATGGAATTTAACTATCTGTGGTTTCTTTGTGGGATACAATATGAATGTTAATGAATTAAGGTATCACATAAGGAGAATGTGGGGCAAGTATGGGATAGGGGATATTAGGACAAATGCTGATGGAACATGTATTTTCAAGTTTAGGAATATTGAAGGTATGAACAAAGTACTGGAAAAGGGTCCATGGATGGTAAACAACAAGCCACTTTTTGTACAAAGATGGAACCCTGGAATTGGTATGATAAAAAATGAGCCTGATAGGATTCCTGTTTGGGCCAAGTTGATTAATGTTCCTCTTGAAGCATGGAGTTTAGAGGGAATAAGTGCTCTTGCAAGTAGTCTTGGTAAACCGTTAATCATGGATGGCATGACTGCCAATATGTGTCAATTTGGGGAGGGAAGGCTTGATTTTGCCAGAGTTCTAGTTGAAATTGAAGCTGTGAAAGGTTTCAAGGATAAGATTGTTGTTCAATATAAGGATAGTGATAATAAGAGAAAGGGCACTAAAGAAATAAAGGTGGAGTATGACTGGAAACCTACATGTTGTAAAGAATGTAAGGTGTTTGGTCATGACTATCAAGAGTGTACTGTGAGAGTTAGAACAGTTGAGGAAATAGAAGAGATGAAGAAAGAAGCAGAGGCTAAAGCTAAAGAGAATAAAGAGAAGGAAGGGAACAAGCAAAATGTTGTTGATGGTGCTCCAAAAGTGAGAATCATGGGACAGAAGTATGGTGGTAATTTTGGTAATTTTGATAGAGGAAAGTTTATGGGACAAAAGAAGGAATTCAGGAAAATGAATGATAAGAATGAAGAAAGGAATGGGAGAACTGAAAAGCAACAGGTTCAAGATGGTCAGAATGGTAATAGTAGGGGTAATAATGCTAAGAACAAATGGAAGGTGAGAGAAGAAGATGTTGAAGTTTTGAAAAGGTCTGCTAACAAGTATGCGGTGTTGGAGAGTCATGAAGAAGAGGAAAGACAAGAGCCGAATTTGATGAAAGATAGAATGATAGTGGATACATACTTAAACAAGAAAGAGAAACCAACTAAAGAGGTGTTGAGTAATTGGTCCAAGGATATGGCTAAGTACTTTCATACACAATGGGAGATTAACAGAATTAAAGAAAAGGAAGATCCATTGATAGAAATTGAAGAAGTATTGGAGAATAATTCAGAGGCTGGCAAGTTGTTAGTTGCTGATGAGATACACGGGAAGGATAAAACTGTTCTACATTGACAGTTTTCTCTTTGTAAAAAATATTGTCTATGGAGTTGAAAATAGCCTCATGGAACATTAGGAGTTTGAATCCTAAGAAAAAACAAAAAGAAGTGGTGAATCTGATTAGAGAAGAAAAATTACAAGTGTGTGCTGTTCTAGAAACACATGTAAAATCTGATAAGCTAAATAAGGTGGTGCAAAATGTGTTTGGTAAGTGGAATTGGGTATCTAATATGGCTGATAGTCCTAGAGGATGCAGAATTTTGGTGGGCTGGGATCAAAATAAAGTGAACTTGGTTGTGGTGCATATGTCAGGACAACAAATGCTATGTGGAATTGAGACAATTAAGGAGAAAAAAAGATTTTTTTGCAGTTTTGTTTATGCTGCAAATCATGGTAAGGAAAGGAAGAAGTTGTGGAATGAGATGGAGTTGAGCAAATTGGCTGTACAGCAGACTCCATGGATCTTAATGGGGGATTTTAATGTTACTCTCAAGGCTGATGAACACTCAACTGGTACATCTAAAATTACTGCTGATATGGTAGATTTTCAAGAATGTGTAAATGCCATTGAAGTTGAAGATGTCTGTAGTAATGGCTTGTTTTTTACTTGGATTAAGTCACCAACTAAACCAACCACTAGCATTCTTAAAAAGCTTGATAGAGCTATGGGGAATGCTGAATTTATTGGAGAATATTGCCATGCTAGTGTGAAATATAAGCCATACTTGATATCTGATCACAGTCCTGTTGTTATGAGTATACCAAATGGGCTGCCCAATATGACTAGATCATTTAGGTTTTCTAATTTCATTGTGGATAAACCATCATATAAAGATATTTTGAAAGATATTTGGGGAAATGGTATAGAGGGGCATTACATGTATAGGCTTGTAAAGAAGTTGAAGATGTTGAAAAAGCCTCTTAACAATTTAAATTGGAAGGAAGGGAATGTATTTGATAGGGTTGAGAAACTGAAGTTGAAGCTTGGTGAATGTCAGAAATTGGTTAATGCTAATCCTCATGACAATATGATCAAAATGAAAGAAGCTGAAGTCCTGGAGATGTACAATGAAGCTATAAGTGATGAAGAGAAACTTCTATATCAACAGGCTAAGATCAACTGGATTAGCAAGGGTGATAAGAATAGTAGATATTTCCATCAAGTGATTAAAAGCAGGAAACATTATAACAGGATTGTCAGCATTCAAGATGATGATGGTAACTGTTATGAGGAAGATGGAATATCAGAGCAGTTTGTAAAGCACTTTGAGAATTTTTTGGGTAAAGCTGTGGATGTGGAACCTATAAAAGATATTGGAAGCCTATTTACTAAGAAATTGGATGAGATAGAAGCTAGTAAGATGATTGTTGATGTTAGTGATAAAGAAATTAAAGATGCTATTTTTGAAATTGGGGAGAATAAAGCTCCGGGGCCTGATGGTTATACATCTGTTTTCTTCAAAAGTGCTTGGGATATTGTGGGGGAAGAGGTATGTTTGGCTATTAAGGAGTTTTTTCAGAAGAAGAAATTACTAGGAGAGTTAAATGCTACCTTGATTACACTTGTGCCTAAAGTCTCCATTCCAAATAAGGTTACTGAGTTTCGGCCTATTGCATGTTGTAATGTAGTTTACAAATGCATAAGCAAGATTTTATCTAATAGATTAAAGCCTGCCTTGAAGAAGCTTGTTAACCTGAACCAGAGTGCCTTTATTGAAGGAAGAGTAATTCAAGACAATATTATGCTTACTCAGGAGTTACTGAAAAGGTATAACAGAAAAGGTGGGGTTAAAAGATGTTGTTTGAAGATTGACATTGCTAAAGCCTATGACACAGTGAGTTGGGGATTCTTAAAGAATTGTTTGGTGTGCTTTGGTTTTCATGAGACAATGGTGGCTTGGATTATGGAATGTGTGACTACTCCTAAGTATTCTATATGTATCAATGGTGAAAGATGTGGGTACTTTAAAGGTGGTAGAGGGCTGAGGCAAGGAGATCCTATTTCACCATACCTCTTTACTTTGGTAATGGAAATTTTAACACTTATGATGGCAAGGAATGTGCAGAGCAATTCACGATTCAAGTTTCACGTAGGATGTAAAGAGCTCATGCTTACTCACTTATGCTTTGCAGATGATTTACTTGTGCTTAGCCATGGAAGTACTAATTCAGTTAAGGTCATTAAAGATACTTTAACTGAGTTTAGTAAATGTTCAGGGTTGATTCCTAATATGGGTAAGAGCACAATTTTCTTTGGCAATCTTAATAGCCAAGAGAAACAGAGAATCCTTGATATTGTCCCATTCATAGTAGGTACTTTGCCTATGAAATACCTAGGTGTTCCTCTCATTACTAAAAGACTTGGTATTAATGAGTGTAAAGAATTAGTGGAGAAGGTGAGAACTAAGGTTAAGGATTGGAAGAACAAATTTCTGTCTTTTGCTGGCAGGTTGCAATTAATAGCATCAGTGTTATCCTCAATGCAAGTATACTGGGCTTCTGTCTTTCTCATTCCTAAGGCTACTGTTAAAGAAATTGATAAGGTTCTTAAAGCTTTCCTATGGTGTCAAGGAGATTCTGTGCAAGGTAAAGCTAAAGTTGCTTGGAAGAATGTTTGTACCCCAAAAAATGAAGGTGGTCTTGGTCTAAAACCTTTAAGTTGGTGGAATGAAGTTCTTTTGATTAAGCAAGTGTGGAACATAGCTGCTAAAAAAGAGTCCTTATGGGTAAAATGGGTTCATGTTGTTAAGTTGAGAGGTAATAGCATATGGGATATTGAAATTGAGAAGAATGATAGCTGGATTTGGATGGTGCTAATGGGATTAAGAGAGAAAATTAGACCACATGTGGTGAGTAAGATTGGAAATGGGAAGAATACATCTCTATGGTATGATAATTGGGGTAATTGTGAAAGACTGTGTAACATTATTCCTAAAGCTTCAAGATATGCTGCAAGACTGAATGATAATCTGAATGTTGCTGATATGATAGATAATGGCATATGGCAATGGCCAAATGGGTGGGTTCAGTCTTTTCCTGCTCTAGCATCAGTCATTACTCCAGATTTGAATGAAGATATTCCAGATAAGGTGTTATGGAAAAGAAGCAATGGTGATTTGTCCAATTTCAGTGTTAAGATTGCTTGGGAGGATATGAGAATTCAAGGCCAAAGAGTAAAATGGGATAAATTGGTGTGGTACTCACAAGGTATGCCAAGACATGCTTTTATACTATGGTTGGCTATAAGGGAAAGATTACAAACTCAAGATAGAATGATGGAGTGGAACTCTAATGCCAATATGCTATGTCCATTATGCTCCATAAGCAAAGACTCTCACAGCCACTTATTCTTTAAATGTGAGTATACAAATACTGTATGGAAGGTGATGAAAAGAAGAATGAGAGTGCAAAACATATATGATGGTTGGAGAAATATAATAGATAAGCTCTACGAGTTACCTTGTAATAATAACATCGAAGTGTGATTAGAAAGATGGTTCTCTACATGTGTCTACTATATACGGAGAGAAAGAAATGCGAGATTATTCACCACCGAAAGGAAATGTCTTGAAGTGATCATTAAAGATATTGAAGACAGTGTTAAGTTGCGTTACTTAGCATTCAAGTCAAAAATTCAGTCCGGTGAGAGTAGTAGCGAGAGGAATGGGAAATTAAAATGAAAATTCAAAACCAATAGTGGTGCCATCTTAAGGTGTATTCTAAAAGGTGTATACCATTCTATTATGTTTCCATGAGTGGTAATGGTGCAAGCCTGCATATAGGGGTATTTAGCAACAGGTGAATTCATGGAAATTGTTGTATGAAGGGTTATATGATCTTGGAGGGTGGTACATGGGATGAATGGAATAGTGAGGATGCAAGATGACCTACTTGGTCTATTCGAAGGTACCACCAAGGGGCATGTAGATTCTCCCTCGAGGTGAGTGTTTCTAGGACCTTGAAGCCTTTTGTAAAGAGGAAATGTAGGGGTCCTAGAAGAGCCCTTGATTGGAATGGTTTGGTGCCTAGTGAAGCCATACATTTCACCCTACCTTGTTGTTGTGGATGTTGGATGAATGGTCTTGGTGGAGGAATGATATGGAAATGTAGCTAGATGGTTAAGGTGCTTTATAAAGGTGAATTGTGAAGTCTTTGAATGAATGCTTTGTGGAGTTATCTAGCATGCGACTTTTGGATATTCGGTGTACCTTGGTAGTCATTTAGTGTGTTTGAATTTGTTGTCGAAGTTTCTTGTTAAGAGTAGGCATGTCTACTCTTGATGATCGATGATGTATAGTCTTTATGTTAATAATATATCTTTCACCTTTGCACCCAAAAAAAAAACATTTTGTTGGAAAACGTTGATTTGAACGCGATCTCTGTTTTCCTTGTTTTCCACAAAATATTTTGTGGAAAACAATGGTGTTTTCCCTCAACTAAACGCAACCTTAATATCTCAAAGTTTTTTATAATTTAATACATTTGAAAGGGTATGAGATGCTATAAACTATTAAAATTTATGTGTGGAGATACGTCTACACCACCAAAAGGTTTATAAGTCGTTGACATCACTTAATTATAAACTTTTTGAAAAGTCCACCATAATAAATAAAAGTTTACATTAACAATCGGTCAAGCGATTAATTATTGTCATTAAACTATTGGAACGCTTGGTATTTGCGACGTGGGTGCTATTAAACAGAGGAGAATGATTATGACATCTTTTAATTAGTCGTAAGAATTTGAGTTATCGAATTTAAATACTCTTTAAATAATGTTTAAGCCATGTATGATCCTGATTAGTTAACTTACAAAAGGTTCTTTTACAATATAAAATGATACTCCGTACAACTTAAACCCTGTAATAAGATACTCGCATAATAAGTGTTCAGTTTAACCTTTTAGGGTCTAACTTGTTCAACTTTAACATTAAATATTTTTTTGTGTGTTATATAATATTGGATGCAAAATATATGAATGGTTTGGATTTTAAATATATTTTTTTATTGATATAATTTTTTTATTGATATAATTTTCATCAAGTATCATATAACACAAATAAAAATATTTAAAGTCAAAATTGAACAAGAAAGACCAAAACGTCAAACTGAACACTTATTATGGGATGGGGGAGTATCTATCAGATATCGTACATTTATTAAATTTGTCTATTTTGTTAGCGTTTGCAGTTTAACAGATGCGAAGTAAGGATTTTAATTTGATAGAGGCTGAACTTGACGTATGAAATAAGCAGTATATATATTGCACCAAAAATGAATCGTTGTTTTTTAACGCATCATTCAACCTAACACCATAATGATTAGGAACTAAGATAAATGTTATTAAATAGGATCACATAAATCTGAGAGTCGTGTAAACACTTTCAGATTGAAGTATTTCGATGGTTCTATCGAAATCTTAAATCGGATAAAACTCAGATTTTAGAAACGAGAATATGTTTTTTTTTCGTATGTTATGAAACCGAACCAGATGGATAATATAAACCTATGACCAACAAAACTGACTTTCGGTTATAACTGCCAAAGCAGTTATATTACCAACCGAATCAGTTAAGTTAAAGGGGTAAAGTTTCCGGAATTTTATTTTCAAATTCGTTTTTAACATAGCACTTTATACTAAATAAAATTTTTCCAGGCTGACTTGGGGCGCTTCCCCTTGGACCCTGCTACTAGGGACGCTGCCCTCGGACCCCCGTCATTCGGGGCTTCGCCCCCGAATGATAATCATAATAACGTCATACAAGTGTGCACTCCGCATAACCCCGATTTGTTGAACATTTATCACAATTACACATTAGTCAACTAAGTCAATCCATTAGACTTAAATCATATTGGTGATGCAAAATCACCAACAATCCTCCCCCATTTAAGTGTAATCTTGATTAACAAACTCATAACAAACAACAAACTGATGCATAAATGAAATATCGAGATGATTGAATTTCACATTAGTACATTAGCATTCCAAATATTCGAATATAAGAGTGTCACTAAAGGATTGAACTCTTTCTATTCATAGTGAACATGAAGATAATATACACAACAATTTACACATTCACATGTTCTACTTGACACTATGTTTTACTAGCTTGTGTCCTAACCTTCAATAAGCATATCAAAGCCAAGCCAAGCCCCTTGGACCCTGCTACCAGGGGCGCTGCCCCGGGACTCCCGTCATTCGAGGCTTCGCCCCCGAATGATAATCATAATAACGTCATACAAGTGTGCACTCCGCACAACCCCGACTTGTTGAACATTTATCACAATTACACATTGGTCAATTAAGTCAATCCATTCACTTAAATCAAGTTGGGGATGCAAAATCACCAACAATAAATTAGAAAATAATAGTTTGATAAGTAAATTATTTTTGGTGTTATATCAGATTGGTTAAGTTATTTATTTACGAGTTTTTATCAAAATATCAATATTAATAAGGGGAATAATTGCAAAAACTTATAAAAACATAGCTTATGGCCTGAATAATTACCTAACAAAGTGAGCTTATTAGGGGTGGCTCAACACCTACTAGTTACCCTACTACCTTTGCCACTGACAGTTTTCTTAGACGCTACATAAATTTACATAAGAGATACTTAAGTTCCAGTTTATGTTGTTTATTTTGTGTTGCTTTATATTTGTTCACTTTCATATTTTAATCAATCAAAAAATACTTTAATCGGTAGAGATAATATTTGTTCCTAATTTATGGTTTTATGTTTTTTTACAACGCCTGCCCTCCAAGTATTCTCTTTCCTTTCTCTCTCTTCTAACCGAAATTTCCACCAAAATCCACCATTAAAACTTGACTAAAAACTTCAATTAACACTGGTTTAAACCACAAATTCACAATCTAAACCGTACGATCGATTCGGTTTTTCATTTCCCACATTCCGATACTCTTTTCCCCAAAATTGAACCGTTAGTTCGTTTGTATTCACTAAGACGTCTGAATGGCATTTTTTTTGGTGCCATAATTTTCTTTTATATTTTGACTTCCTATAACTAATTAGGTCCTTCTAGCGTATCTAAGGTTATTGATTTCATTGTTTTGGTTGTATACGGCAGTGTATTGATTACGTGTTTATCATAATGTCTAAACGCATATCTTCACAACGCCAAAAGAGAAATCCAGCTAGATTTGAGGATACTGTGTGTAATTTGCGAAAGAAGATGAACAGTAACGCAAATAGTGATAAAAAAAGGTAAGTGGTGTTGATTGTGTTGATGATTGTGGTGTTGGTGTTAAGGGTGATAATCAAATAGGAAAGGATGGAATTGTGGTGGATAAGAGTGTTGAAACATGGGGATTACATAATGGAAATGAAGAATGTAACATGAGTACTGAGGAAAGGGAAAGAGTTGAGCAGGTCAGTATGAGTGGGAATAATGCCAGGAGTGAGATGTTGGGGAGCAAATGTGTGGAAAGGAGCTGCCATCACCCCCTGAAGATAGCATTGTAAGTTAACCATCAAAACTAGTGAATGTGCAGTCTACTACGGTTAAAACTAGTATTGTGGATGGTAGTGATGATAGTATCAATAAAACTAGCTATGCTGATATGACTAAGAGTAATATTGAGTGTGTAAACAACAAATTGTGTCATAAAAGTAACTTGGAATGTTTGAGTAACAAACTGAGTCATATACCTACTAGAATGAAGATGGTTCAGAGGTGGTCATTTTTTATGAGGAAATGGTTATGGAAGGTAGCAAAAGGTGGGAGTTAACAGCTTGTGGATATTTTGTGGGGTATAATATGTATCCACAAGAGCTTAACTATCACTTGTTCAGAATGTACGATAAACATAGGCTAAAAAGCATTCTAAACTTAGGAAAAGGTGCTTTTTTATTCAAATTTAATAGTGAGATTGGACTACAAACTGTTGTGTAAAATGAAGTTTGGATGGTAAACAATAAACCAATGGTGGTGAAGAGATGGGATATTAGTGTGGATGTCAATAAAACTAAACTTGATGTGTTACTAGTTTGGATCAAAATGTTAAATATACCATTAGAAGCCTGGAGTGCTAAAGGTATAAGTGCCCTAGCAAGCAGATTGGGAAAGCCAATCATTATGGATGCTATGACAAGCAAGATGTGTAACCAAGGTGTTGGTAGACTAGGCTATGAAAGGGTGCTAGTTGAAGTGGATGCAAAGAAAGGACTGCATGAGTCTATTGATATTCAGTATTGTGACAAAAATAATAAGAAGATTGCTGTCAAAACTGTCAAGGTGGAGTATGATTGGAGGCCTCAAATTTGTGACAAGTGCAAAGTCTTTGGGCATGGTACTGTGAGATGTGGATTGTATAATGTGAATGAGGGGGGAAAGGTAGATAATAATAATGAGGAACTGTTTATGACTGTCAAAGGTAGAAAGATTAATAATGTAGTCAAAGAACAACAAAATAAGTATGTGACTCAAAGTAATGTGCAGATGGAGGGTAGTCAAAAGGGTGTGACAACTAAATATGCATATAGACCAAAGGTTGGGACAAATGTTAGCAATAAATAGAATGTGAAAAAGGAGAACACTACAATAAAAGGCAGTGAAAACAGGGGGGGAGGAGAATGAAATACAAAGGGAAGGTCAGCCTAATATTAATGGAATAGCTCATGAGGTAGCTTTTACTCCAAAGGAAACAGAGGGTTTTAAGTCTATGAAAGGTGTGAGAACTAGCAACAAATTTGCTAGTTTGCAAGAAGAATATAATGTTGAATTCATTGCCTTTCCTACTTCACAAAATCAATATGTTGTTTTGCTTGAAGATTATATGAGAATGCCTGATATAGTTCTACTTTGGCAGAAGGAGGAAGATCTTGTTGAAAAGCTTGTGAACAATAAAAGGATACCTACTATTAAAGAAACAAAGATATGGTCACTCAGAATGTTTGAGGATTACAAGAAACGATGCGAAGCTAAATGGAACACTGAATGCCCTATTTTAGGAAGGTGGACATGATACAATCGCTGGAATTTCAAAAAATAAATGTTGAAGTGAATTGGTGAATTTGTCACTATTGTTTGTTTGTGTTTGTTTGTATGTTGTTCTTTGAGTAGCATGTTGTATGTTTGGTGTTAGCTCCAATTTCAATTGTTGTGGCATGTCACTAGCAATGTTTTTTATGCTTATCATGTATCTTGTTTTTGAGCTAATATAATTTTCACCGTTACAACAAAAAAAAATCATTTTTTTATTTTGTGTTGCTTCAAAAAGTTGTAGGGTAGCGAGATTTTTTTATACTGTGTGCATGTTGGAAGTGGACTTATAACTCTGAACTGATGATTATTTATTAATCTATTATCATGTCAATTAGTTTTTCCAGGATTTGATCAAAAGATGTTAGATAAGCCATAACGATTGTTGCAAACATTTTGTACTCCTATAACTTTTTTCCGAGCAATATGCTTATCAGCTTATGTGCATGTCAACCTGAAATCGACTTAGTAGGCTGAAAGTTTAACATAATGGGCTGGCCCAATAAGCAACATTTGACTTAACGAGAAAAAGAAATGAGTGAATTATTGCAAATTCTCTTATTAAATTTTACACTTTG
>CM040246.1:30938818-31114804 GCA_022545495.1 Chrysanthemum lavandulifolium
TAACAACAAGCGGAGTGGAGTGATAACTCCAAGGACAACAACAACAATCAAAACAAGAGGCAAGAAGTAGCTAAGGTCCGCTCTGCTGGAACAGAAGAAAAGAAGGGCTACGAAGGGAAACACCCTTTGTGCAACCGTTGTAAACTCCACCACAGTGGTCAGTGTAATGTGAAATGTCGCAACTGCCAAAAGATTGGGCACATGGCCAAAGACTGCAAGTCAAAGGATCTTGCTAACATAACTTGCTTCGGGTGTGAAGAACGAGGACACTATAAGAATGAGTGTCCCAATCCAAGGGATCAGAATGGAAAAACCCAGATTGAACCAGCCCGAGGAAGAGCTTATTTCCTTGGAGAAAAAGAAGAGAATCAAGACCAACTTCAACACTATCTAAACTGACGACAACAAAGAAATTATCCGCCCTCGTAGATTGAAATCCTTTAAGTTTCCTATCTATTGTACTCTTTTATGTAACCGCGTTGTAATCCGAATATTCCGCTTAATGAATCCTTTATCTTTTGTTTACTTATTGCCTCATGTCATTAAATCTTCCTTAAACGACTATTCCTTTTCCACGCCACGTTTAAGTATATATTCTCACATCTCATCACCGTATTGACCTCGACGATTCTCGATCGTAAACCACGAGGACGTGGTTTCTTTTAAGGGTAGGTACTATAACAACTCGTAAATTTCCTTACCGATTTTCGCTACTATATTTTTTTTTCTTCTTCGTTTCGAACTCTAAACACGACAAGTCACGGGATATATTTTTTTTCTCGCATCGACCTCGATAATAATTTTTATAAAATAAATATATAATAAACTTTTATATTTCATCTCGTGCGGGCCTCTAAGCCCAAACCGATCCAATCCAATTCATTTTATTTTCTTGGGCTCCCGTATACTCACAAGTATATTTCTACGAGTTAAAATTAATATTTTTTTTAAATTATTACCCTTATAAAAACATGCCAAAAATTATATATTATACGTTAGTCAAAAACATCAAACCGGGACACCGTGACTCACATTTAAGCTCAAACGGGACACGATATACATAACGAAAATTTGAGGTCTTTTCTTTTCTTTCTTTTCTTGTAACCGAATGTACCCACAAGTACCCCCCATCTCATTCAAAAACCTTGCAAATGCAATGACCTTGGAACATAATTTGAGAAATAAACTCAATAACCAACATGTAACTAGACATTGACTTTTGAAACTTAAGGAAACATGTTCCCCATGCACACACAACTCACCTCACCCTTTTTCTTGTCCTTGTGATCAGAATACCACTAAAAAGCCAAGACCATTTGCTTGTTTCTTAAAATACTTCCTAGGTTGTAGTATAATCAAGTCTCATGTACCAAGGTTCAATAAGACTCTTGGTCTTTAACTAAAGGTTTTCTTCCTCTTTTCTTCTTAAAACCCACGAGCCATAAGCTCATCACACATTTCATTTGCAAAATCTCACCAAAACCTCTAAGTGTATTCAAGATTAGTCTTGGATGATTGGGTAAAAGTCTTGGAAATAAGCTAGAGCTTGGAAACAAGTTTTGGGTTCCATTTTCATAAGATAACAACATATTCGGGTTTAAGTTCGGAAGACTAGTCGGTCTTTGATTCTTGGTCCTTTGGTTCTCGCTCATTCACTGCACCTCTTCAATCTTTGTAAGCATACTCCACTCATTCTTGGTTTATACATATCTTGTTAAATACAAACTCCCATGTTTTGCAAAAGATACATTTTCGATTTATATGTACTTGTCGTTAAAATGAAACTATGAAACTTATAAAAGCTTGGCTCACATTGGAACATTTCGTATCTCGACCTCCGCTTATGTGTGTTGTAAAACTCTCATCGGGTCTCTAAATCAAACCATAAACGACATCGGGCCGTAAGGCCCAAGGCTAACTCGACTTGGTGTTGTTTTGTTGTTAAGTCATGAAAACCCCAAGGTAAGCCGAGCTTATCTTGGTACTTATTTGAGTCTCAAGTACTAAATATCAACTACTTATTTGGACTTTTCAAAACACTTTAGAAAAGAAGAAGAAACACCAAATGAAACACAATAGCGCATGCATGAAACTGTGAAAATTGTGATTTTAATACTGAAATAAACCCCCTTAAATACGTGAAACCGCAAACCATAACACAAAAGACCCTTGGCTCGGTTGGTGGGGCGTGGGTAATCAATCGGGAGGTTGAGTTCGAACCCATCTCGTGGTTGTTTTCCCATTTATTTTTGTTATATGCAAGTTTCACCTTTTGACGCTTTTAGCCCTCCACTTCATGTCTTTTAGCAACTTTCTTAAAACTTCTAATAAGTTTTCAAAACTATTATATAAACTATATTTTCACATGGCATATTTTTGTGATAATTGATTTATAGAGAAGCTAATATTTATGACCGGTCATGCCCGATTATTGTCAAATTCTTATACTTAGTCTATTTTCACAAACTAGACCAAACTACGAGAACTAAATAATATAATTTATGGAAAATAAATTATAGACTTTTCAACTTATCATCCACTAACTAAAATATATATGAACACATTTTATATATTTATTGCGACATGTAACGTTATTTATATAAATACTTAACCTAAAGTATTAATTAACATTTTAGTGACAATAGATAATTTTCACAAACACTTTGAAATGATTTAAACGTAAACTCGCCACACAAGCAACATTAAACACAACCACTTGTAAACACTTAAATTTGTTCACACACTTCGAGTCGTGAGTACTCAAAACTACAAACTGAGTCTTGTCATCTCGTTCTTAGGTTACGGGTAGGAGCCACTGCTTCATCACACTCGATCTCTTTGTTCCTTATTCATCGAACTGCTAAGGTGAGTTTATAGCCCCACTTTTACTCTTATTTACTTGCTTTATAAAACTTTAGGGTGAGAAACATGCAAAACTCTTTTCAGACCGGAAACTGAAAACACTATTACGTGAAACAACCTTGAATCCCAACTATGCTACCGTTAGTTCCCTTTGGGGAGGCGCGATTGTTATGAATAGATCTATTGGGGATGACACCCCCGTTCGAGTTTGACCGGATAGGCAAACGTCGGGCGTATATCATATCGTATTGATTGAGTGTCTTGGAAATACACTTGCTGGGCTTTTATTTATCATGCTTCTAGATGCATGCACACTGTCGTAGTTTCGGTCGCATGAACTTGGTACTAGCGTAATAGCCTTTTTGCATATAGTGTCATTCACGGAGATGCTATATGTGCAACTGTGGTCCAACTTGAAAACTTGATTACTTAAACCTATGAACTCACCAACCTTTGTGTTGACATTTTAGCATGTTTTTCTCAGGTTTATTACTTGGCGTGGGCAATGGGAAAGGCATTCGTTGAAGACTGGCATCCGAAGTGTTTCCAATTATATTTAATACAAATTTTAATGGGACAACATATATTTTTATGGGCTTACTTCCGCACTTTGAAGCAATGATGTAAAACTATTTCTTAAATTAATCTACATTTTGAAAATGGAATAGAATTTCCATTCTTTATTACCTTGTGTTGTGTATATTGATTTAGTAGCACCCCATGAACCGAACGCTTCCGCTGTGAAATTTTGGGGGTGTTACAAGAAACTCAAAAGATTTACAAGAAATTAGTAGCGAGCCGCGATACTAGCTGAGCCCCCACTCCTCTAGATATAGCAAAGCTAATTCTACTAAAGATATGAACAGCAGCACGTGCCCCAATGTCTTGGGTCACGGAGAACTTTCGAATTCGCTTCAGCAAGGTCGCCGCATCCTTCTCAAATTCCCCAAAAGAAGAGAATGAGAAAGGGAGAAACCCATATCCAATATTCGCGCACTTAGCCTCATATTTAGCACGTTTACGTTGCGCGGCCTCAATCACCGCACTACCCGGCATAAAATCAACCATACCAGTTTGCGTCAAGGGAGATGACCCTGTCAGATCGACACAAACATCAAGTCCTCCATCCCACGAGTATAGCAAAACATCGGCCGGCCGCAAGGGTTTGTCCCTTTCTCCACTAAGGCCAATGTCAACTTCTTTACGAGCCGAGATCCCCGACCGAGAACATATATCAACAAGGGTATCACGCACCATATTATGTCGATGTTTAATACCAATAATACCAGTGCGCGATACAACATGATCCCCATAAATATCACCTACAAAAACCCTGGTACAAGCTGAACACGAGATTTGAACATAGAAAAGTGGAACACCTAGCCGATAACATAACACACAACGGTAGGTCCTAGTATTCATAGTTTGTCCCAACCCAGATATCGGAACCACCCTAAGCCAATCTGAAGTGTAATCCTCCATTTGTGATTTCCATAACGCCATCTGTCGAGTAGATAGGGAAAAAGTTGATTCAGCCGTTCGGGTAACACGTGTGAAATATATATCTGCCAGTTTCTTCATGAGTTTGGGGGCAGCGATCTCACTTGGGTTACTCAAAAGGTCAATCTCCATTTTCACATTACACACAATGCAGAATCAAAGGAAGGCCCAGAAGTTACAATACCAGAATTTCGGAGCAACTTGGTTTGCAAGCTAGCAGATTGGAGTCTAGACGCAAGGAATACACAGTTCAAGACATCACCTGCAGAATAAACACCGAGCCCTCCAAACATAAAAGGTAAGGTGGCAATATTTTCGAACTGGTCTATTTAAACAAGATTTTGAGGAGATGGATATGATAGACATTGACCAATGTTGAAAAAAGTGGGCTAAAATGATTTTTTGGGTCTTCCCCAACAGAAGGGTCCATAAATGGCCCAATAAAAGCTCCAAATACACAACTCTTCCTCTATTGGAAACAAAACCATCATGCATCGTCCTTCGTCCCATCGTTATGATTCGTCATAACTCATACTATCATCGCTATCAATATTCATCGCTCAATATTTAGTAAAAAGGTTGTTGAGGTATTTATTGAAACTGTTATAGTGATCAATCATGTTATACAATAATTCAGAAGCTACTCTACTGATCAGTCATGTGAGCGATGTGATACAATAATTGAAAAGTATTCTAGTACTTCTAGATCATAAAAAGGTGATGGGTACTTTCAGGGCCGGTCTTGAGTTTTCGGATGCCCTGGGCGAGCCGAGTGAAATATGGCCCAGCTTATAAACAAACAACACATTTTATTTTAGAGGTTTAGAACCTGGTCAAGCCAGGCGGCTCATCCCCACACCGATTATTATTTGATAAATAAAATTTTACAATATGAGGCAAAAACATCAATTAACTTGATAAACTCCGAATAACAAGTTCAAATCGATTACCTAAAATAATGTCTTCGTGCGTTTCTTCCCCACCGATTTTTGAGTAAAGTTATTTGATATAGCCTGAGTTGTTTTAGTAGCCCCAAAAAAGGGATTTTGCTTATTAAGCTTATTTATAACTAGCAATAAGTCTATCCAAACATCTTCACTACGCTATTTACATTTTAAATGTATTTTAAAAATAACATTTATTATAAGAGTGAAAAAGTGGATAAATAGTTATAGTTATAGACGTTTTTTTTCCTTATATTAAATTACATTTTAATTTTTTAATTAATTTTTATTAAACATGTCTAAAAAAGTATTTTAAAACATTATAACTAATGTTATTATAGCTATACTTACTAGAATTTGCCATAATAAATAAGTGTGTTGATTTAATATTTTAAAACTTTCATTTTAATAATCTCTAATGATTTATATTGTACTATAGAAGGAGTATCTTTAATGTTTTATAATTTTGTTACTATTCATTCAAATTGATAAATATGAGATAGTAATATGAATATTTTTTCAAAGAATAAAGATGAAATGTATTTTGATTTCAAATTGATAAATATAAGATAGTAATATGAATCTTTATTCAAAAAATAAAGATGAAATGTAGTTTGATGCTTGTTAAACATGTCTCCTATTGGCACCTAAACTAACCATGGGGACAACTCCACAAGCATCAAAATTCATTTTTATCTAAACTAACACTTTGTCATATGATTTTACATATATACCTACTTTTGGTTAACGCCTTGGCCGATGTGGGACATGTTACTCTTTCGTATAACTAAAGTACTTGCCTTTTGTTTTTGTGTAAAGTGAGGGATCTACAACAAATGTGTTATCTGCTAGCTTCCTTTATATCGTTACAACCATGTCATTTGCTCCAAAAGATGAACATGAAGCCCAAATACAGTTTGCTTTGGACCGAGGAATTCCTGTGACTTTCTCAGTAATTGGAACTCAAAGGCTGACATTTCTAGTTAACGGAAAAAAAAAGTTGATTGTGATGGGTCATGAAAATAAGAAAGAACTCAAGAAGAATGAGATTGAATCCTACTAACAAAACCACTAGGTTAAAATCATAACAAGTAAAAAGGATCATCGCATTGATTAGAAAAGGGTGTGTTTGAGTAAAGTTATTTGATATAGCCTGAGTTGTTGTTGTTGTTTTTTTTTTTTTTTTTTTTGGGTAAAGGGTTACCCCGGTAAATTGTATTAATCACAATAAACGTTTGAGTATAATGGAATGTGGCTAAAGTACCACATTTACCTCAAGCACAGCTTGAACTTCTCTAAAGACATTTGTGACATGCCACAAACAATAGTTCTAGCAATAAGGCTAACTATACGCGTACAAATAGAAAAGGCCTAAACTATTGGATATCGTCCAACTCTTCCAGAAAACGCGCATATTCCATGCTCCCAATCCGCGGTAATCAGAAAGAAAAGTGAACATAGAAGAATCAATCATAGATACGAAAGTTCTTCGGCATCTTCCAGCGGCTAAGCAACTGATTCACCGAATCCGTATTCTTAAAACGAAGAGATAAGAGTTTTAAACGAACATTCACCACGATGATGTCGCGTATCTCTTCCGGGGATTTTCTATCTTTTTGAACGTTCTATTATTACGCTCAATCCATATGAAGTACTTGTGAGCAAAGAACAATAAGCTTACCAAAATGCATCTAGTCGTCCTCTTATTACCCATAGGTCGCAAATAAAGAATAATATCATGCATGACGGGGGTACCATGTCCATATCACTAGACCTCTCACATACTTCCAAACCTTAGTCAGAACGCACACTCAAAGAATAGGTGCGTGTGAGAGTCCGTTGCACATTACAAAGAGTACAACGAAGCAAGTTTAGATCGATGGTTGCCGACATCCCATTGCTTCATTCTATCATGAGTTTTTAGACCATTCCTCATAACCAACCACAAGTGGAAAGCATGACGAGGGATGTTGTGCGAAAACCAAACAATCCGAAACCAATCGACCTGATCACCACGGGGTCGAATGGCTTCCCACGCATTTGCAACCGAAAAGGAAGATAACTTACCATTACGATCACGCCATTGTCTCACATCAGTTTGTAAACCGTCAAAAGGGGATTTTAGTAGCTCCCAAAAGGGGATTTTGCTTATTAAGCTTATTTATAACTAGCAAGTCTTTAGAAAAGTCAATCCAAACATCTTCACTATGCTATTTACATTTTAAATGTGTTTTAAAAATAACATTTATCATAAGAGTTGAAAATTAGATAAATAGTTATAGTTATAGACGTTTTTTTCTCTTATATTAAATTACATTGTATTTTTTTAATTAATTTTTATTAAACGTGTCTATAAAAGTATTTTAAACCGTTAAAACTAACGTTATTATAGCTATACTTACTATAATTTGCCATAATAAATAAGTATGTTGGTTTAATATTTTACAACTTTCATTTTAATAGTCTCTAATGATTTATATGTACTATAGAAGGAGTATCTTTAATGTTTTATAATTTTGTTACTCTTTATTCAAATTGATAAATATGAGATAGTAATATGAATCTTTTTTCAAAGAATAAAGATGAAATGTATTTTGATTTCAAATTGATAAATATGAGATAGTAATATGAATCTTTTTTCAAAAAATAAAGATGAAATGTATTTTGATGCTTGTAAAACATCTCAACTGTTAGCACCTAAACTAACCATGGGGACAAGTTCACAAGCATCAAAATTCATTTTTATCTAAACTAACACTTTGTCATATGATTTTATATATATACATACTTTTGGTTACAACCTAGGCCGATGTGGGATATGTTGCTCTTCCATATAACTAAAGTACTCGGGTTTTGTTTTTGTGTAAAGTGAGGGATCTACAACAAATGTGTTATCTGCTAGCTTCCTATATATTGTTGCAACCATGTCATTTGCTCCAAAAGATGAACATGAATTCCACTAAAAAAACCCTAGTTAAAATCATAACAAGTAAAAAGGGTCTTCTCATTGATTAGAAAAGGGTGTGTTTTAGTAAAGTTATTTGATATAGCCTGAGTTGTTTCAGAAGTCTCAAAAAGTGTATCATCAATATCAGGTTTAAAACCATGGCTCATTTTGGTATTTGGAGTATGATTATGAATGGTACTAAGAGTGGATGCTACAGGTTGTTTGTATATTCCACAATCTTTTCCTCAGAAAGTCAGTTTCTTTTGGTTGTTGCTTTATCAATTCTCTTTAATTCAGTGACCTTGTTGTAAAAGCACCCTTTATAATTCATTTGATTTGATGTAACTATTTTTTAAGGTATAAATCAAATCTTAAAAGCACAACAAACCTGACTTCTACACAATTGTATCATCAATATCTGAAACCATCATGCTTAACTTGCTGACATAAATTTACTATATTAAGTATTAACAAAAGAAAAATAAGACAGCATATATGTATTCTTTGACTTCTATTGAATATATTAGCTAAAATGACTTGTTAAGAGATACAATAACATTATCCAATCTTTTTTACTAACATAATGACAACTACTGATAAAATATAAGTATCTCTTGTACAAACATAAGTTAAACAAGTATTAACATTGTTAATTGAGGAAAGATCATAAGCATTTTGATATGTGTCTAAATACACATATATTTTATATTGTTTAACCCCACAAAAATGACAAAAAACACCCAAATACGCTCAAAATATGTTAAAATATCCTCGAGTGTGTTTTATGTCTTGCAGTACAAAAGGATGGAAAATGCAGATCAAAATCGAGTCAAATGGTTATTTTATTTGGAGCATCGAGGCAAAAGTGAGAATGGTGCATGAATAAACAAAGGCCTAACAAAAAATTAGCCCAAGCTGAAGCCAAATTCCAAGCTTTAATAAAAAGAAAATGCAGCAGCCCAACAAAAAGAAAAGGCCCACGTAGCCCAGTTGACACCCAATTCAATTTGGCTTAGGTTATTTGATGTATATAGGAAAATAGATGAGAGGGAGAGCGGCGGTTACTCACCATTGTCGGTCTTCCGACCAAGACAATATTCAATCTCCCACCATTATTCAACAATCCTTCAATTGCATTTACACTTTTGTTTTTGGTTTATTAAAAAATGTTATTTTTCTTTCTTTAGATACTATGAAACATTGCAATCAGTAGTAGTTTTACTTATTTTATTCAATCAACTTTTATTCTATTATCATATCACTTATGTTTTTAAATTAGTTTATTGTTATCCTTTAGTATTAATGGTACAAGAATTTCATTATTCTAGACTTTCGTTTTGTTGCATTTCGTTAACCGCACTTCGTTTTTAATTAAACAAAAAAAAAACCATTTTTTATCTATTAACTAGTATTAAGCTTGCATCATAAGGTAGTCGATGGGTTTTTTTTAAGTTTGTTCAAGGCATAGTTAGTTGGTAAGTAGCGGGGTTAATTATGGAGTATAAGGAGATGGGTTTTGGAGCTTATGAAATGGTTCTCGTCTCGCTATTTTCACGTATTTATTCTTATTTGGTTATCTCTATTCTCTCCTCCTTTTTATTATTTTTATTTTAGTATGTTTATGTTTATTGGCATGTTTAGTTTAGTGCTTATTATTGTTGAATTTGTTATTGTTAGCTTAATAGTTATGCTTAGTAAGTAGATTCTTATTTTGCTTGTTAAGTGGGTTGTGATTTGAGAATAAGTGTGGAAACTTAGAAATTGTTGATTAATAATCTTTGGTTATTTGGATTGAAATTTGTTGTTTTGACGGCAAAAGCCGTTAAGGGTAATTAATTAAATCTAGTAATTTTACCTAGATAAAGAATTGTTTTCAAAATAAACCAACGTTGTGAGAAAGTAGTTTTTAAACGGTATCAAGATTATTGATTAATAGTTTCCGGATTATTTTTAGATATAATTAGTTGGTTGTTTTAACAAGCAAAAGCCGTGGGAATAATTGATTATTTAAATCTCGTGATTTTTACCAAGAGAAAATTTATTGTTTTCAATATAAGCCAACGTTGTGAGAAAATAATTTTATTTCAACGGGTATTAATTACAAGAGCTTAATAGATTGTTCACACTTATTCCATTTTCACCTCACTTGACAAGCATAGCTTTCTCTATCATTTTCTTAGCTTAATTTTATTTCGTCATTAGTTGTTATTTAATTTTAATTAGTTAAAACATTTTAATTAGCATAAATTAGTTTTTAAAATCTTTTCAAAAATCCATAACCAAATATTCAATAATCAAGCATCAAACGAAAAACATAAACGTAAATTTCAATTCATATCTCGCCGTGGAATACGACTCCGGAAGGTTGATTATTACTTGTCCTCAAGTAGTGATTGATTCTTAATCGGGAATACAAATTTTAAAACCGCTTCATCTATAACGTATCAAATTTTGGCGCCGCTGCCGGGGAGATATGTTAAGATTTTTGCGTTTTGTTTCGAGTTAGTACCTTGAAGATCCTTTCTTTTGAAAGTTAATTTTCGTAGTTTTAAAAGAAAATTCACTAAAAATTTGAAAAATTCAAAATCCAAAAATATCCATCTTTACCCTCTCACATCTTTGATTCTTCATCCCAACCCCTCTCAGAAACCTTTGATTCTTTCCTATGTCGTATCCACACCATTTTGGTTGCCAATGGTGTGGTGGTCCTCATAATGGTGGAATTGTCCTACTGTAGCATGGTAGAATCGGGAGATGGGTCCGTCTATAACCAAGCTCCCTATCCTTACCATGAAACATCTCGATTCATTCTACCACCACCACATCATGAGATATTGACATATCTGTGTGAGTTTTGTGGAGGTCCTCACCAAGGATTTGAGTGTCAACTGAAACGCGTTTGTCTATGAACAGTTTTCGGTAACACTTAGGACTTTGAAATTACCAAAATCCATGTTATTCACCAAATCACCACAACAATCATTTTGTTGTGAGAACTGGAGGTCCCCACTTCAACACGATTGTCAAACATGGAATCCATTTCCTTGTAACAATTACGACTATCCATACCAAGACCAACCTCCACAAGGTTAAATGACTCAAACTCCTCAAAGAAACCCAACAAGACACTTATCTAGAGCTTCGAGTTAGTGAAAAGAACTCGAGGATTTGAGTAAACAAAGATTTCAAATGCTCCCGCTTTTCTTGTGTATATTGTGGGGTCCTCATGATGATTATCAATGTCAACCTTCCGGTTTGACAAATCTCCATTCCCACAATGTCCCGTCATTCAAAATTCACATGAGAAATCCATGGAAGAATTGCTAGTCAAGAGCAGTGCTAAAATAAATTCCCAAATTGCGTTTGAAAATCTATTAGGGAATCAATTGCAAAAGAAAAAGCAACCGATCTAGCTCTCAATTTCGCTTTATTCTCGATGACAATGATGATGAGGATACACTTGATATCCTTCAATTCTATAAAGATTCATCAAGTTCATCGTTGATATCCCAAGAGTTGAGATTCATTCTCAAACAATCGCTATCACACCAAGCTCCCACTCACTCTCTAAACACGGGGATGAGCATCTTGACACTGTTCACGAAAAGGAATCGGACGAATTCATAAAGTCTAGTGTTGAGAACCTTGTCCCAATCCCGAGAGAGTCACAGGGAAACTTTGACCATATGTGTGATATCCCTTCCCCTCTTGAGTATTCTCTAGATCATTTTGAAACTTTCTCCGATTTTAGCGACGATTGTGCTTCCTATGGAAACATCGAGTATGTTGAGGCATCACTCCCACAGTCTGATCCTCTTCTTGAGGAGTTCACCGATGAACTCACTCACATCATCCACTTTCATCGAAAGTGACGATGGTCTCTTTGATTTCGGCCGATCCGGGAGAGCTTGAAAGTCTCCTTTATAATGATCGCTCACTCACTTCTCACCCTAACAAATTCAATAGAGAATGTTGATCACTTTGTTCTGAAGCATTCAAAACAACTCTCACTAATCCTCTATTTGAATTCGACTCAATTCACTTTAATTTCGAGAATCCACTATTTGATACTCGGATCGAGGATAGTGATGAGTCTACAATGAAACAAGAATTCACGATTTACATCTTGTGATTGATTCTCTTCACGAGGAGTTCGCGGTGAACTCACTCATATCATATCTCCGCCGGAGTATGATAACTTCCACTTTGATCATGACACACCCGGATTTGTCTTGATCACGTGAGCTTAAATGATGAGATTCATAATTCTGAAATTATGGATTCTCCTATGGATGAAGATGAGTTAGTCATGATTTTCATCATGACTTTCTTTCTTTTCTTCACCTATCCCGTGACTTCTTCTCTTCTTCACTCATTCGGGAGTGAAGATACCATCTTTGACCCCGGCATTTCCATGTACCATTTGTGAGCCGAGTCTGTCAATATATATCATCGGTGTGGAACTTTCACGTGCTTCAAATGTTTATACAAACATCTTGAATGAAAGTCCGATGGAGATTGTTCTTCCACTCTGCTTCCCCATGAACAATTGAATACGGGGTCGAGTCAAGCTAGCGACTCGGTAATCAAAAACAGTAGTTAAACATGGGTCTTCACCTGTGTGTACCACCCTAGTGTGGGGAGTTGCTCCCATTGTTGTATATAAAGTTTCAAAAAAAAAAAAAAAAAAAAAATCTCTCAAAATAATGGCCGTAGTATTTCCTTTTACGTTCTCGGTTTCGCATAACCGCGGTACTTTGAATATTGAGGGCAATATTCATTTCTAGTGTGGGGAATTCTCACGAATTTTATCATGTAATTATACCGCCCAATTCCCCATTTTTGGCCAAAATTTTTTTTGAGTAAGTGTTTTGCACTTACTCAACTTATGGTTATCATCCGCCATGTCTAAAAACAAAAGGATTGGCTAATCCAGAGCAAACGGCTCTTGGTAAAGATATATCAAACCGTTGACGGCTTGCAATTTGCCCAAAATTGTATGGTATTCATTTCACCATATCTTTAATTAGTGAAGAGTTGGCTAGCCCGCAAGTTTATGGCTTGTGGTAAAGGCGGTTGGAAAACCATAATTGGTAATCGACTCACCAAAGATATTTTATCTAAGAGTTATTAGTCCGTAGCAAACGGCTTCGTAAAGAAAAATCAAATCCGTTGGAAGTCGGTGATTTGCTCAAAATCATATGGTTATCGATGTACCATAGTTCTTACTTGAATCGAAACATTTGGCTACTCCAGAGCAATGGCTTTTGGTAAAGAGACTTAAATCCATTAAATTTTTCATAAAAGATTGCTAGGGACTAGCAATAGTTTAGTGTGGGGATTTGATATGTGTCTAAATACACATATATTTTATATTGTTTAACCCACAAAATGACAAAAACACCCAAATACGCTCAAAATATGTTAAAAATATCCTCGGAGTGTGTTTTATGTCTTGCAGGTACAAAAGGATGGAAAACAGATCAAAATCGAGTCAAATGGTTATTTTATTTGGAGCATCGAGGCAAAAGTGAGAATGGTGCATGAATAAACAAAGGCCTAACAAATAATTAGCCCAAGCTGAAGCCAAATTCCAAGCTTTAATAAAAAGAAAATGCAGCAGCCCAACAAAAAAGAAAAGGCCCACGTAGCCCAGTTGACACCCAATTCAATTTGGCTTAGGTTATTTGATGTATAAAAAAAATAGATGAGAGGGAGAGCGGCGGTTACTCACCATTGTCGGTCTTCCGACCAAGACAATATTCAATCTCCCACCATTATTCAACAATCCTTCAATTGCATTTACACTTTTGTTTTTGGTTTATTAAAAAATGTTATTTTTCTTTCTTTAGATACTATGAAACATTGCAATCAGTAGTAGTTTTACTTATTTTATTCAATCAACTTTTATTCTATTATCATATCACTTATGTTTTTAAATTAGTTTATTGTTATCCTTTAGTATTAATGGTACAAGAATTTCATTATTCTAGACTTTCGTTTTGTTGCATTTCGTTAACCGCACTTCGTTTTTAATTAAACAAAAAAAAAACCATTTTTTATCTATTAACTAGTATTAAGCTTGCATCATAAGGTAGTCAGTGGAGTTTTTTTTTAAGTTTGTTCAAGGCATAGTTAGTTGGTAAGTAGCGGGGTTAATTATGGAGTATAAGGAGATGGGTTTTGGAGCTTATGAAATGGTTCTCGTCTCGCTATTTTCACGTATTTATTCTTATTTGGTTATCTCTATTCTCTCCTCCTTTTTATTATTTTTATTTTAGTATGTTTATGTTTATTGGCATGTTTAGTTTAGTGCTTATTATTGTTGAATTTGTTATTGTTAGCTTAATAGTTATGCTTAGTAAGTAGATTCTTATTTTTGCTTGTTAAGTGGGTTGTGATTTGAGAATAAGTGTGGAAACTTAGAAATTGTTGATTAATAATCTTTGGTTATTTGGATTGAAATTTGTTGTTTTGACGGGCAAAAGCCGTTAAGGGTAATTAATTAAATCTAGTAATTTTACCTAGATAAAGAATTGTTTTCAAAATAAACCAACGTTGTGAGAAAGTAGTTTTTTAAACGGGTATCGAAGATTATTGATTAATAGTTTCCGGATTATTTTTAGATATAATTAGTTGGTTGTTTTAACAAGCAAAAGCCGTGGGAATAATTGATTATTTAAATCTCGTGATTTTTACCAAGAGAAAATTTATTGTTTTCAATATAAGCCAACGTTGTGAGAAAATAATTTTATTTCAACGGTATTAATTACAAGAGCTTAATAGATTGTTCACACTTATTCCATTTTCACCTCACTTGACAAGCATAGCTTTCTATCATTTTCTTAGCTTAATTTTATTTCGTCATTAGTTGTTATTTAATTTTAATTAGTTAAAACATTTTAATTAGCATAAATTAGTTTTTAAAATCTTTTCAAAAATCCATAACCAAATATTCAATAATCAAGCATCAAACGAAAAACATAAACGTAAATTTCAATTCATATCTCGCCGTGGAATACGACTCCGGAAGGTTGATTATTACTTGTCCTCAAGTAGTGATTGATTCTTAATCGGGAATACAAATTTTAAAACCGCTTCATCTATAACGAATCACATTTTAACAAAATTTTTACCCAAATGGTGATAAATTGTGTTAGTTGCATGGCCCATTGTTCTAGAATTTCATAAATTTAAGTATCTGTTGTACCATCATAAGCTAAACAAGTATTTACATTCTAGAAGCATAATATCTCCACGCCGTGAGACGTTTAGCACCTCCTCCCCTCGTTCTAGAATTTCAACCATTTCCTTCTGCATAGCCGTCACAAACGAAAAGAAAGGAACAAGTTATAGAACTGCAACTGATTGTATATTGAGAAACAACCTTGAAACATACAGTGAGATAATCTACAACTTATAAGTGCTTACACAAAAATTCCTATCAAGCTTATAGTGGCTTATGTAATACATATCTAAGTGCTAATATATGTGTAGTTTTAGATGCAAACGAGCCAATCTTTAACTAAACTTAAGCCGACCTTACCTTTATTAAACATGGCTCCAATGAATCTTAAACTCTATTATAAAATGTTTTTTTTTATTGACATTATTCTAAATCATTGGTTGTGTCATAGAACTTCTTACTTTCTAGGTAAATTAAAAACCAACACACTGTTCAAACGTTAATACGAACTGCAGTTCTATGAAAATGTAAGTTTAAATCTATAACTTATCAGCCTGCATGGTAATACTTGCTTGTAATTTACTTACTTCTCCTTCATCACGGGCAACATCAATATAATAGCGGAGCGGTCCCTTTGATCAGCCACGATTAAAGGTGCAATGAGTCCACTTGGTGGATTAACTAGGAATTTATGAGGCGAGGATGCTTGGATCTTGAAGGCAGTTGTGTATGTTGTGTTTATTGATTTAAGGCGAATGATGGTTCGATCTGCATTTCGTGCCAAGCAAAAAATCAATGCATACCACTGAATCCGATACTTCGATAAGTTTTTCCATAATTTTAAAATCAAATCAATGAAATTAGCTTTTCCGGAAAATGCATGTACTCCAGATTATTACTGTCCATAAGTGATCAATAATTGTATTTTTCTAGCTGGAACATGTGTAAGTGAGTTCTGTTTTATCTCTTTACGCGATTATATGCTGATATAAGTGTGGAATAGTTCAGTTAAACGAATGCCAAGAATAAGAGTAAATTGTAATGCTTCGGTTAATACCTGGAACAATGAATGTGGTGTTACTGTGGGTGATAGAGTACTCCATGGAAGATCTCGGATGTAGTTGCATCGTCATATATATATATATATATATATATATATATATATATATATATATATATATATATATATATATATATATATATATATATATATATATATATATATATATATATATATATATATATATATATATATATATATATTCATGTTTCATATTTACTAAGTAGATTTAGAATGGATAATGAGCAGAGCACGTACATATGTAAACGCTTTGGTTAGTTTTCGAACAATGTCTCACCTAAGTATCTCTTCCAGTTTTCCCACTCTCACAAAATAGTAGATTTCATATTGTTTGAAATAATGAAATTGCATCTCGTGACATGGTATTGATTATCAAAGTAGATTTAAAAGGTACACGACTTACAATAGTACAAATGTATGAGTCTAAGAAGATGGCAGGTATATTGTTGTTTTTCTAAGGATAACCATGACAATTGATAATCCCACATATGTTGAACAAAAGAATTGATGCTACCTAATAAAGGACTCTGACCAAAAGATCCTTGTGCTGGGATTAATATAATGTTTTAAAGGAGATCCTACAAGCTCAGATTCATGTCACCAAGTTCATAGCATACAACTGAAACAGAACAAGTTAACCACATCCTCAAAGTTTAAGTTGCACAACAAGGCTCAAGTATATTGTGATGTAATGTAGTTTGTATTAATGAAGTAGCTAATCCTAGTGTTAGCTGTGTTAGCTTAATTCATTATAGTAGTTAGTCTTGTAGTAGTTCTTAGTTCAGTTGACTTTTATAGTTTGACTTTCTCAAGTCTATAAGTACTCTTGATGTATCTTCATTTTACTTAATGAGAATATAACCACTTTTCCCGCCTTAATTGGCTTCTCTCATTCTCAATATGGTATCAGAGCTGACGATCAAGCTCCACCACTAACCACTACTCAATTCCGCCACCAATAACGGAAACCACCACCACTAACTAACTTTGACTATCATAACTAACTTTGACCGTCACAACAAACCACCACAAACCATCACAAATCCATCAAAACATCACCATTTTCAATCAAACAACCTGATCTCCATTCATAATCACATCAAGAACACAAATATCATAACAAATTCACATAATTCTCATCAGATTCACAAAATCATTCAAACTAAAAAATGGCGGGAACTACCACATCATCCTCAAATGCTTCTGATAGCAACACACACACTGATGAAATCACTTCAAATCATCCACTTTTCCTGCATCAAACAGATCATCCAGGATTGATTCTCATATCTAAGAAACTAACTTGTTCTGATAACTATTCTTCATGGAAAAGATCCATCATGATTGCTCTTAATGCAAAGAATAAGATGAAGATTGTGACTGGTGATTACACTGAACCAGGTTTGAATTCTGATCTTAGAACATCATGGGAGAGAAACAATGACATGCTTATATCCTGGATCTTGAACACTGTAAGTGAACAGATCAACAACAACTTGAATTTTATCAATTATGTGTCAAAATTATGGGTTGAATTGCAAGAACACTATTCACAAATTGATGGGCACAGAATCTATCAGTTAACCAATGATATGATTCAACTGAAACAAGCAAATTCTATTGTTGAAATTTACTATCACAAGTTAAAAGGCTTATGGGATGATTTTGATGCATTAGAGGCGCCCTACATGTGTATATGTGCCTGCAACTGTGAAAATGGCAGGTTCAATGGAGAAAGAGATCAGAGAAAGAGGTTAATTGTGTTCTTGATGGGTCTTGATGAAGGGTATTCTAATGTTAGGGGACAAATTATTCTCATGCAACCATTACCAACAGTGACTAAAGCTTACACCATGATCAGGCAAGAAGAAAAGCAAAGAGAGGGTCTAAGTGCAAAACCCATGACATCAACCATTTTCAACACTTACACCAACCCATCAAGGTCCACATACAACCAACCTCAAGAAATAACATCACAAGGCCATCAAACACTCTTAATTCAAACACTGGCACAGAAAGAAGAACCACCTCTACTCCAAACACTGGCACATATAAGAGAAGTACCTTCAAGAAAGGGGTGTACTGTGGAAATTGTGGAAAAGAAGGACACCTTCAAGAGGAATGTTACAAACTTGTTGGATATCCAATAGGCCATCCACTACATGGCAAGTACCAACCACCAAAGTTCACCAAGTTCTCTCATGACAACATAACCAATAGGACAGTCAACATGGTGATTGGACAAGAGGAGTCAAGGCAACACACTACACCAACAAGTTCACAGGCACCTCCAAATCAACAAGTTGGTGAATTACATGTGTCTGCAAGGATGGATCAACTACAAAATCAACTCAATCAGGTTCTACTTATGCTTCAGAACAATCAAGGAGGCATTTCACAAGGTAGTTTTTCATCCAACAGTCTTAAGATTCCTAAGTTCATTGCTACTCTAATCACTAATCTTAAAGATGCTTGGATAATTGATAGTGGTGCAACAGATCACATTTCAATCACACTCACCTTAATGCACAATGGCCAAATAAGTTAAGGTTACAACTTATGGCTCAATCACCCTTAATGCAGATATCACACTTCACAATGTTTTCTACATACCAACATTCACATATAACATCATCTCAGTAAGTAAACTACTCCATGGCACCTCAATTTCACTTACACTTACTGCCTCTTATTGCATATTCCAGGACCAGAACAAGAGGATTTCACATGGAACCCTTTGTGATGGTCTCTACTTCATATCACCACCACCATCATCAAGCTCCTTCATCTCCTCTGCTATCTCTCATACCACCACCAACTCATCCATTTGGCATTCCAGACTTGGTCACTCTTCATTTACTGTTCTCAAAAGAATAATATCATTAGCCCCATTGTTTAGTTGTAAATCTACTTCTGTATGTGATGTAAAACAACACAATTTACTTTTTCATACAAGTACATCTTATGCAACCCATTTGTTTGATCTTGTTCATATGGATGTTTGGGGACCATACAAACACACAACCATTAACAAATGCAAATACTTCTTAACCATAGTTGATGATCATTCAAGAGCTGTTTGGACATACTTAATTCCTAACAAAATCCATACAACTACCAACATCAAAACCTTTTGTGCATATGTTCAAAACCACTTTGGTAAAACTGTCAAAACCAATAGAAGTTATAATAGCACAAAATTCCTCAATTCACATCTCACAGAATACTTTCAGAATCATGGAATCATCCACCAAACCTCATGCCCCAACACACCCCAACAAAATGCCAGAGTTGAAAGGAAACACAGACAACTTTTAGAAATTGCAAGAGCCATTAAACATCAAGCTCACTTCCCACATCACTTTTGGGGATACTGCATACTTGCTGCTACATACATCATAAACAGACTCCCCTCCAAACCAATCCACAACAAGTCACCTTATGAAATCCTTCATAACCAACCACCAACACTTGATCATCTCAGAATCATAGGCTGCATAGCATATGTACACCATCACAGTCCAGACAAATTTGATCAAAGATCCATTCCTACCATCCTAATTGGTTACTCATTCACTCAAAAAGGATATGTTCTGTATGACCCAATCACTCACAAAACCATCACAAGTAGACATGTTTTATTTGATGAAACTGAGTTTCCATTTGCAAAACCACCATCACCAACAACCACATCTGTCCCATCTCCATCCTTTACATCACACACTATCCCTACCTTCCCAACTACTACATCACCATCCACTACTAATACACCATCAGAACCATCACCTACTTCCAACCCTACAAAGTCACCAGTCACCACTCCAAACACTACAACTAAAACTTCTCCACCACCTTCTAATCCACCAACACCAATACCACCTGCAACATCCACATCTCATCCAACTCCAAATTCACCATCACCCCCACAACCTCTACCACCACCCAGAATCTCTACTAGAACCAAGCATCCACCTTCAAAGTTCACTGCTTATCAGTGCACCCTACCAAAGTCACTTATCCATAATGTTCACAAATATCACTACACCAATTTTATTAATTATTCAAACATTCACACACCAATTTCAAGGCACCTTATTCACAACATCAACAAAGCTGTTGAAACAGACACTTATCACCAAGCATCTAAAGATCTTAGGTGGGTAGAGGCAATGCACACAGAGATCAAAGCCTTAGAGGCCAATGGTACATGGGAAGTCACACTCTTACCTGCTGGCAAGACTCCAATCTCTTAGCTGTGGCTATTCATCACAATTGGTTTATTGAGCAACTTGATATCAGCAATGCTTTTCTACATGGGGATCTTCATGAAGAAGTATACATGACTGTTCCAGAGGGTTACTCTACCACTTTGCCTCCCAACACTGTGTGTAGACTCAAGAAGTCACTTTATGGTCTGAAACAAGCCAGCAGGCAATGGTTCACCAAACTCACTACATTTCTACTCTCCCTGGGCATTCTTCAAAGTTATGCTGACACATCTCTTTTCACATACATCAAAGGCACTCACATTTTGGTTCTACTCATCTATGTTGATGATATAGTTCTAGCAGGGAATGACAAATCCATGATACAAGGCATCAAGGCTCAACTCCACAACAAGTTCAGTATCAAATACCTTGGTCCTCTTCACTATTACTTGGGCATTGAAATTCTTCAAAATTCCAAGGGCCTTGATGAGTGTCTAAATACTCATCATTTTTGTACAATCTAAACTGCAAAATCATCTCGAAAACACTCGAAATGCATCAAAATGATGAAAATATCACAAATCAGTGTTTTATGTGTTTTAAATGCAAAATATCAAAATCGATGAAAATGTATCAAGTTTGCAAAATTGGCGCTTTAGTCCCCAAGTTTCAAAAGTTGTCAAATCTAGTCCCTGAATTCAAAATGTGGAGTTTTATCATTCAAGGTCCCTGAAATATTCTAAGTTGTTAAAATGGTCCTTGAATGATTCTTTGGTCAAATGGCGTAAAAGGTCCCTAAACTTTGAAAAATGTCAAAATTATTCCTTGGATATTTTAAAATGGAATTTTATGCAAAAGTGGTCCTTGTACTATTAAAGTTTGTCAAGTTTGGTCCTTGTGATAACATTGAAAAGTTCGCCAGTCCTTGAAGTTTGCATAAATTACAAAATTGGTCCTTGTATACTTACTAAACCAAACGGACACCTTTGTATATCACAAACCCAAAGCCCAAACCTCGCTGCCCAAACCTTAGCCCAATCCCAACTTGACCCTTGACCCTTGAGCTCTTGACCTTGAGCTAGGCCAATATACATTTTGATCCTGTCAAAGCCAATTTGACCCCTCAGATTATTAAAACCACGGGTCAACAAAGTCAAACCCACCCTCACTCGTGCTTCTCCTCACATACGCTGCAAAATCCGTAAACCATGGTGGTTTCCTTGATTTGCTCTATCCACCATCTCCACTGCCTCACCACTTGATACCAACCCCTCCACCTCCACATCTTCCAAACTTCATTAATTGACAAAAACCTGCTAAGAGACTTGTGGCGCCAAAACTGCCATTTGTCAAATATGATGAGTTGGATGATTTCAATGGTCAAGATTGAGTGGGATACTATCAGAGGTCAACAAGAAGTCCAAAAAGTCTATAAAGAGGAGAAGAGAAGCAATGTATCAAATCATCTAGTGTAATTTGTATTTTCTTTAGTCGTTTTTATTAATTTAAGCTTTTCATTGTAATTTAAGCTTTCCAAGTGCTTTGTTTAAACTTTTCAAGTGTATGTGAACTGCTTTTAAGTACTCAATTTCAAATCTCGTGTTATTTCAAGTTTATGCATTTTAAGTAAAATCTCAATATGATTCAAATGTTGTTTTTAGTTGTTGTTTGACCGAAATAGCTCATGTAAGCTCCTAGATAGCTTCTAAAAGCTATTAGAGACCTTAAAATTCAGCTTTAGAAGTTAAACTCAAAATCACCAAAATACAAAAAATAGATAAAATTCAAAAATCCCATGGAAATGGTATTCACAACTGGAGCAGGGTAAAATTTGGATGGCCTTGGTATAGAGCTTCTTGGGAAGCCATAGGAAGTGGTCTTTTGATCTTGGTTCTGTGTTTTCAGTTGGATTGCCACTTGTAAGCACTTTGATCCATTTTGGCATTTCATTGTTTGAACTGATATTTAGCTTGAATCTCTGTGTTTTCATGTTCATTAGTTTTAGTTAAGTGTATTTAAGTATTAAAACCAGTCACTTGTTCTTTTTAAATTGTAGTTTATAAAAATTTTATTTTGACAGTTAAATTAGCTTAAGTTTAATCTCTTGGTTTTATGTTGTTAATGTTGTTGTTATGTGTTTCTTTAGTCTTATTATAGGATATTATAAGGTCTTTAATCCTTAGCATGGTCTAAATCTGAGTTTTGCTTTGAAAAGTTTCAAATCAGTCATATAAAGTCTTGTTTGGTTTCACTTAGTTAACTGTTTTAGAAAGTGTTTGATTTGTTGCTTGTTATTGCTTTGTGTCACTTAAGTACCTATTAGCTCAGTCAAACCATAAAACATAGTCTTTACTTGTTAAATAGTCAAAATCAGTTCCAATATCACCTTAATAGTTAATTGTTGGATCTTCATGATCCATGATCATGATTTTGTGTTCATAAGTTGTTTATATTGCTCAAACCAGTCTTAATTCATCTTATTACAACATATTAAGTGAGTAGGATCAGCTTAAAGTTCATATAAGTCAACTTAGCTAGTTTTTATAAAAGTCAAAAATTTTCAATTTGGTCGATTTTGAATAAAATAGATAATTTTAGTGTGTGTTTAATATTGAGTTTTAGCTTAAAAGCTTTTGGGTTATTAAAGTTTAGTTGCTAAACTTAATTAGAAAAATACTAGTTCACCTTTAATCAGCTTTTTAATAGCTTATTTACTAGCTTCTTTTGAGTACTTGCTCGAAAAGTGCCTGCACCGCTTTTACAAGCTCAATCAAAAGCTCACACGAGCTTAATTGTTGGTCAAATCTGTATAACTTGGTTCTTTGGAAAGCCAACCAAGCTATCTTGAGGTCCCAAGCTTCATTTTCCATTTTCTAGCTTGATTGGTAGCAATAAGCCTTTACCTTGTCCCATTTCTTTTTTAACTATAAGTAGTAAAGTGCTTATCTCGCTTATTTCCATCTTATCGGTGCTTATTTGTGTATTTTAACTTCATATTAGTAGCTTGTAGCTTGTTGCATCTTATTCTACCCTTGGTTCCAACAGTGAGCTTATTTGAGCTTAATTCTTCAAAATAAGCTAAAACCTCCATTGTTGAGCTTTTGAGCTCACAAGCGCCTTATTTTTATTTGTAAAATTTTGTGTTTGTTAAAGTTTCATATTTTAAGTAGTTAAGTAGTTTTCAAAATAAAAACCACAAAAACATCATTTTAAAATAGTGATAGCATTTATTTAATAAATTAAGCTTTTGATTTTTCTTTTAGCTTATTATTAAGCAAATCTAGTTTTTATATTTTTCTTAGTTTTCTGTCACCTTAAGTTATTTTTAGAAAAGTTTCATATTTTTCTCTATCTGCTTAGTATTTATTATAATTTTAATAGTTAAAAGTATTAAATAATTAGTAATAAATAATTAAAAAACATAAAAAATATATTTTCAATTTTAAAATTAGTTTTATAATATTTTAGATTTTTCCAAATCATAATTTCATTTTTCTAGCTTTATTTTGTATTTTCTTTTATTTTAGAGTATTATTAAATAGTTTAAAATAGTTTTTAATTAATAATAATTAAATAAATAGTTGTAAAAATAATTTTCTTTTTCTAATAATTTTCTTTTATTTTTAGGATTTCAAAAATGTCATTTTCATATTTTTAGGTCTTTTATTTCTTTAATCTCACTTTTTATTTTGTACGTTTGCGTAGTTTTTAAACGTAAGTTTTACGTTTGTCTTATCTGATTGTTGTGCTTTCCAATTCTGTGTCAAATACATTTCAATCAATCAGTAGTGTAATTTCCAATCCAAATCTTTACTGATCACTATCCTTAGTGATCATTCTATCATCGATCAGTGTTTATACACCATCGAGTCTCCGTGGGACTTAACGACCGGAATCCACTATATTCTCCGGATCTTCTTTGCATTTGGTTCCGGTCTGTTTTAAGTTTGTTACGGTTGTCCATTCACAAGTGGTCACTTGTGTGATTAAACTTGACGGTTTGACTCAATCAAATTTTACGCCACGGGGGAGGCTTTAGCGTGTGTTAAACCTTTTTCAGACCCATTCTTGCACATATACCATCTTTTGTATAAAGTTTTTTGTAAAGTTATCAAAATCTCAAAAAGTTCATTAGCACTTTTCCTAAAGTGTTAACAACACCAAAAAAATATAAAACAACAAAACAATCGGAACGTTTTCTATTTTGTATTTTCTTTAAGGTGATTCTTGAAGAGATACGATTTGGTTAAACGAGACGATACCAAAAATATTGTCCAAAAGTTTTTAAACCCTTTGCACAAATCCATACCTACGTCTTTTCAGTGGTACTTAATTTATACATAAAAATCAACCACCGCAAATCAAGGCAAGACACCTACTAACCTGGGGTGTGACCATAATAAGTTCCCAACAATGATTTAAAACTTGCCTTTGTGTCCTTGTGATTTGGTGTACCTTTTCAAAGAAGCCACTTCATTTGTGATTATTGGTTAAGTTCACTTGTCGCTTTGCCTCGCATTTGTTTTGAAAATTGATTTTTATACTTAGTGCATGCGCACTCGCTCTTCCGCCTCTACAAGTCTACTTTCGAGCTTGCAAATATTCCTCGTAGACGAGGGACGCTCGCTCCTTCACCGTGATCGAGGAACGCCTACCACCACCACCCCCGTCGTAATGGCGTAAGATAAGCCCATGAATGAGCTTCTCCAAGCACCCATCGAGGGTTACGGAGATGTTATTGTTGTCCCACCATCGCGGGCGATACCTTTGAGCTCAAACCGGGTTGCTTAATCTAGTAACCCAAAGCCAATTCTATGGTTTTGAGCGGATGATCCTCATGCACACATTCGATGGTTTAACAAGATTGCATCTACCATCAAATACAAGAATGTCCCACATGAAGCTATCAAGCTTCTTCTTCCCATTTTCTCTGTAGGACAAGCCCGAATCGCTTCGAGAAACAACCCCTCGCTCCATCGAGACATGGGAGGATCTAGTCACTAAGTTTGTTAACGAGTTCTACCCTCCATCCCGAACTACAAGTCTTAAGAATGAGATAATGAAATTTTCTCGTAGATTTGATGAATCATTCGGGAGGCATGGGATCGTTATAAAGAGTTGCTTCATGAGTGTCCGCATCATGGTTTTACCGAGTTAATGCAAATGGATACTTTCTACAATGGTTTGAACCGCACCAATCAAGACACTTTAAATGCCTCCGAGGTAATTTCTGAGCAAGACCACCAAAGAAGCCTTGCAAATCATTGAGAACAAGTCTCGTGTCCGCCCTTTCCGAGCAAAGACATATCGCCTCATGCCGGACCTTCTTCATCTCCTGTGAGTACATCTAGCACCGATGCTAAGATTGACAAACTCACAGATATTGTTCAGGGTTTGGTTCTTGCTAACCAAAAGAAAGTGACCTTCACACAAACACCAACACATGGTGAAGTGAAGAAAGTCGAGAGTTGTGTAACTTGTGGTGGCCCTCATGCATACTACAATTGTACTGCCACCGATGGTAGTCCATTTGAAGCCAATGCTCTAGCCGGTACTTCACATCAAGGAGGTAATCAATACCGTCCTCAAAATGAACCACACTACCGTGCTAACACTAATCCGGCACCACCCGGTTTTAACCAGAATCATAACATGCAAAACCGGAATCAGAACCAACCGAGAATGAACCAAGGTTATCAAAACCAAGGTAATTTCTATCCGGACCAAATCAAGGTTTCCAACATCAAGGAACCTTAATCAAAACAATTTCAATCGAGGGAATCAATTTCATGGGAATATGAATCCTAATCAAGGAAATTTTCAAAATCAAGGCCCTAATCCTAACATTAGAGGCCGAATTTTCCTAATCCACCTCCCGCCATTGTTCCAACCGGACCATCATCCGATGAGTTGTTGAAGCAATTCATGAAATCCCAAGATGAAATGAATGTGTTGTTGGTCACGTCGGATCGATCTAAAGAAGTCTTTAAATGATCAACCCTCGGCTCAGAAAACTTTCGAGCAACACGATCGCTAACCCGATGGGCGATGCAAAGCGATCACAACCAAGTGTTGTTTCATATGATGGACCCGCTATTCCTACTACCTCTTCTTCTTCTCTCCCAAAGGTAGTAGAAAGTGAACCTAAGACACAATGGACCCACGACTCCAATGCCTCCTCCACTAGGAGCAATGAGTCAAGTTACCAAGGATACAACGGACAAGGTGCATTTTTCAAGCCCACGGCATCAAGACACGTCCCACCTTCGGTAGTCCAACCTCAAGTTGTCCGAAACCCAAGTCAAATCCAGAGTTGTTTTGAACCTCCAGAGCTCTCGTTGAAAACCCAAAATCCAAATCTTCTATTCCTTACCCATCACGCTTGAATGAGCAAAGCTCCATGAGAAAGCTACCATCAAATGGACAAATTTTTTCAAATTTTCCAAGAACTACATTTTGACATAAGCTTTATGGATGCTATCATGTCGATGCCCAAGTTTGCATCAACTCTCAAACACATGTTAAGCAATAAGGAAAAGTCGTTTGAAATGGCAAAACTCCTTTGAACGAGAATTGCTCGTGAGCTATCTTGAAGAAGCTTCCCGAGAAACTTGGAGATCCCGGAAAATTTCTCTTACCTTGTGTATTTCCGTGAATGGTTGAATGCTTTGCCCTAGCGGATCTTGGTGCAAGCATCAACTGATGCCTTATTCAAGATGGAAGAAACTTTCTCTTAGGAACTTACTCCTACATGCATGACTCTCGAGCTTGCGATCGTTTCATATCCCGTCCTCTTGGCATTGCCGAGGACGATTTGTGAAAGTAGGAAGTTCCATTTTCCACCGACTTCGTGGTTGTTGATTTCGATGCCGATCATCGGGTTCCTCTCATTGTTGGTCGAGGATTCCTGAGAACGGGCCGTGCTCTCATTGATGTATTTGAGCAAGAAATCACATTACGTGTTGGTAATGAAGCTCTCACCTTTAACCTTGATCAAACTTCGAGGTACTCCGCAAATTATGATTCTGAATCGGTTAACCGAATAGATATCATTGATGTTGCTTCTGAAGAGTACTCTCAAGAAGTTCTTGGTTATTCTCATAATTATGTGAGTGGGGATCCCACCACATCTTCTCAACCTATCATAGCCAATTCTACTCCTTCTATCACTCCTTTTGAGGGAAGAGACTTAATCTTGGAAGAGATTGAAGCATACTTGGCTAGTGATTATGTTCCATGGGAAATTGATCACGCTCCAATTGATATTGAGGGGGACATACTTCTCATTGAGAAGTTGCTTAATGATGATCCATCATCTACCCCTCACACTAGTGATTCAATTCCTGATGAGATTAATCAAAATGAGGTTAATCTGGAGGGAGATATTCTTCTTGAGAAGTTGTTAAATCAGGACACTTCTCCTCCACTCCTCCCGCCAAGCCTCGTAACAAGGAAGTCAAGTCGGTTGAGAAAATCAAGAATTTCCGAGGTTGATCTTAAGGACTTACCACCTCATCTCGAGTATGCATTTCTTGAAGGTGATGATAAATTACCACCATTATTGCTCGAGATTTGAGTAAAGATGAAAAATATGCTCATAAAGATCTTGAAGTCACACAAGCGTGCAATTGCTTGGAAACTCTCGACATCAAGGGTATCAACCCCGAGTTTTGTACTCACAAAATCTTGATGGAGGATGACTTCAAGCCGCTAGCTCAACATCGAGAAGAGTAAATCCAAAATCCATGATGTTATCAAACAGAGGTTATCAAACTTCTTGATGCGTGATTAATTTACCCGATCTCGATAGTCCTTGGGTTAGCCCAATTCACCGTGTTCCTAAAAAGGGTGACATAACTGTTGTCACAATGAAGATAACGAGTTAATTCCAACTCGGCCGGTTACGGATGGCGTGTGTGCATCGACTATCGTAAGTTGAATGACGCCACCAGAAAGACCATTTTCCTCTACCCTTCATGGACCAAATGCTTGAGAGATTAGTAGGAACCAGTACTATTGTTTCCTTGATGGTTTCTCGGGTTATTTTCAGATTCCCATTGATCCACGGGATCAAGAGAAGACCACATTCACCGCCCATACGGAACTTTTGCCTACTGACGTATGCCTTTTGGCTTATGTAATGCTCCCGCACGCTCCAACGATGTATGATGGCCATTTTCCACGACATGATCGGGAAACAATGGAGGTGTTTATGGATGACTTCTCGGTCATTGGGATTCATTTCAAACATGTCTCCCATTTAGAAAAAATGCTTCAAAGGTGTGAAGACACCAATCTTTGTCTAAATTGGGAGAAGAGCCACTTTATGGTCAAAGAAGGCATTGTCCTTGGCCATAAGATTTCCAAAATGGGATTGAGGTAGATAGAGCAAAAGTCGATGTTATTGCTAATTACCTCATCCTACTACCGTCAAAGGTATTAGGAGTTTTTAGGTCATGCCGGTTTCTATCGATATTCATACAAGATTTTCTAAAATCGCCTGCCTATGACTCATCTTCTTGAAAAGATGCTCCTTTTATCTTCTCACCGAGTGCATCATAGCTTTTGAAACATTAAAGAAAAAGCTATCAAGCACCCATTCTCGTTGTTCCGACCGGGACTTGCCTTTGAGCTCATGTGCGATGCAAGTGATTTTGCTATCGGTGCAGTCCTAGGGCAACGAGAGCTAAGCATTTTCACCTATCCACTACGCAAGTAAGACTATGATCAAGCTCAAACTCATTACACCACCACGTAAAAGAGCTATTAGCCGTGGTGTATGCGTTTGAGAAGTTTCGCCGTACTTAATCTTGACCAAATGCGTGGTGTATACGGATCACTCGGCTCTCAAATATCTCTTTGCAAAACAAGATGCAAAGCCGAGATTGTCCGTTGGATTCTCCTCCCGCAAGAATTTGATATCATTATACGTGATAAAAAGGAGCCGAGAATCTAGTCACGATCATCTGTCTGTGTTAGAAAACCTCACCAAGATGTTTTCGAAAAAGGAAATAAATGAAACATTTCCTCTTGAGACACTCAATGCGGTTTCTTTTCGTGGAAATTCTTCACCCCATGGTTTGTCGACTTTGCAAATTACCATGCGGGTAACTTCATAGTGAAAGGGATGTCGACCCAACGAAAGAACAAATTCTTCAAAGATGTTAAACATTACTCGGGACGACCCTACTTATTCAAAATCATGCGGATCAAGTCATCCGAAGATGTGTTTATGGACGTGAAGCTATTGACATTCTCAAAGCTTGCCATGCCGGACCCACTGGGGCCATCATAGTCCAAACTACACCGCCAAAAGGTGTTTGATTCCGGTTTTATTGGCCCACTATATATAAGGATGCCCACGATTTTGTCAAAGCTCGTGACGCTTGTCAACGCCACGGAAATATATCTCAAAGAAATGAAACCCGCAAAACGCCATTCAAGTTTGTGAGATCTTTGACATCCGGGTATTGACTTTACGGGCCATTTCCATCTTCTAGAGAAACAAATACATACTCGTGGTCATTGACTATTTGTCAAAATGGGTTGAAGCAAAAGCTTTACCTACCAATGATGCCCGAGTTGTTGTGAAATTTTGAAATCTCTTTTGCTAGGTTTGGAACTCCGAGAGCGATAATCGATGATCGTGGTACACATTTTGCAATGATCAATTTGATCGTGTCATGCGAGTATGGTGTAACCCACCGCTCTCATCGCATACCACCCCAAACAAGTGGGCGGTGGAAGTTTCCAACCGTGGTATAAAAAGAATTCTTGTAAGGACGAGAGGCGAAAATCGTGCATCCCGGTCGGATAAACCGGATGACGACTGGGCCTTCCGTCGACATTTTACAAAACACCCATCGGTGTACTCCATACAAGCTAGTGTACGGAAAGGCATGTCATCTTCCGATTGAGTTAGAGCACAAGGCATACCGGGCCTCAAGCATGCAAATTTCGATATTCGAGACACCGGTGATCACGTAAAAGTTCAAATGAATGAATTAAATGAACTCCGTGATCAAGCATACGAGAACTCTTTGATCTACAAACAAAAGACAAAGAAGATTCATGACTCAAAATCAAGAACCGCGTTTTCAACGCTGGTGATCGAGTCCTTCTTTTCAATTCAAGATTGAAGATTTTCTCGAAAGCTTAAGTCCCGTTGGTCCGGTCCATTCACCATTGCTAAGGTTTATCCTTATGGTACCATTGAGTTATCTCACCGATGGTCCAAATTTTAAAGTGAATGGTCATCGATTAAAGCACTACTTTGGAGAGGACATTCCTCCTGGTTGTCCCGGATTTACAAACTTTCCCATGAACCAATGAATGCGGGATCGAGTCAAGCTAGTGACTCGGGAATCAAAAACAATAGCACATGATCGGTGCAAAACCGCTCAAGTTTTCTCACGCAAGTGACCACTCAGTGAATGGCCAATCAGAAGAAACTTAAACAAATTAAACACCAATGCAATGAAGATCTGGGAGTATAGTGTTTCCCGGTCGTTATGTCCCAATGAGCTATGCAATGGATCACCAAACGATAGGGATCGAGATTTGAACGGAAAAAGGATCGTGATTATTATAACTACGTAAATAACAAACAAATACAGAGGCTTAAATGCAAATTAAAGAAAATTAAAAGATAACAAATATTAAATAAACGCTATCACTATTTGCAAAATGATGTTTTTGATTTTATGTTTTACAAAATCGAATTTAAAACTACGTAACGTCTAAATAAAATGTGAAAGTTACACAATATTAATCCTAAAAATATGGAAATGATATTTTACAAACCTAATGATAAAAGAAAATTTTAGGAAAAGAAAATTATTTTTACAACTATTTAATTAATTATTATTAATTAAAACTATTTTAACTATTAAATAATTACCTAAAATACAAGAAAATATGAAATAAAGCTAGAAAAATAAAATTATGACTTAGAAAATCTAAAATATCAAAATAGAATTTTCAAAACTATTTTTGTATTTTTCGATTATTTTGTATTTTCTAGGAATTAAAACTATTAAAACTAATTAAATTACTTAAAATACAAATTTAACTAATAAAATCTGAAAAATATTTTATGGCTTTTTATATTTATCTTAACTTAAGAAAAATGAAAAATTATTTTTTTGAGACTTTTCTTAATTAATTGGATTAAAGGCTATTTAAAAAGTGCTAAAAATTGATTTAAATGCAGAAAAATAGCAAACAGGCTTGGAAAAATATGAAAAATTCAAGATAAGCCTAAAATAATGTTATGAAACTAGGAAAAATGGAAAAACAGTAGGTTATGTGGGGGATTATGCAACTGCTATACCAAATGCTTATAAATAAGCACTTTGAATAAGCCAAAGACCACAAAAAAGCCACCAACTGTTTACAGAAGCTCTAAAATGATAAAACTACTAAAATGCAATAAGCAACAACTAACTTATACCACTGAATTACAAACTATAACAGATTTGCTTATTTGACTTATGTGCCAAAAACAGTTTCCAGGTACCTACTTTGAGCTTATGCACAAGCTACTCAATAAGCTAAAACTGAAAAGCAAGTGTTGGAACTTGAACTAGACCTGGCTGACTATGTTTAAACCAAAAACTAGACTTTGGGAGGCTCTTATGAGCCTTGTGCAATCCTCAAGACAAATCGAGAAAACTCGCTTTAAGTCGAGTTTTATGACAGGGCAACTAAGGCCTTATTAACAAGCAGTTTTAACACTTATAAAAATTTGATAAAATTCCTCAAAAATGACAATAAGGAAGTAGACCAACAGAAGTTTAAAAACCCCAAGTCTCACTTAGATTGGCTCAGAAATGAGCCCAAGAAAATTCAACTTAGTTAGGCCAAAAACCACATTTTCAGTTTTGACTTTTGAGACAATTTGGAAATTTTGACTTTATTGAACTTTGAATCCAATATATGGACAGGTTATGATGTTAATGAATGAAATAAGCTCAATGCAATCTATGTCTATGTAATTTAAACACAAAACAAGACTTTTGATTTCCAAAAATCCAACAGTTAAACAGTTTGAGACAGGTTTTGTTTGATTTTGACTTTGGGCTTATGTAGGCACAAAATGAGACTGATATGAGTTTATTAGAGTTAAACAAGCATGAACCAACAGGAAACTATCACTGAATACACCTTAATAACAGTTTAAGCTATAAATCCAAACACCCTTGTAAACACTGATAAGCAATTTTAAATAAGCTAACTACTAATCCAACTTGTTTCAATGATCAAACTATGTTTAGCCAACCTAAATACACCTTAATACACAGATTTTAACTACTTATGACTACTAAAACAGATTATGCTTATGAAACTTTGAAAGTCACTTACAAGTGTCCTTAGCCACAGTGGCTTGCCACTGCACACAATGAACCACTAGCCTAAATTAACCAACCCAACTGCTTCTAAATCAACCCATTTCCATGTCTGCATCACCCATTACCATTTCTGCATCAATTTTGCTCCATTTTGACTTATGTTGACCAATATCTAAAGTTGTTTGAAACTTAACTATGAGCTTATAGAAAGCTATAATAAGCTAGTATAAGCTTGTTTGAGTCTACAAATAAGCTGTTTAGAACTTGTACACAAGATTTGGAAACTGAAAATTTCAACAGTGTCACAGAAATATGAAACTGTAACATTAACTTGAATTGATACTTGAAATAAGTTGCAATACACTAAAATACTTGAGTTTGATACAAAGAAGCTTGAAAATACAACTGAAAACTATTTAAGACATGATAAGCTTAAAAACGACATACATTGTGAAAAATAAACTAACTACTATCTTTTTCTTCCTTCCTCTTGCTCTTTTTATACACCAATCATCTTCTCTCACCTCTCTCTTCAAATCCCAGCATTAATATTGACCCTTGGATTGCTAAGATAGATTTTGGCCATAGGATGAGTTTTTGGCGCCAAAACTGTTTTTAACAGCTGGGGGGTTGAGTGTTAGGTTAGAGAAGGCATTAAATGCACCTTGGCTTTGAGTGTGAGGTGGAGGGTAGGAGATAGGGTGATGATGAGGGGGAAAGGGTAAGCGTGGGTGGTTTTGCAGGTGTAGGGTGATGATGGAGAAGGGGATACCCGTGACTGGGAGGGAAAAGAGAAGTCAAAAGGGTTTGACTGGCTTATAATATTGGAAGGGGTCCAAATGTAATTGACAGGGGTCACAAGGGAAGGCAGGGTCCAATTGGGTTGACAAGGGTCCAAAATGGCTTAGGCTCTTTTAATAATATCAAGGACCTAGTTTGCAATTTCTGAAAGACAAGGGACCTGTTCTGCCATATTTGCAAAATTGCTCCAAGGACTAAAAGTGACAAGTTCCAAAAGTACAAGGACCAAACTTGTTATTTTCCAATTTCCAAGGACTAAATTTGCCAATTTTTAAACTTAAAGGACCAATTTTGTAATTTCTCAAAACTTTTGATATTTTTCACCAAAGGACTAATTTTGACAACTTATGATTTAAAAAGGACCTTTGGTGATTTTTCTTTTGAAATTATGGCTCAGGGACTATTTCTGGCAATTTTTGAAACTTGGGGACCAAACGCCAATTATGCAAACTTAGCTCATTTTTCATCCGATTTTAAACATTTTGCATCCGAAACATATAAAATGCAATTTTGGAATATTTTCAAGATTTTGATGCATTTCGAGCATTTTAAACGCTTTGCGCTCAGATTTAACCAAAATGATGAGTATTTACACACTCATCAACACACACCATATGGGTTTTCACCCATATTTCGTATTCTTTCTCTGCTCTACCACCCTAGTGTGGGGAGTTGCCCATGTCTTTGTTGTATATAAATCTTTCTAAAAAAAAAAAAAAAAAAAAACTTTCAAATAATGGCCGTAGTATTTCCCTTTTACGTTTTTGTTTCGCATAACCGCGTACTTTGAATATTGAGGGCAATATTCATTTCTAAGTATGGGGAATTCTCACTAATTTTATCATGTAATTATCCACCCAATTCCTCATTTTGGCCAAAATTTTTTTTTGAGTAAGTGTTTTCACTTACTCAAAGAAATGGTAATCGATCGCCATGTCTAATAAACATAAGGATTGGCTAATCCAGAGCAAACGGCTCTTGGTAAAGATTTCTCAAACCGCTTATGGCTTGCAATTTGCCCAAAATTGTATGGTATTCAACTCACCATATCCTAAAAGTGAAGAGTTGGCTAGCCCGCAAGTTTATGGCTTGTGGTAAAGGCGATGGAAAAACCATAATTGGTAATCGGCTCACCAAAGATAATATTGATAATTTATCTAAGAGTTGGCTAGTCCGAGCAAACGGCTCGTAAAGACAAATCAAATCCGTTCTGACTTATGATTTGCTCAAAATCATTTGGTTAACATTGTACCAAGGTTCTTACTTGAACTCGAAACAATTGGCTACTCCGTAGTGATGGCTTTTGGTAAAGAGTTTTAAAATCCATTAAAGTTCTAAATCATTGCTAGGGACTAGCAATATCTTAGTAATGGATTGATGAGTGTCTAAATACTCATCATTTTGTACAATCTAAACTGCAAAATCATCCGAAAACACTCGAAATGCATCAAAATGATGAAAATATCACAAATCAGTGTTTTATGTGTTTTAAATGCAAAATATCAAAATCGATGAAAATGTATCAAGTTTGAAAATTGGCGCTTTAGTCCCCAAGTTTCAAAAGTTGTCAAATCTAGTCCTCGGAATTCAAAATGTGAGTTTTATCATTCAAGGTCCCTGAAATATTCTAAGTTGTTAAAATGGTCCTTGAATGATTCTTTGGTCAAATGGCGAAAAAGGTCCCTAAACTTTGAAAAATGTCAAAATTAGTCATTGGATATTTTAAAATGGAATTTTATGAAAAAGTGGTCCTTGTACTATTAAAGTTTGTCAAGTTTGGTCCTTGTGATAACATTGGAAAAAGTTCGCCAGTCCTTGAAGTTTGCATAAATTACAAAATTGGTCCTTGTATACTTACTAAACCAAACGGACACCTTTGTATATCACAAACCCAAAGCCCAAACCTGCTGGCCCAAACCTTAGCCCAATCCCAACTTGACCTTTGACCCTTGAGCTCTTGACCTCGAGCTAGGCCAATATACATTTTGATCCTCACAAAGCCAATTTTGACCCCTCAGATATTAAAACCACGGGTCAACAAAGTCAAACCCACCCTTACTGTGCTTCTCCCTCACATACGCGCCAAAATCCAGAAACCATGGTGGTTTCCTTGATTTGCTCTATCCACCATCTCCACCTGTCTCACCACTTGTATACCAACCCCCCTCCACCTCCACATCTTCCAAACTTCATTAATTGACAAAAACCTGCTAAGAGACTTTTGGCGCCAAAACTGCCATTTGTCAAATATGATGAGTTGGATGATTTCAATGGTCAAGATTGAGTGGGATACTATCAGAGGTCAACAAGAAGTCCAAAAAGTCTATAAAGAGGAGAAGAGAAGCAATGTATCAAATCATCTAGTGTAATTTGTATTTTCTTTAGTCGTTTTATTAATTTAAGCTTTTCATTGTAATTTAAGCTTTCCAAGTGCTTTGTTTAAACTTTTCAAGTGTATGTGAATCTGCTTTTAAGTACTCAATTTCAAATCTCGGTGTTATTTCAAGTTTATGCATTTTTAAGTAAAAATCTCAATATGATTCAAATGTTGTTTTTAGTTGTTGTTTGGACTGAAATAGCTCATGTAAGCTCCTAGATAGCTTCTAAAAGCTATTAGAGACCTTAAAATTCAGTTTAGAAGTTAAACTCAAAAATCACCAAAAAAAAAAAAAATAGATAAAAATTCAAAAATCCCATGGAAATGGTATTCACAGCTGGAGCAGGGTAAAATTTGGATGGCCTTGGTATAGAGCTTCTTGGGAAGCCATAGGAAGTGGTCTTTTGATCTTGGTTCTGTGTTTTCAGTTGGATTGCCACTTGTAAGCACTTTGATCCATTTTGGCATTTCATTGTTTGAACTGATATTTAGCTTGAATCTCTGTGTTTTCATGTTCATTAGTTTTAGTTAAGTGTATTTAAGTATTAAAACCAGTCACTTGTTCTTTTTAAATTGTAGTTTATAAAAAATTTATTTTGACAGTTAAATTAGCTTAAGTTTAATCTCTTGGTTTTATGTTGTTAATGTTGTTGTTCTGTGTTTCTTTAGTCTTATTATAGGATATTATAAGGTCTTTAATCCTTAGCATGGTCTAAATCTGAGTTTTGCTTTGAAAAGTTTCAAATCACCATATAAAGTCTTGTTTGGTTTCACTTAGTTAACTGCTTTTAGAAAGTGTTTGATTTGTTGCTTGTTATTGCTTTGTGTCACTTAAGTACCTATTAGCTCACCAAACCATAAAACATAGTCTTTACTTGTTAAATAGTCAAAATCAGTTTCAATATCACCTTAATAGTTAACTGTTGGATCTTCATGATCGATGATCATGATTTTGTGTTCATAAGTTGTTTATATTGCTCAAACCAGTCTTAATTCATCTTATTACAACATATTAAGTGAGTAGGATCAGCTTAAAGTTCATATAAGTCAACTTAGCTAGTTTTTATAAAAGTCAAAAATTTTCAATTTGGTCGATTTTGAATAAAATAGATAATTTTAGTGTGTGTTTAATATTGAGTTTTAGCTTAAAAGCTTTTGGGTTATTAAAGTTTAGTTGCTAAACTTAATTAGAAAAATACTAGTTCACCTTTAATCGCCTTTTTAATAGCTTATTTACTAGCTTCTTTTGAGTACATTGCTCAAAAGTGCCTCAGGCACCGCTTTACAAGCTCAATCAAAAGCTCACACGAGCTTAATTGTTGGTCAAATCTGTATAACTTGGTTCTTTGGAAAGCCAACCAAGCTATCTTGAGGTCCCAAGCTTCATTTTCCATTTTCTAGCTTGATTGGTAGGGTCGATAAGCCTTTACCTTGTCCCATTTCTGCTTTTTAACTATAAGTAGTAAAGTGCTTATCTCGCTTATTTCCATCTTATCAGTGTGCTTATTTGTGTATTTTAACTTCATATTAGTAGCTTGTAGCTTGTTGCATCTTATTCTACCCTTGGTTCCAGTTTGTGAGCTTATTTGAGCTTAATTCTTCAAAATAAGCTAAAAACCTCCATTGTTGAGCTTTTGAGCTCACAAGCAGCTTATTTTTTATTTGTAAAATTTTTGTGTTTGTTAAAGTTTCATATTTTAAGTAGTTAAGTAGTTTTCAAAAATAAAAACCACAAAAACATCATTTTTAAAATAGTGATAGCATTTATTTAATAGAATTAAGCTTTTTGATTTTTCTTTTTAGCTTATTATTAAGCAAATCTAGTTTTTATATTTTTCTTAGTTTTCTGTCACCTTAAGTTATTTTTAGAAAAAGTTTCATATTTTTCTCTATCTGTTTAGTATTTATTATAATTTTTAATAGTTAAAAGTATTAAATAATTAGTAATAAATAATTAAAAAACATAAAAAATATATTTTCAATTTTAAAATTAGTTTTATAATATTTTAGATTTTTCCAAATCATAATTTCATTTTTCTAGCTTTATTTTGTATTTTCTTTTATTTTAGAGTATTATTAAATAGTTTAAAATAGTTTTTAATTAATAATAATTAAATAAATAGTTGTAAAAATAATTTTCTTTTCTAATATTTTCTTTTATTTTAGGATTTCAAAATGTCATTTTCATATTTTTAGGTCTTTTATTTCTTTAATCTCACTTTTTATTTTGTACGTTTACGTAGTTTTTAAACGTAAGTTTTACGTTTGTCTTATCCGATTGTTGTGCTTTCCAATTCGTGTCCAAATACATTCCAATCAATCAAGAGTGTAATTTCCAATCCAAATCTTTATCGATCACTATCCTTAGTGATCATTCTATCATCCGATCAGTGTTTATACACCATTGAGTCTCCGTGGGACTTAACGACCGGAATCCACTATATTCTCCGATCTTCATTGCATTTGGTTCCGTGTGTTTTAAGTTTGTTACGGTTGGCCATTCACAAGTGGTCGACTTGTGTGATTAAACTTGACGGTTTGGACTCGATCAGGCCTTGTAATGTCACAAAGAAAATATGCTTGGACCTTTTACAATGCGCAGATGTTCTCAATGCTAAACCTTCTACTATACCATTGGATCCTATCAAACCTCTCAATCTCACGGATGGAGAACCACTCACGATCCTCTTTATACGTAAAGTCGGTTGGCAAACCGATTTATCTCACTATTACCGCACTGCACCTCTCCTTTGCAAAGACAAGCTCTTAGCCAATTCTCTCATCAACCAAGAACTACTCATATGGATGCTCGTATAAGGTTCTCGATACATCAATCTATGTCCGTGCCAAGGTTTACATTTTCCAAGAACCAATAATCTACAACTGTCGACTTATTGTGATAGTGATCAGGCACTTGTCCCATCACCGTAAGATCACCATCGGTTATGCTATTTTTCTAGGACCTTGCCTCATTTCATGGTCCTCCAAGAAACAGTTAGTTGTCTCAAGATCCTCCACAGAAGCTGAATATAGAGCTCTTGCAGATTGTACTTGTGAATCTACCATAGCTCTTGCTTCTAATCCTATTCATCATGCCAGAACCAAACACATAGAGATTGATTGTCACTTTGTCAGAGATAAGATAAAAAAACAACCAAGTTTTACCTTCCTTCATTCCTTCTTCTCTTCAAGCAGCAGATATCCTCACTAAAGGTCTCCCCAAAGCTCTTCACTACAATTGTCTCTCCAAGTTTGGCATTTGTGACCCTTTCACACTGCCAACTTGTGGGGGGTAAAGGAGATCCTACAAGCTCAGATTCATGTCACCAAGTTCATAGCATACAACTGAAACAGAACAAGTCAACCACATCCTCAAAGTTCAAGTTGCACAACAAGGCTCAAGTATATTGTGATGTAATGTAGTTTGTATTAATGAAGTAGCTAATCCTAGTGTTAGCTGTGTTAGCTTAATTCAGTATAGTAGTTAGTCTTGTAGTAGTTCTTAGTTCAGTTGACTTTTATAGTTTGACTTTCTCAAGTCTATAAGTACTCTTGATGTATCTTCATTTTACTTAATAAGAATATAACCACTTTTCCCGCCTTAATTGGCTTCTCTCATTCTCAATATGTTTCACATTGAGTTGGTTGGATTGGTTAGATATAAATACATGTTCAAACAACTCACTGCAACTTTATATAAATTCTTAACTTTTTTATATGTAGGAAGTTTACGTAACCATTAGTTATTAGTAAATGTTGATTTGAAGTGTGTAAAATTTAAGAACTTTACGTAAATGTTAGTTCTCCTTTTGTCTCAAAATTAGAGTACATATTTTTCATTTTGGGATGTCTCAAAAAAATTATCCACTTTCCATTTTAAGTAATAAAAAGAGAACGTAACCATTAGTTATTAGTAAATGTTGATTTGAAGTGTTTAAAATATAGGAACTTTACGTAAACGTTAGTTCTCCTTTTGTCTCAAAATATAGTACATATTTTCCGTTTTGAGATGTTTCAAAAAAATTATCCATTTTTTATTTTAAGTAATAAAAAGAGAATTTTGTTGGAGAATATTTTATTTAAGTGGTTAAAAATTGTAGTCGTCTCATTTTTATTAAATTATATGATTATTGTCTCCTGACAATAATTTTGAGACGGAAGGAGCAGTCGATATAGATTTTAATCATTTATAAAAATTAAAAGTGTAAGTTGGTTATTTACAAATAATCATTTTGTGCAAAACGCTAAATGATAATTGTTAGTTGCTACAAAACACTTTTAAATGCTTCGTGCCAAATGTACCCTTCCAAAACAATCAATTACAAACATACAACAACTCAATTCATGTAAGCTTTTAGTGATCTTCTTTTTTCCTACCGCATATATCATCTTAACATACATTTCAATATTTCATTTTCAAATTAATCAATATTTCATCTTGACATAATATCCGATCACACTTTCCATCATCAAACTTTAGTAACTCGACATGCATTTTAACTATATGAAGCAAGCTAAGTTGGATTCACATACAAACCAATCACATATTTTTCCTTTTACTGTATCATTTACACTATAATCAGTTGCAACAAAAGGTTGTTTAAAACATTGCAAAATAGCAAATTCTTTCCGAATCATAAAGTTATTGGGTTCATATTACTCAAAAATTACATTTATTCTTGTGTACACATAAATCCGTCTGGTACATAAAAGATTGAGAACATATTAAGTCAAATTGGAGTGTCTCAATTTATTCTTTATTAATATTATTTCATTTTCTTCCTTATTATGAATGGAACAAATTCCAGTACATTTATACAATACAATTATACCTTTCCATGACTAGAACCATCCAAAACATTAACCCATTTACTCACGTTTAAATTTGTAAGTCATGTTCATTAGAGTATATGCCTACTGAAATCGAAAACAGGCTTTTTTTTTCTTTTCTTTTTTTTTTTTTTATAAATATTTTTCAATCATCACATTGTTTTATGCAAAACTCAGTTATATTTTGTCATTTCAAACATATCAACAGCCACCTCTAATTGTAAGGAATAATATGTCTTAAGATTGTAGGTTTTAGTTGTATTGCTACTAGAGAAAAACAAGGAATACGTTAATTATAACAACAATAAAAAAAACAATGTGTAGATAACAATATCGTAAGTCTTTAGATTGTTTAAATTCAAAGAATACAAGGAAATGTTAAGGCTTGCGATGCTCACAATTTACTTAAGACATATTCGTCCTTTTCTAGGTGCTTGAGAAATAATGAACATCTATCTCCATGATATAACAACGGATAAACTCGTTAGCACAAACGGTTTATCTAGGCGAACCAATATGTGCATTCCCTCTATTACGAACCGGATACACAACGAATCAAGATGATTGGTTAACAAAAGGAGATGATTGATTGTGTTTTCGGTATTTCAATAAGATGAAAAATATCTGAATTTATAGGGAAATGAGGCAAAGGAAAAATGGTTGGATTAATTAACATAATTAATCTTGCTAATGGCTCATGAACAAAAACCGTTACATTTGACCATACATTATCCATGCTCTAAGGCTAAACACAGTGGTGACCTGGGTCACCCCTGCCACATTAGCTTTCTCTCTCCGACAACCTGACGACGACCTAGTTGCCACAGTGGTGACCTGGGATTTTTTATTTATTTTATTATTTTTTTTTTATTTTTTTTAATTTTCTTTTAGAAATGTATTTGGGTTAGTATTTATAGGATGTAAAAGTGGTAACGTTTTTTTTAAAAAAGTTTTTTTTTTTTTTTTTTTTTTTTAAATATGAAAAGTAACAAAATTGAATAACTCGGTTGTCAAAGTGAACTAGGTTGTCTCCTCTTCCCCCTCAACCGAAGCCAACCGAACACCCCACAATGGGGCAACCTAGGTCGACTGACACTCAACCGAGTGGGTTCACCTCCCCATTATGTTCAGCCTAAAGCTCATTAGTAAATTTGATAAATATCAATTGTCATTCAAACCAACAATTTGACCAACTTTTCCAAAAGTTTCCAGGTTGTTAGTCGATCAAAAACTGACAAAAACCAACAATACATAGAACAAAGGTGATCCACCACTTTAAAAAGGTGTTAAAAATCAAGGGACCTCATCAAGAACACATCCCTTGATTGATCAAAGACAAAACATAACATAATGACAAAAAAGTACATATAGCTCACAAATAGAAAACAAACTAACACTCAACTATCAACAAGATCACAAGCCTTCTAAATCCTAACTAAATACATATACCCAGTTTCTAATCTTGTTCATCTAAGCATTTCATCAAACACCCTACCTTTACTAAATAACACATTATAGTATTTCATCTTGGGGTGGCAATTCTCGACACGACACGATAAACGACACGAACCCGACACGAAGTTAAACAGGTTTGGGTTGAGGATAAATAGGTTTGGGTAAAACGGTCAACCCGCCTAACCCGCTTAATAAACGGGTCGTGTTTGGGTTGAGTAAGTATTAAACAGTCAACCCGTGAACCCGCTTAAGTATATAAGATCTTAAAATAAAATATATAACCGGGTTTTTATGTTGGTTGTGGATTAAATGTATTTTGTTATTTATTTAGTATGAGTGAATTATAATTTTATACCTTAGATATCATGAAAATTGACGCTTGTAATTCAGAAAATTGTCGCATAGTTATTTGTATGTTATTCTTATCATATTGTAGATCCTTATATCATTTTTTGCATTTAAACTAGTTAAATCGACAAACCACCAACTTTATTCATTGCTTGACCTATTTACTTAAATGTGTTAAACGGGTCACAAATGGGTTACACGTGTTATGCAGGTCTGGGTTAGGGTTGAGTTTCTTGACACGATTAATAAATGGGTCGTGTTTGGGTAAAGGTTATACTAACTCACCAACACGCGAACCCGAATAAGTTAGCACGAACACGACTCGATTGCCACCCCTAATTTCATCAAACACCATACGTTCACTAAAGAACACATTATTTATTAAGCTTTCCTAAAAAATACTTAAAAAAGTTTGAATGATAAAATGAGTTAAACATAATTATAATTCACTAGACGAGTACTCATGCATAGTAACGAGATTTTATAGCGACATATATATAGTTATAATAATATTTTGGTTAAGTGTTTTGTTTAACGTTTAGTGTAACCAAAATATCAATACAACTATCTGCCGCTATAAAATCAAATTGATATACATGGGTACACTCGTCTAGTAAAGCATAAAACATACATGATAAGTCATTACTGTTGTCTAATGCGGTCGTACATCTATAGTTGTTTTTATTACTCCATCCGTCTCAAAATTATAGTCCCCTTTTGATTTTTTCGGTATTTCTTTTACAAATTTGACCTTAAGTATTTTTGTTTGTGTTATATAATACTTGATGCAAAATATATGAATGAATTGAGTTTTTAATGTATTTTCATTTGGTATAATTTTCATCAACTATTGTATAACATTAACAAAAATATTTAAGGTCAAAGTTGAAAAAGAAAGACAAAAAAAGTCAAACGAGGACTATAATTATGGGACGGAGGTAGTAGTATGATATCTTGTTACTTTATCTTAAGCTAATTCTAAATTGCACAACTTTATGAAAGTAAGTCAAATAATAAAGCTAGCTATATCAACTCTTATTTATCAGTTCTTATATATATGGAAGAGATTCGGTGAGAAGAAAAACTAAAATGAGAAAATTAAAAGAATTTTTAGTCACACATTTCAAATAAGAGAGAGAATTTTAAAAGGATGTGCATCTACTTTTGTGGGTGTATGTATGGTTTTGGTTTCTTCTCAACATTTTCATTTTATATTTTCTTCTCATTTAATACTAACTATATATTCTAGAATAACTAGTTGGATGTCCGCGTATAACGGCGGCGATAAATATACTGAATGAATTATTAACCCAACTCTCCCCGCAATTCCCTACCCGCTTAGTTAATTCGTTTCACGACACTCCGAATGTATATGTGTTTGTTGTATGTGTTTGTTTGGGTTTTCCGTCGCAACACTATATTGACATCGTTATTCCCACATATACAAAGACTCTTACAATCTCTTACCCGTCAAACACTCCCTCAAAAGTATATAATTTTGACAAATCAAGTTTGTATCGAATCAAATTGAGGTTAAAGTTGTAAAAAAATTGAATTAAAAAAATAGACCCATTAAAAATGTAAAAAATAAAAATTCATAAAAATATATAAAAATAGATATTGAATTAAAGAGCACAAAATATTAGAAAATATGATGAAAGTAGTTCATAAAAAAATAGATTAAAAGATATTTCAATTTGACAATAAAGGTGATTTTTTAATTAATAAGTGACACAAGTCACTCTATGATTGCAGCTCTTATTTTAATTTTTTGTGAACAACACAACTTAAATGTTTTATGTAATAGTATATAGATTGAGCACAAGTTATTCGGAAACCTATATCATCAACATGATGCTATTCTCAATTTCTCATTAGGTTATTAGTTATGGGTATTGATACCTACACCACATTTTTTGATGCATGCATCACAATTTGTGCATTACAGTTTGTACTGTACAGTACTGTAATGCACAAATTGTGATGCATACATAAAAAAATATGATGTGAGTATCACCTCCCATTAGTTATACTGTGTTTCCTTACACTTTATTTTCTAAGGGCCACAAAGGGCTAATAATGTTCACATTAGTCACATCCCTTTGCTTCGTTAACAAAAATATTTGACAAGACAACAAATATAAGCGTATATAAGTAAAATTGAATTTTTTGCATCACTAGGGGGATTTTCATATATCCTCACATACACATTTATATTTACATATTTTTTCAAACACAAATTTTTTATGCATGATATACAAGCCTGTTAAAACACTATTTGAGAAAATATGTAAATATGAGTGTGAGTGTGGGAATATATGTAAATGCCCCGTATCACTAATATCATTTCAACATGCGGTCACAACCGGATCCGATCAGTACACATGTCTCTCACGCTTTGGTGTTCGAGAAACCACTCGACCAATCTATTGTTGTATTTGTGGGGGTTAATAATAAGGGAAATGCTACATCCACATACAATTTACAAAAAAAATCTCACATAATGATGTGTCACTTTTTGATTGGTATGGTTTCTCTCTATTCTTTTTTAATAAACCACTCACTTCCTGACATATCATTGCCATGTCATGTGGGTTTTTTTATGTAAATTGTAGGTGAACATAGCATTACCCTACTAATAATAATAATGCCATAGAAAGAAGATTTTGGATTCCTTTCCACCCAAAACTACCACTCCCCCATTTAACACGTGGGCAAGTGGTGCCCTATATTCACAAATAGCCTCCATGTGGCCGGGTCCTAAGACACTTTTTGTATGCATGAGATCGAGATATAGTTATATAGATGTATATGTGTATATATATTCTCCACGAAGCTGGCTAGAAACCCTTATATATACCTCCACCTGGCCTCATCTTAAAACATTCATATTCTTGTTCTCTAAGTCTCATACAATCTAACTCTTGAAACCCTACTAGTTATTAGCTAATAGACATGTCTGGTGTTTGGGTGTTTAAGAATGGTGTAGTTCGCTTGGTGGATGGAAATTACTGCTATCAAGGTTCGGCTAAGCGTAGAGTGTTGGTCCATGTGGCGACTAACGAAGTAGTGACTTCGTACAAAACCCTTGAAAGGATTTTGTCATCATTAGGATGGGAGAGGTACTATGATGATCCTGATTTGTTTCAGTTTCACAAAAGGTGGACCGTGCATCTCATTTCTCTCCCTAGAGACTTCAACAAGCTGAAGTCCATGCATATGTATGATATAGTGGTCAAGAATCGCAACGTGTTTGAAGTAAGAGATATGTAGTAACCTAGCTAACTAGTGAGCCAGTCATCTGGCTTATTAGTTGACTAGTTTTGTTACTCTTAATCAGGATCATAACTAGCTAGCATATATATATGTTGTGTGTTCATATGGTGAATTAATCTCCTATCTCGAAGTTTATTTGTGTGTTTGATTGTTTTGTGTGAGGGTACGTACTTTTAATGATGAATTAAGTAAGTCCAATTTGATTACGGCTTTCCCTTAATGTTCGAGTGTATGGAAGCTCAAGTTGATTTTTGAATTTAGGGTTTAAGAAGCTAATGACATCTTTCTCATGCAAGGGCCAGTTGCTTGGTTCACTTATCTGTAAATCTTATATTGTGTTTTCTTAATGCAAAATCAAGTTTAAGTGTGACTACAAGTGTGTGTACATAGTATGTCCTTTGTCATCTGTATTTTCTCAAGTGTATATATATGTAGACTACCATATACTAGTATGCAAGTAATATAAATATTGAGAAACGCTAAAACCACAAAAATTTTATAAAAGAATGTACAAAATGACATGGCATGTTTATTTATGGATGTATTTTAGAGAGATAATTTAAAAGAAAAAGAGAGAACGCCACTAATTAATTATATGCTATGTCATTATGTGGACATTCTTTTGTGGTTCTAGCATTTCTTATAAATATTATGGTAGGAATGTTGTACATAAAAGCTATAACAACCCAAGCCGGCCAAAACAGTCATAAAATATATTTATCAACACTAACATTTTTCGTGTCATATATAGCGTGTCTTTAAGATAATATATGTTTCGCTACAGCAGTGTTGATGATGTTTGTTACGAGTACTAGCACTAAGTGTGTTACTTTGATTATCACAGGATGACGAGACAAATGACGCTTCTACTACTCCGGGTATATATCAGAGGATCAGACCTCTTTCATTAGATTACTGCTTGAAGACATATGTATTTTGTTGAAGGGTTAGTTGTTGCTAAACTTTGTTGCAGTTCAGTTGGGGTTGATTTTCTCGCACACTGAAAAATATTCAGATGAAATACGGCTTCTGAATGTGAGAAGGTGGCTGACTTTTTCCTTATTAGCTATCCATCTATATATAGTTTTTTTCTATTCCCACAAAACTAGGGGTGGCAATCGAGTCGTGTTCGTGTTAACCTATTCGGGTTCGCGTGTTATCGGGTTAGTATAGCCTTTATCCAAACACGACCCATTTATTAATCGTGTCAAGAAACTCAACCCTAACCCACACCTGCATAATATGTGTAACCCATTTGTGACCCGTTTAACTCATTTAAGTAAATAGGTCAAGCAGTGAATAAAGCTGATGGTTTGTCGATTTAACTAGTTTAAATGATAAAAACTATATAAGGATCTAAAATATGATAAGAATAACATACAAATAACTATACGACAATTTTCTGAATTATAAGCGTCAATTTTTATGATATCTAAGGTATAAAATTATAATTCACTCATACTAAATAAATAGCAAAATATATTTAATCCACATCCCACATAAAAACCAGGTTATATATTTTATTTTTAAGATCTTATATACTTAAACGGGTTCACGGGTTGACCTGTTTAATACTTACTCAACCCAAACACGACCCGTTTATTAAACGGGTTAAACGGGTTGACCCGTTTTTGATCCAAACCTGTTTAACTTCGTTTCGGGTTCGTGTCGTTTATCGTGTCGTGTCGAGAATTGCCACCCCTACACAAAACCCATCTTCTATTCTTCCGTTTCTCCATGGTGGTTGTCACCCCTATTCAAAAACATAATTATCATTTCTTAACATGGAATAATTACAGTTAGCTATATGTATATATCCTTTCCCTGATTCATCTGCATATATATGCTTGATATAATAAGAGGTGGCAAGATGACCGGGCTGGGCAGGGACGGAGCTAGGGGTCCTGTGGGTGCTCGAGACACTTGCGGATTTTTTCGATGTAGTACTACCACATATACCAGTTTCCCCATCGACATTTTCCCCGGCGACAATTGTCGCTGGGGAATCATCACTAAACGACAAAAATATATCCTACGTGGCACGAAGTCTCGTGAAAAGTCACCAAATTATGGAGAGTTTTCCTGGCGACATGTCACGGGATACTGATTGTTATATTTTGACCGAAAATTTCTTCAGTAACGTGGCGGAACTTTTCCTCACATTTTCCCCAACGACATGTCGCCGGGATTCATTTAATTATTTAAAATATGTAATTAGTGTTAATTACCCTTCATTTGATTACTTTAAAATTTTATTTTGCACTTTTCCCGTGACATGTCATGGGATTCCGCTTGATTATTTAAAATATGTAATTAGTGTTAATTACTCTTCATTTGATTACTTTAAAATTTTATTTTGCATTTTCCGCGACATGTCGCCGGGATTCCGCTTGACTTCGTTTGACTTTATTAATAATAATAATAATAATAATAATAATAATAATAATAATAATAATAATAATAATAATAATAATAATAATAATAATAATCGTATACCATAACATATCGACTACTCCGTTGAACGTCTAATGTGTAACCATAACATATCGACTCATCCGTTGAACGTCTAATGTCCAACCCTAACATATCGACTAATCCGTTGAATGTCTAATGTGTAACCATAACATAACGACTCATCCGTTCAAAGTCTAATGTCTAACCATAACATATCGACTCATCCGTTGAACGTCTAATGTCCAACCCTAACATATCGACTCATCCGTTGAACGTCTAATGTGTAACCATAACATAACGACTCAACCGTTGAACGTCTAATGTCCAACCCTAACATATCGACTCATCCGTTGAATGTCTAATGTGTAACCATAACATATCGACTCATCTGTTGAACGTCTAATGTCCAACCCTAACATATCGACTCATCCGTTGAATGTCTAATGTGTAACCATAACATAACGACTCATCCGTTGAATGTCTAATGTGTAACCATAACATAACGACTCATCCGTTCAACGTCTAATGTCTAACCATAACATATCGACTCATCCGTTGAACGTCTAATGTCCAACCATAACATAACGACTCATCCGTTGAACGTCAAATGACCAACCATAACATATCGACTCATCCGTTGAACGTCTAATGTGTAAACATAACATATCGACTCATCCGTTGAACGTCTAATGTCCAACCCTAACATATCGACTCATCCGTTGAATGTCTAATGTGTAACCATAACATAACGACTCATCCGTTCAACGTCTAATGTGTAACCATAACATATCGACTCATCCGTTGAACGTCTAATGTCCAAGCCTAACATATCGACTCATCCATTGAATGTCTAATGTGTAACCATAACATAACGACTCATCCGTTCAACGTCTAATGTCTAACCATAACATATCGACTCATCCGTTGAACGTCTAATGTCCAACCATAACATAACGACTCATCCGTTAAACGTCAAATGTCCAACCATAACATATCGACTCATCCGTTGAACGCCTAATGTGTAACCATAACATAACGACTCATCCGCTCAATGTCTAATGTCTAACCATAAAATATCGACTCATCCGTTGAACGCCTAATGTCCAACCCTAACATATCGACTCATCCGTTGAACGCCTAATGTGTAACCATAACATATCGACTCATCCGTTGAACGCCTAATGTCCAACCCAACATATCGACTCATCCGTTGAATGTCTAATGTAACCATAACATATCGACTCATCCGTTGAACGCCTAATGTCCAACCCTAACATATCGACTCATCCATTGAATGTCTAATGTGTAACCATAACATAACGACTCATCCGCTCAACGCCTAATGTCTAACCATAACATATCGACTCATCCGTTGAACGCCTAATGTCCAACCATAACATAACGACTCATCCATTGAACGTCAAATGTCCAACCATAACATATCGACTCATCCGTTGAACGTCTAATGTGTAACCATAACATAACGACTCATCCGTTCAATGTCTAATGTCTAACCATAAAATATCGACTCATCCGTTGAACGTCTAATGTCCAACCCTAACATATCGACTCATCCGTTGAACGTCTAATGTGTAACCATAACATATCGACTCATCTGTTGAACGTCTAATGTCCACCCCTAACATATCGACTCATCCGTTGAATGTCTAATGTGTAACCATAACATATCGACTCATCCGTTGAACGTCTAATGTCCAACCCTAACATATCGACTCATCCATTGAATGTCTAATGTGTAACCATAACATAACGACTCATCCGTTCAACGTCTAATGTCTAACCATAACATATCGACTCATCCGTTGAACGTCTAATGTCCAACCATAACATAACGACTCATCCGTTGAACGTCAAATGTCCAACCATAACATATCGACTCATCCGTTGAACGTCTAATGTGTAACCATAACATAACGACTCATCCGTTCAATGTCTAATGTCTAACCATAAAATATCGACTCATCCGTTGAACGTCTAATGTCCAACCCTAACATATCGACTCATCCGTTGAACGTCTAATGTGTAACCATAACATATCGACTCATCCGTTGAACGTCTAATGTCCAACCCTAACATATCGACTAATCCGTTGAATGTCTAATGTGTAACCATAACATAACGACTCATCCGTTCAAAGTCTAATGTCTAACCATAACATATCGACTCATCCGTTGAACGCCTAATGTCCAACCCTAACATATCGACTCATCCGTTGAATGTCTAATGTGTAACCATAACATAACGACTCAACCGTTGAACGTCTAATGTGTAACCATAACATATCGACTCATCCGTTGAACGTCTAATGTGTAACCATAACATATCGACTCATCTGTTGAACGTCTAATGTCCAACCCTAACATATCGACTCATCCGTTGAATGTCTAATGTGTAACCATAACATAACGACTCATCCGTTCAAAGTCTAATGTCTAACCATAACATATCGACTCATCCGTTGAATGTCTAATGTGTAACCATAACAGAACGACTCAACCGTTGAACGTCTAATGTGTAACCATAACATATCGACTCATCCGTTGAACGTCTAATGTGTAACCATAACATATCGACTCATCCGTTGAACGTCTAATGTCCAACCCTAACATATCGACTCATCCGTTGAATGTCTAATGTAACCATAACATAACGACTCATCCGCTCAACGCCTAATGTGTAACCATAACATATCGACTCATCCGTTGAACGCCTAATGTCCAACCCTAACATATCGACTCATCCGTTGAATGTCTAATGTGTAACCATAACATAACGACTCATCCGTTCAACGTCTAATGTGTAACCATAACATATCGACTCATCCGTTGAACGTCTAATGTCCAACCCTAACATATCGACTCATCCATTGAATGTCTAATGTGCAGAGAGGAAGAAAATATATTTCTAATGATAAAATAACAACACATATATTGCTTGTAACTTTGATTTTTTTTTATCGCTAAACATTAAGTTTCGTTGAGTAAAAAAATATATTTCTAATGATAAAATAACAACACATGTCATTATTTTTAATGACAAAATAAAATTAATAATAATAATAATAATAATAATAATAATAATAATAATAATAGTAATAATAAATAAAAAAATAAAATAAAAAATAAGTATTACTTTCCCCTGCGACATGTTAGGTTTCCCCAGTGACATGTCGCCGGGGATACCCACCCTCCAAAATTTTCGTTATCGCGCCATTAACGCTAAACGACAAAAAATACTACTTTCCCCAGCGACATGTCGCCAGGGATTGTCGCCGGGGAAAAAACTTTATGATAAAGTAGATCTGGATTCCTCCTTCACTGCAGAAAACGAAAAAAAATTATCATATCCTCCCTTGGCGATTTTTGCAGCAATTCGACGACCTTCACCATCACACGACCGCATCCACCATCACCACCACCGCATCCACCATCACCACCACCACATCCACCATCACCACCACCGCATCTACCATCACACGAGCACACGTTACACGGTTTGGTTGTATGTATATTTTTTTTTATTTTGTTAATTATAATATGATTTGGTTAAACAAGATTAGTATTGTTGTAAGATGTTGTTAATTAGAAAAGTTAAGTAATTTTTTATTTTATTTTTTTGGTTTTGGCAGTAGAAAAGTAATTATAATATGATTCGGTTAAACAATATTAGTATTGCGTTAATATTTGGGTGGTTAATGTTACATATTTGGTTAGTTAGTATTGCGTTAATATTTGGTTAGTTAATATCGATTTTAGTTAGTTAGTATTGCGTTTGGTTAGTTAATATGCGGATATGTTAGATATTTGTGGGTTATGTTAGTATAGTATTGGTTAATTATAAGATGTTGTAAGATTAGTATTGTTGTAAGATGTTAGTATAGTATTGGTTAATTAAACAAGATTAGTATTGCGTTAATATTTGGGTGGTTAATGTTACATATTTGGTTAGTTAGTATTGCGTTAATATTTGGTTAGTTAATATCGATTTTAGTTAGTTAGTATTGCGTTTGGTTAGTTAATATGCGGATATGTTAGATATTTGTGGGTTATGTTAGTATAGTATTGGTTAATTATAAGATGTTGTAAGATTAGTATTGTTGTAAGATGTTAGTATAGTATTGGTTAATTAAACAAGATTAGTATTGTTGTAAGATTTTTAAAAGAAATATTAATTTTTTATAAGATGTTGTAAGATTTTATAAGATGTTTAAATGTGTATATTTATTTGGATGTGTATGTATTTGGATGTGTGCATGCTTATATTATTTTGTTCATGAATTTCTATATCTTATGCTAATTGTACTTGTACAGATGTCGTCGCAGATGTTGCACGGTCCCACGGCGGTGACGGTGGCGGTGAGGATCGTCCCCTCCGCATCAGCGTACCCACCGGTTCAAGGTGCTTCATTAACCGAGGTAAGAATTTCGGATTATTGTAATACAAGCATAAATTTGATACATATTTATGACTTTATCACTAACTTGATTTTGCAGTGCAAAGGTAAACGAAAGCCCAATTTGGGCGGCGGGGGCAGGCAGTGAATACCGCGACAAGACCCGGAACCTTTCGTCAAGGCAATCGCAGAAGAAAAAGGTCCGTCTCGATCACTTTTGAGGTGGGTGACAAACAAACCCTAAACCCTCTCGGACCCCATGCGGCTCACCGGGTCTAACTACATCGGGAGGTCGTTAGGAATGTGCCGCTTTACTACCCTTCGGGAGAAGGTCCCAAGGAGCGTATAGGCGCCAATCATTTCGTATATTGGGGTCGCTTATCCTTTTATGTTTATTTCATTATCGTGTTCATTTATTTAATTGTGTATATTTATCTAAATTCTCTTATTTATTTATATCATATAAATAAATAAACAAATTTAAATAAATATATAAATTATATCTCTAACTCGTTGCTTTGTTGTATATGATTGCGCACCATGTTTGACCTCGGGCCGCACATGGACTCCTCCCACGGCCCCGGATCTACGAAGGCATAAACTCGCACTTGCAAAAGCCTACAATACAAACAAGGCTTCTTTCAAGGCCAAACATTGAAGGTAGACCCCACCACCGGGATTACGATGTGGAGGCGATCAGCGTGCACGCATCGAGGAGATTACAATGGTGATTGGGATGAGTACATTAAGTTTTGGAATGATCCCAAGAACATTGCTCGAGCCGCTACAAATCGGCTAAATCGGCAAAAGAGCAAGGTCATATCTCGGCAGGGATCCCGGTCATTGTCTCGCCTTCGAGATGATATGGTAATAAACATTATAATTATTTTACATGCATATATATATATATATATATATATATATATATATATATATATATATATATATATATATATATATATATATATATATATATATATATATATATATATATATATATCGATTAAACGCTTTGGTGTGTTATGATTTGTCGTTTTAAAATTATTCATCTTATATGCGTGTGTATGTACAGAGGCGTGCTTCAGACACTCAGAGTACCGTCACCATCGACACTTTTGGCGAACACATACTGCTGGTGGGTATTCCCTAACGATGAGGACAAATGGATATATGTTAGTTTTGTTTCAAAACACACTTTAATGAATTATCGAGAAATAATGTAGCAACCCGACTAATATATTTACTATCTTGTGTTTTGTCACTACATAGGACGAGATGAAAAGGCTTGAGGCTACGGTCGACACGGAGGATCAAATCAATGCGTTAGCAAGAGGGGTAAGCTTCATGGGCATATTCCGGTGTGGGTCGGGTATTGCCATCACGGGCCACATCCAGCCAAGTATGCCCGCCCGGCAAGTCGCTCACCAAAGATGTAGGCTTTATCATGAGTCTCCTCGAGCGGCGACAAATACGCGGATATGTTTAGGGAGTATGAGTCGGGTGGTGCTAGCGGGAGTGGTGGGTGTGGTGATGACGAGTATGAGTCGGGTGGTGCTAAGCGGAGAGTCTTGGGTGTGGTGATGACAAGGAGAATGGCGATGATGAGGATAACGACGACGAGGTAGTTGTGTTATATATTATTAGTATGCTACATTGGTACTTTAGGTAGTTGTGTTATATATTATTAGTATGCTACATTGGTACTTTAGGTAGTTGTGTTATATATTATTAGGTTCATTTTGGCGACATTTAAACACTTATTTCCCTATCTATCAATGCACATATTGACTTTTAAGTCGTGTTTATGTAAAATTGTGATCTATTTGTATTATGTTGATCCGTTATATTGTATTTGTGTTTTGGTACAAGTTGTGGTGAGTCTATACAGTTTATTTGGTAGATTTTTCCGAATTTTTCCTAAAAAATCTGTAATCGTCATAAAGCGCGATGTATTTTAAAAAAAATATGCAAACTTTCCCAATGACAAGTCGCCGGGATACTCCACTAAACGTTGACAAGTCAACGAGAAAACCCAGCTTCCGGGCGACATGTCACCGGGAAAGTATGCTCACACGCTGACTTGTCAACAAATAAAATAGAATCAATGACATGTCACGGGGAAAGTATGTAATTAACGTTAGCTTTAATTAGGCGTGCTAATCACCTTAGCTTAACTCGAGTTTCCCAGTGACATGTCGCTGGGATAATTTGCCGTGGCACTACTTCTTTGATCGAAAATGAGTGGGACCCACGCCGTCGCGGGGATTGTCATGGGGATACAATCCTGACGAGGCTTCCCAATGATGTTTCCCGACATGTTGTTTGGAAAGGAATCTCAATGACATGTCGCTTGGGAAAGTGTCAAAATGTCGTTGGGGTAGCCGGTCAATGTTGTAGATCATCGATTTTCTCAAATGCATCCCAAATGACCCCGGTCCATCGAAATATGTTTTTAGTCTTATATAGTTAACATACTTATAAATAAAAAATAAATTTAGGTCACATTATATTACGCTTAAAAAAAATAATAAATAAATAAATAAAAATTGTGCACCTGGTCATACTAGTTTGTGGCTCCGTCCCTGAGGCTGAGTGCATGTCAATATCGATGTGAGTTGAAAAATGTCGTTAAAAAGAAGTCGAAACTGGCTGGGTTGATCCACAACACTTGTCTGGCCTGTCCTTAAAAATCACGAATACGACATTATGACAATAATTGTCAAAGTTTTTGAATACGATGATTTAGGACGTTTGCATTAAAAATACCCTTTGGGTGACTTGCAAGTTTTAACCCATTTCTCTATTGGCTGAATCTTTTGGTTTGACCCAAAAACGATCCATACCTGTCCATTCATAAGTAAATGGTTCAAAATGAGCTTTTTGCATTAATGGTTTGACCCAAAAACGATCACCAACATACTAGATCTTATAGAATTTTTTAGAATTTTGAAGAATTAAAAATATATATATATATATATATATATATATATATATATATATATATATATATATATATATATATATATATATATATATATATATATATATATATATATATATATATATTTACGGATATTTGTCTTTTATTTTAACTTTACTATATATATATATATATATATATATATATATATATATATATATATATATAGTGTATCTTTATTTTGAGAACCATGTTAAGTGCGAGAACTGCGAGAACCTCAATTTTTACTCCTAATAATACATAATGTACAGCATGTCAATGCATAATGGCATTTTTGAAAATATATGTAACTTAATTTGATAGAAAAAATTAAATTAGGGGCAAAATTGGAATTTAATTTTTCAAAAAAAAAAGGAAGATATATCAAAACCGTTTCACATCTCTTTCATTTTCAGATCTAGAATAAAATTACTCTCCATCTATTTCTTCTTCACCCCAAACCCTAGCCGCACCCTCTCAAAATCGTCCTATTATATGTATATCATTGACTGTTGTTGTCCTCAAAAGAACACTGAACACTGAGTTGCGTAACTACTTAAACCTGATTCACGAAAAAAAACTAAATGTGAGTGCATTAACTTGTTCACGATCAAAATCTATGGATAAGTTTTATTTAGTTTTGTCTCATCTTATTATGAGTATTATTTACTTGTTCGAGATCAAAATGGTTCATTCAGCAATTCGTTAAAGAAAAAGATGGTCAACATTCATGATTCTCAGTTTGTTTCGGATGTCATAAAGCCTCTTGAAATCGAGGACCTAATGGATCGAAATGTTATCTATTTGTGGATATCGATTATCTGTATATGTGTTTTTCTTTAATGATAATCGATTTGGGTGTTTTTTTTTTAATGATATTGATTATATGTTTTAAAGAATGGTACATACATGTTTTAAGGAATGGTGCATACATGTTTATGTAAAAAAATTGATAAAAATTGTGTGCATACGTGTTTTATTGTTCATATAAAATCAAAGGTAATATAAAATGGTGTGCATACATGTTTTAAGAATGGTACATACATGTTTTAAAGAATGGTGCATACATGTTTAGTGAAATGTGCATATGTGTTTCAAGTATAATATTTGTGTGTGGTTTAGTTATATTTGTGTGTGCTTGTTTCAGGTTCATGAAGATGATAATAGCATTGAAGACTAACAAGTGGATGCACATATAGATGCTTGAAGATAATTTGCGGTTTTGAGAAGAAACAATTATTGCATATGTAATTTTTGTACTTGTAATCAAATCACATGAAGTGTAACGTATAAGTATATAAATCTTGTTTTTTTATATAGGTTTATATTCTTTAATTTTTGTATCAAACTTCAAAAAGAATAATGGCTAGTTATAAGCCAAAAAATATTGGTTTGGTGGTATAAATATCTAAACAATTGTACAATATAAACACACATGTACCTCATCTTTAAAAAAAAAACACGTATGCACATCTAACATTCCGAAACCATGAAACAGACATGCACCTCGTCTTTAAAAAAAACATGTATGTACATGTGCTATTCTGAAACAATGCAAAAAAAAAAAAAAAAAAAAAAAAAAAAAAAAAAATTAAAATTACAAAATTACAAAATCGGTATTTAATTAAAATAAATCAAAAGAATATAAAATTGTATTTTACTATAATACCCTTATGGATTAATAATAATTCTTAATATTAAAAAAATCTCATTGGTTTAGAAGTTACAGTCATTATTAACAGGAGTTTCAAAATAAAGGCCCCTATATATATATATATATATATATATGTATGTATATATATATAGTGAAACTTTATTTTCGAACCTACTTTAAATGCGAACTGAGAACCACCTTTTTTACTCCTAACAATGCATAATGTACATCATGTTAATGCATAATGGCATTTTTGAAAATATATGTAATTTAATTTAATAGAAAAAATTAAATTAAGGGCAAAGTGGGAATTCAATTATTCCATAAAAATAGGATCAAATACACAAAAACTGTTCCATCTAAAACGTGTGTTTAATTCTTTTCACAAACTTTCTCTCTCACTCTTAATTTATCTTTCTCTCAAGAACCCTAGCCGCCTAAACAACAAATCAAGGTTGCGAGTTCGTCAAATACTTAAGTGTATTCGAATCCCACCGCCACCAGTGGAATCGATCCGAAATTGTTATGAATCGGTATGCTTTTCGGTATCATTAATTTTGTATGATGAATTGGATAATGTGGTTCGTTTATCAAAAAGGAAAAACTAATTTGTTTTTATGTATTGGATGATGTGCTTTTGATGTATTGGAATCGATGTGTTTTCTCGATGTAATGGATGATGTTGCTTTTCGATATCACTTAATTGTTTTTAAATCTGTTAATAGTCCACTAATACGTTGTTGGTTATGTGTGTTTAGTTATTAAATCTAATTACATGGTTCTTGATTTGTTATTTCTTTTATTTACACTGGGCCACCTATGTTTATCACTAATGGTATTACAATATTCAATTGTTATTTAACCATATGATGATCAAAATACAAAGACTTGTTATCAGTAATATACAAAGACGCAAGAAACAAGTATTCAATTTAATAATTTTTGTCTTTTTAGCATTTGTTGCACAATCATATTATATTGGAATTTGGTTAACTATACCATAGCAATTTAGTTGTTATTATATATTTTTTTTGTATGTTCACTAGCAATTTAGTTGTTATTATAATAAGTAACTACTATATACAGTTTGATGTAGATTTTATGGATGGCAACATGTTTAAATAAATAGTGATCACAAATTGGATGGCAACTGGCATAGATGGAATTACTTGATTATGTTAAAGATATCCCAGTCAAATGTACAATAGTTATATATGCTTTTGTGTTTAGTTTCAGTGATATGGGACCTTAGGAAGCAAAAGCCAGTGACAAGGTAACTGTGCAGTCAATTGTCAAGTTGGCGTGGTCACTTTTCAAATAATTCATGAACTAGTAACCACTTTGGTATGACTTTTCTATTTTACAGTTTCTCAGATTCGGTTAGAAGAAGATGCTCAGTTCTTCAATGGCATCCGGATGTTGCCACTCAAATCGTTGTTGCGTCTAATGATGATAATTCACCTTCTTTATAGCTTACAATTAGTTATGGGTTTAATCTATACCGGTAGTTGTGGGTTTGGTTCAAAAAAAACATATATGTTTTGTGTTTGGATTATAAAACATATATGTTTTGAAAAGATACATATATGTTTATGTATAAAACATATATGTTTTGTGTTTTGGATTATAAAACATATATGTTTTGTGTTTATGATTAAAAAACATGTTTACATCATTAGTTTAACATACACAAGATTGTGTATATGCGTTGTGCTAGTTGTTGTGATTAATTTTTCGTTTCTTATTTGTTTGTGGTTTAATTGTTTCCGTGCATCCTTGTTTCAGATTGATTGATGAAGATGATGATATCACTTAAGATCGCGAAGTGGATGAACACGATTATACATGAAGATAATTTGTGACTTTTGGAGATATATGATTATTGCATGTGTTTTTGTACTTGTAATCAAGTGAAATGTAACATTTAAGTATATCAATATTGTTTTCTTTAAAAATGATTTATGTTCTTTAATTTGTATTTCAAACTTTCAAAAAAATAATTATCATGTAAAAATATTGGTAGGTTGATAAAAAAAATGTTAGTTAAAAAAAACATGTATGCACTTTGACTACTTGAAAACATGTATGCGCCTTGACTATTTGGAGAAAAAAACATGTATGCACTTTGCCTATTTGAGAAAAAAAAAGAAGGGAAAGAAAAACATGCATGTTCCTTGAGACTTCAAAAAAATAATGATTAGGTATAAAAAAACATGTATGCACCATGACTATTTGAAAACATCTTAGCATTAAAAAAAAAAAAAAAAAAAAAAAAAAATCAATTTTAGGATTCATAAAAACGGAATTATTAAAAACAAAAATAATATGAAAATGTATTTTACTATTATACCCTTTTAAATTAAATAAAAATAACAAAATGCTATGGAGCATTAAATGATGTACATTGTGTATTATTAGTTGTAAAAGGTGGTTCCATGATTCTGCACTTAAAGTGGGTTACGAAAATAAAGTGCCTCTATATATATATATATATATATATATATATATATATATATATAGAGTTAGGATCAAATAAGAAGAAAAGTTAAAATGAGAAGGATAAGAAGAAACAACCATTATTTTAGATCATCTATTAAAATAGATCGATATCCCTTAAAATCTCCCTTATATGAAATATGTGGTAGAATTTCTTCTTATTCTTCTCATTTTAGTTTTCTTCTTGGATCTCTATATATATATATATATATATATATATATATATATATATATATATATATATATATATATATACCTTTTTTCTGCTTCTCTACTGAACTTAGGTGATTATTGTAAGGTATTTTTACATCACGTTTTGAAAGTGATTATTTATCGAAATATTTCGTAAGACAACTAATTAATTAGCTTTGTGATTCTTTACGGGTCACTTTTACATGTAGATCTTCATATAATCAAAATGGCCAAACACATTTGACAACTGATAATCTTGCTACGAAAACTACAAAACATAAACGCGTCCAAACACTATCTCATGCAAAGTTCTATTTTAAAACTGATTATCTAATTTAACTACTTCATAATTCGTATAACAACAATATTCACATTCTAAACGCAACCTCATACACTCTTAGCAATAATCTAGTGAAAACTTGAACCTGGTGTATAAATCGTAAGATCCGGCAACCCATGATCTCCCTCTACTCCGTTTTCACTTTGATCATTAGTTTTATGACTCATGTTGAAAAAAATGCTCTCAAAATCTTCCACAACCGGGTTTGGAATCAAACCATCTTCATTAGACGCATTCGCTATATTCTCACTCAAAACCATGCATCAATAACTTCGCAAACTGGCCTCCAGGGGTGGGCCCGGCCCATCAACGAGGCGAAACTTCCACTACAAATTCCAAAAGTTTATTGAATTCCAGTTGTAGTAGTTATTATTGGAATTCCTGGAATTCCAGAGCCTTCTAATTTTGGTTGTGCTGGTCGTGGGTCCACCGTCATCAAATCTGAAGACGGAGAACTTGCACGTTTGCTTGTGTTTGAGGCACGTTTGGAGGTTTTACGAGTCCTTCCAGCAACCGGGATATTACGTAGAGTACCACCTTTAGTCCAATACCGACAACAACTTTTGCAAAAATGATGAGGCTGTGACGGACTATAATCGTAGTAACAAAATTTCGTGTTACTAGAATCACATCTAGGACACTTCACATGCTCTTGCTCAGGACTCAAACTGGGGTTTGCATGCATGATCGATGAATACGTCGATATATCATCTCGTTGCATTTCGACTAGCTAGCTTGATCAAAGATCATGAACGACGAATAACAAAGAGTTTTAAGCAAAGAAACGAGTGCTTTTCATGATATTTGAAGCAAGCATGATAATATAGCTAATGATCTCCTTGGATCAATAATTCTTTACAGATGTTATCAAACTTATCGTACATCAATCGATCGATTGATTGATTGCAGATGGCTGATAAATAATGAGTATGAACGAATGATGAAATGTGCGTGAAAATGACGACCACCATTCATATATTACTACGTGTGTGTGTGTCAAACGTGGTCTCTTTCAAGATGAAATATTTGTGAAGTAATTCCAAGCTTAGACACATAACTTTCATTCCTTCAAATTATTAATAATCATAAAAAGAATGTAAACTTTGCTTTGATAAAAATAAAATCGCAACAACAAGTCAACAACAATAACAATCTTATCTACAATAGTATAAACTTCTATAGCTAACAAAAAATTAAGTAACATGCATAATATTTTGGCCCAGTTTACATTATATTGACTTCCATGTTGATCTATGATATGGCTGCTGGCCTGATCGATGAGCATAACGAATCCATACTCAAACGTTCAATTGCCCGAACAGGATAAGTGATGTACAATGGAAGTTTAGGCCATCTCTAATCGTGATATGCAAACTATCATTTTCTTCATATTTAAAGAATGGAGCATCCAAACTCCTCTCTAACCATGCTCTAAATTTAAAGAAATTTTGAAGCATTGCTCAATATTTCAAGCGTGAAATGGTTCACATATCACCCCATTTCTAGTTACACCACGCATAATTCAAGCATGAAATGTGAATAACCAAGTTAACTACCTTCTGCAACATCTGGTACATATGCATTGTATTTCATCAATAGGTACGTCATGAATAAATCACAGTGGAATTTGTAGTTATGGATCAGTTGGAACCCGTGAGTGATTGGTCTTCCAATCACGAAAATGTGGCTGTTTGTAGTTAGACCAATTTTTCTTTGCGTTTTCTCAAACAAAGTGGATCACTATAAACAAACAAGTAACGCACATACATAAACATGCCTTTAAAAGCTATATATGAGAAAGGATTGATAATGTGTATCGCTGATAATAAAAGTTGTAAATCTAATCCTCAAAATGTTGTATGATATAATTATGATCAATTGTTATCGAACAATCACTTACTAAGATGTGATACACGATATTTTAATTCTATGGTAATTTGTATATGTTTTAGTTTCGATGAGTGAAATAAAAGAAACACACACTTCAAAGAATTCGTAACAACCCTAAACCCTAAACATTTAACCACTCCTCAATAGTTCATGTTTAATGGAAAAATATATCCGAAAACCATAATTTATCATAAGAAAAAACTAGCAAGACTTTAGAAAATAAAAACATAAAAAAATTAAGTTTTTGTAAAAGCAACCCACAACCAAGAAAGCAACCTAAAAATTAGAGATAAAGCAACACCTAAAAACCAACTAAAGGCTAAACATTAACCAACATTGAACGAACCGAAAGACTCTTAATGAAAGGTTTATGGATAATTATTAATATTAGTATGACCGGATTCGAACTCGAGACTTCGGGATTACACACATTACGTATGAGAATCAATGTATAAATAATTAATATATAAAATGTTATATTTAATTATTTGATCACGAAATAAATACTTAATGATATTTAATATTTGACGAGTTTTGATTATCGGTCATTAAATGTCAACGGGATATGAAGAAAAGTTAACAAGTCAAGAGAAGGTTTTAAGAATCCTCTTTTGGGCTTGTGTTTGGCCGAAAACTATAGAATCCCACATCGGATATTATAGCAATCTTGACATCTACCATAAGGCTATAAATACATCCCTATGTATTCATCCTTTGGTACACTAGATCTCAATAGAAGGCCAAACTTCTTTTATCTTTCCTCTTGTTCTTGGTCGGCGAAGCAAAACCCCATGTAAGGGATTTGCGAGTGACCTTGAGCATAACAAAGGTGTTTGGTTAATCTATTGTGATCAAGAAACTAGCTTTTCTCATTGATTCATTACTAATACGTGTGTACAAGAACGAAGAGCAAATACACTTGTGTTTGCATATCTTGGGTATTCGACTTTTGATGTGGTCGAATTATATAAACCCTAATTTATTAGGATTTAGGGTTTCTAGGTCGTTGATCTTAATTTGGGGCTTTCATGAACCCTAATTGCATTGATTCGCAAAAGGTGCGCATATACTTTTAATTCGGTTAATTAATTTACAAGTATTATTCCTATTACTTCACGCATGCTTTGATGATGTTTACTTGTTTATATAATTGTTATGATTATTAAACCCAACAATGGCATCACGAGCCGTTAATATGTTGTAATTAATTATCAAACACATAAAAATTGAATCTTTATGATTATTATATGCTTTTATGGTTTCTAGGGTTTTGAAAATTGGAACCCTAATTTTTTATTAATTGGGTCGATTACCCATTAATTGTTTTATGAGGTTTTATTTTTTGTAAAACTTGTAGAAACCCTAGGATTGCATGTATATTTTATGTGGTTATTATGAATAATTGTTATGTGCCATGATTATATGCGTTTCTTGGGATTATAATTGTTATGAGGAATCCATGGTGAAACATGCATGTTTTGCCATGGAGTATTGTTTTTTGATTAATTGTTAAGTGATATACACATGTTTATTTATTTGATAATATTGAATTGGGGAAGACCTCAATTATAACTAATAAAAATTCGTTATGTGCTATTTGGTATACTATTGACTTTGGCTTACATAATCGACTTGTCGATGTATGTGGCTCATCTACCTTGTAGTTGAAAGCCCTAGTTGATGTATGCATTTTTACGCCTAGAATTGTTTATTAGGTTTTATCGAAATAATTATGCATGTGGCTAATTGTTTTACATATGTTAATTGTTAAGTTATATGTATATATTATTTGAGTTCCTTTTAATTTTATTAAAATGCCTTTTGTTTATATATTGTTTGACATGTTAGTAAGCAAAAGGGTTTTTATGAATAGAAAATTAAATTGACTAAATAATGGCGAACCGATTTGTTATCTAAGTATTATTCTTGAACTTTTAATCGATTGATGCGATTGCATTAAATGGTTAGAACGGCTCACCCACTAGAACAAACTATAAAGGGGTTGTTTAAGAAGTGCGACAACAAGACCGAATGGATGTCTAAGGTTATGCTTTTAACTTACGGTCCTCTCTTACGTGAGTTCGACCGAGCTACCTAGTATAACCATTCTATGTACGAAGCATCTTAGTGCAAAGTTGTAAGTTTCTCAACGCATCGATTAAAACTTTGTAGAATTTAATCTTAGCAATTAAAATATAAGGTTTTCGAAAATTTTGTGTTATAAAGTTGTATGCATGCTTCTTTATACATAAGTTTTGATTACACGTCAAAAATTGTACCCTTTAAATTTAAGTTTATGCCATCTAATGATATGAAACACTTGAAGTTGTAATTTAGTTATGTGAGACCTTGATCTAGATTACAATAACAAGGTGAATTATTTTGTTGTGTGAGACCTCAGCTTTATGATTTGCAGTTTCTAAGTTAGACAACTTAATTAAGTTAGTTAGTGAGACCTATGACTTAAGGCATAAGATGGGATGAAACATGCTTACGTTTTGCATTAATTGTTTTGGCAAAATTGTAAATCCCATACTTTCTAGGAATTGCAAACTTGTTTGTCAATTATTGTTCTTCGACAATTACCTATTCTATACTTTCATCACTAGCAGATCAACTGATGTGGTGAAACTATGAAAATGAGGGTCCTAGATTCAAGGAAAATTCTATGGTTAATATGAATATTGACCAAGGGTATTTTATTTTCTTGAAAGATTTAAATTATCGAAAATACTAAAAAAAAAAATTGAATTTTGTTAATTCTTTTGATTGTATTAATGCAACATTAAACCGTAAACATAGTTTGGGCTTTGGTAAATTGATCTAGTTACGTTTTCAAACGAATGTTTGATCAAGAAAAATTTACTAAAGACAAACATAAACTCTTTCCATGGAAGAAGAGTGTGACTCAATCCTATTCCTTTTCATGATTGAGAAAGGTATGTTAGGAACATTAGAATTGTCTAAATTCTAATATAACTCATAGCAACTTTAATAGTTAAGAAAATTGCACACCATGTTTTCCTTAAGAGATTTCATTACCCTCTGTTGGTGATTGAATTCTTATATGACATTTTGGTCAACTAGAAAACATGTTTGATATTATATGAGTTATTACATTAGAATCTAGACTAATTACCGCAAAATTGGTAAAAGACAAACTAGTATATTGTATCTAGTTGTTTTGATTTGACGAATTAAAGGTGCTACACACCATTGTGGGGATAGTAGACCTATTAAGGAAGAAATTGCATGCTCAATTTTTCAAGTTAATAGTATGATGGATGATTCATCATCTACAGAGTAGAATACACTCTTTTAGTACCTAAGTAATTGTTACGAATGGTATTACAAAGGGGTAGCAACGTAATAGCATGCTATTTTCACTGGTTAATGAAACACTTACGATGTTGTCAAATCCGGTTGGAGTATGGTGTATTCTTGAATAAGACATTATTGTAACGTTGTCTAATTCGATGGGAGTTACAAGATTTATTATCTTGGTAGTAACTCGATTATTTCTAGATTTTCTTGAAATAATACATTACGCTCAAAAATGTAGACATTCATATTCTCAAGGATAGTCATGAACATTTCCTTGATAATTAAGTGCTCCTACATCTACTTGTAATGCTTATATATCTATGACACTATCATATTGCTCACATAAACAAACGAATGTCATGGTGTTTATCGCTATATGGTGTTGTTCTATGCACAAGTGGGAGAAGTATTAATTGTGTGCAAAAGAACAAACACATACAAATATGACTAATGGATTCTCTTGATCGTAAGATAAGAGATTAACGTTCTAATAAGATTGACTTGTTTAGAACATGTGTCAAGATCATAGCATAGACTACTTTTATGTCTTATGTCATTAAAATTATAGAAACACTTGAAGTTACATTTTAGGTTAAGTGAGATCTTGGCTAGATTGTAATCTCAAGGTAAATCACCACTTGTTGTGGGATCAGGTGTGGATGATTTGCAGTTTCTTAAGTTGGACACTTCAACGGATGACATAATTAAAATAAAGTAATCTAATGCTATTTTAAATATTTGTGTATTCTTGGAATGACATAAATAGTTTATTAACTTGAAAATTAATTAATTGAAATCATGGCGTGGTGTTCATAATAACTTTAAATTATACATGGTTATGTGTTTCAGATAGACTACAAACATGAAGTCTTTTAAAGACTTATAATATAAAGTAAGATACTATAATCATTATGTCTTTTGACTTGGTCAAAGAATACTTATGTTATAAAACATGCAATTGGCTTGGATATTCTATTATACCATTAAGTTGACTTAGTTGGTAAATAGGTAGGCCAAAAGGAATATGTTTATCTTAAATATTGTTAGATTGTCTTACAATATTAATTCTAATGAAATCTTGTATGTATATGGAATGTTCGATTAGAAGAATCAAACATTTGTCATATTGTTTGATTCAAGATAACTATATCCTACTTTCTTCCAAAAGTTATCAAGGTTAGAAAATTGAGTATTGATTGGATATACTTAATAAACTCAAACCTAGAAGATTAATAAGACACCATTTTAGTATGGAATGAGATGAATCACATTGAGTCTTATATTGAAGTTCGATTTGTTAAAACTACTTATGGAGTAGGTTATTAACGAATAAGATTTCTGAACTGTCAATGTGTTTTGTAATATCCCAAAAGAAAACAATTTGGTGTTGTTCTACTTGCTAAAGTATTTATAGATAGTCTTTAAATTACAAAAGCAAGTGGGAGTTTTGTTTAGATCTTGAAGAGATTAAATTACAATTACAAAACACATAATCTTCTAAAGCACACTAGTGAATATCATGATGAGGTCATATATGATATACCTCAAAATGATGGAATTCTCATTCATAGATCCACAATGATATCTCAAATATTTGATATGATGAGAAATATGAATTACGGGATCATGGTAAACACTGTTAATCATAATGATATATTACCTAATATTGAATTGTGGTAAATTATTCATACTATGAATGTTAAGATCTTTGTCAAAAAGATAATCAACTTTGGAAACTTGGTTTATCTTGATAAAGATGAGTTTCTTCAAAGGAAGGAAAACCCTAGTGGTTTAAATCTTTGTGTAGAAATCATATGGACAATATTGTACTTGTGTTTAATGCATGACTCGTGACAAGATTATTAATCACACTTAAGCAATTAACGTGATTGAATATTCTTTCCTTGGCACATTAAATATATAATGATTATAATTGTCATACTTATTTTCATTGATATGAAAATGACAATGGAATATCAAAACTATTTGTTATGTGATTACTTTTGCGAGGACGATAAGTAATACAAATGAGTTTTATGAATTCACATAATCTTTGAAATGTACAAGCGCAAGAATCCATGAATGGATATATGCATGCATCTAGGAGATGATTCTTATGTTTAACTATTAAATCCAAGTTTTGGTTTAAAATTAAAATAAGATAATTTCTAAATATTCACGAAAGCTAGTGGGAGTATTATGTTTATTTTCTTTAAATCTTATATAATGTGGGTAGTAACATTCCATCTAAGATAAAATGTTAAGTTACGGTTTGGAATGGAACTTCACTTGAAAGATTTAGAAAATAAGACATACAACCTTGGAGTATATGTTTATTGTTAGTAAACATGGCGGTATTAAATAAATGAGTCTAATAGAACATGATATATCATTTGGAAATGGATATGTAGAACATGAATTAAATCTTTGTTTGACATATGGATTTTCATATACATCATGTTATTGTTGTATCATGCTTGAATGCAAGATGATTTGACAACATTGATATCTAATGAAGTTATTAGATAACTAGTGTAATGAATATTCTAACGGAATATGTTTGAATCTAGAATTACATTCCTCACTGGTTTGCTCTCAAAATTCTATGGATGAGCAATACAAGAATTGTTGCGTAATTGTCATAGCCAACAAACTTGAAAGTTTGGAAGGCATCAAACATTACACTGTAGATATTGAAGTTTACGAAATTTTTAAAGAGCATATTGTTGTTTGTATACAATGATGATGGTATAATTGAGATGACACTCAATACTAGTCATGGGAGGATTTCATTCTTGTAAATGGCCATGTGAACTAGTTGTGCTAAACTAATAGCATAGTTGCATTATACAATAAAGAATAAGAATACTTTAAACTTTAAAAATGTTTGAAAGTTTGATTGTCATAAATTGGTGCTTGAGGATGTCACACACTTTATGAAATATTATGTGGCAATATCAAGATATTTTGAATGCACACATACAAGAACTTCACTAGTTGAATTCTTGAAATAAGTATTCTCAAAATTCCAATAGATCAAAGTTAGTTGAAATTATGCCTTGTCAACAAGTATGATTGTCATTACTTGAGGCATAATTCATTAACAAGTATTATCATGCATTGATCTATTTAGTATTTGGATAAGGGATGTTTTGAACAAATATTATTTAAATGAAATAAAATATTGGTTATGTTTATTTTCATTTTCTTAATATTATATCCTATATTTGCATGTTTAATCCGTGAATAACTTATGTTATTCTAAATAGTCCGTTGTCGATCAATGATGTGGAATGTCATTGAATTAAGACAAATCGAGTTTTAGTAGAATATACTTTAAGTATATTGATGCGTGGGACATGCCAATTCATGATATTCAATGAATTGAATATAGGATGATCCCAACTTTACATGATTATACTCTATGGATCTTTGTCATTAAGTATATCATGAAGTGTTTATCCTCGGACTTGAGATACCGGATAATCATTATGAATGTAGTGCATTTGTGTAAGATAGTCTAACGCTATCCGTGAATCGGTAGTTATAAGGGCTATTTTCGGAAGTGTTACAAAGTTCATGAGTTATGTTTGTTTCAAAGCATAATACTATATTTGGGCCCCTCGTAGGGTTGACAAGATGTTTGTAAGGCCTTACCCAAGATCTATCCGGAATACGTTCGGATGATTTGGTAATCTTGTTCAATCAAATACAACGAAAATGAATATTAACTTATGAAATGACTTGATCCATATTCATAGTTAATGTAGTATTAGTAACAAAAGGATAAGTAAAATGATGAATCATTAAATGGTTTTGTCCAGGAGACCATACTCGATTCGATCTGGGGGCATTGACGTGTTAAAGCTAGACTAACCAATGTCATTACTATATTAAGTAATATCCAAGTGGGAGCTGAAAGGTTTATGGATAATTATTAATATTAGTATGACCGGATTCGAACTCGAGACTTCGGGATTGCACACATTACGTATGAGAATCAATGTATAAATAATTAATATATAAAATGTTATATTTAATTATTTGATCACGAAATAAATACTTAATGATATTTAATATTTGACGAGTTTTGATTATCGGTCATTAAATGTCAACGGGATATGAAGAAAAGTTAACAAGTCAAGAGAAGGTTTTAAGAATCCTCTTTTGGGCTTGTGTTTGGCCGAAAACTATAGAATCCCACATCGGATATTATAGCAATCTTGACATCTACCATAAGGCTATAAATACATCCCTATGTATTCATCCTTTGGTACACTAGATCTCAATAGAAGGCCAAACTTCTTTTTCTTTCCTCTTGTTCTTGGTCGTGACAAAACCCCATGTAAGGATTTGCGAGTGACCTTGAGCATAACAAAGGTGTTTGGTTAATCTATTGTGATCAAGAAACTAGCTTTTCTCATTGATTCATTACTAATACGTGTGTACAAGAACGAAGAGCAAATACACTTGTGTTTGCATATCTTGGGTATTCGACTTTTGATGTGGTCGAATTATATAAACCCTAATTTATTAGGATTTAGGGTTTCTAGGTCGTTGATCTTAATTTGGGGCTTTCATGAACCCTAATTGCATTGATTCGCAAAAGGTACGCATATACTTTTAATTCGGTTAATTAATTTACAAGTATTATTCCTATTACTTCCGCTGCATGCTTTGATGATGTTTACTTATTTATATAATTGTTATGATTATTAAACCCAACACTTAATGTATCAACAAAAGAGCAACTCCGTCAGCACAACAAGTTACAACACCAAATGGCGGAGTACTTGTAAAGCTTTAGACGCCACTTAATTCGGAGAAACACTTTTTAATTCGTTTATATTTAGACAAGTCGAGTAGCTTTTGAATTCTTGCAATAATTGGTCTGTGGTAATTCAAAGGTCCTTTTTGTTTTTTGTTTTTTTCGTTTGATTATGAGGAGATAGATGGACATGATGTCATTGACCAGTGGTGAAGTAAGTAGACTTGGTAAAAAGGTTGTTGAGGTATTTATTGAAACTATTGTAGTGATCAATCATGTTATACAATAATTCAAAAGCTATCGTAGACTTGTATGTGAATGATGTGATACAATAATTGAAAAGTATTCTAGTACTCCTAGATTAAATGTGATGGGTACTTTTTTCTTGTTTCAGCAATAAATCAAAATGCAAGATTTGATGAATGCCGGGTAAAATTTAGGTGCATAAAATTGACATCCAATGCACAAATTAATAGCCTAGTATCTACAACATATTTTCTTGTAAATTTGATTTTAAAAACGGTATGCATTATGAAAAGTTGTCAAATAATTAGTCGGTATGAAACTAAAGCGGCCTAACTATGAACATAAAAACTTAGCATAATCTACAATAATACGAATGATAAAACTATAAAAAACAAAACATAATTATGTCTTGATGGTATAAAGTATAAACCAACAACAGGTGAGTTAGAACGGAACTGCGATCACAAGAACTCCAAGAAGCTTGTCAAAAACCCACACTTTGAACAAAAACATAGATTTTTTTTAGTAAGTTGAAAGTGTATTGATGGAACTATGGAAGTATCATTTTTAAACTCTACAAACGGAAGTTTTGAGATATCCATGAAAGATAATACGTGTTTTCCGGTCGTATAATACATTTTAGCGAAACTTTGCGTGATTTGATCACATCCCTAAATGTAGTTAAGACTTAATAAATCATAAATGTTAAATTTTTAGTTTTTGGTGATTTTTAGTTCTCTTCCTCACTTATTAGTTGTTTATGGGTGGATTTTTTTTAGTTTTGGTAGTTGATTTTGATGATGATCATCAATGTTGGGCTTCTTTAGAAATGTTTATTTTATGATAGGTTGATTTTGTTTTATGAGATTATGTGATTTTGACGATTGTGGTGTGATTTGGGGTTTCATCTTTTGGTCCGTTAGAACTTAGAACGATGGTTTTAAATTTTAGCTTTGTTGCCAAGTATTCAACTTGTTTTTATTGATGGTGAGTTATATATGATTTCATGTTGAATCATAAGAACAGAAACACAAACGTTTGATCGCTTCGAGCCTATGCACCATACACCCCCAGGATTATTGCAGTCTCAAGTAACGATTTATTGTAATCGAAAACAATAAACTGAAATGCGAAATTGGTTTGTAGAGAAACAAATGGGTTTGAAGATGGAATGCAACAAAGAAATCATCACAAAGAAGAGTGTATTACTTTTATGGAATTTGTTATGAAACTTGACTCATCTATTAATAGGTAAAACTCTACATTGTTTGAGCCATGACTTAGTTACTTTCACTTCATGTTTACGTGTGTATGAATAGTTGTCTAAGTAATTGATTTCAAATTAAAAGTTAATCAGTGATGTTAAATTTAAACGCACATCATATTATGCCACATGCAATTTTTTCTTTCATTGCATTCTTAATATATAAATAAGTACGCATAGTATTACCTCAAAGTACACTTTATTACAACTAATAATATCATTACTAGCTAGCAACATATATTGTACCCCCAACGTACATTATCCCCTTAATCCCTTATCATATAAGGACAGTAGAGTGAAACATGATTTTCGAAGCAGTTGATACATTCAGCGTTGGGACACTTCTCCCCCGTATGCCCCGTCTCTCGACACAGGCAACAAGAATCTGGACACACCCAACCGATGTGTCCAACTTTCTTACAGTTAAAACACTTGATATCCACACGACCCTCATTAGGACAAGGGTCAGCAATGTGGTCGTACGAGCCACATTTGAAACATGATGGGAGATTGTCATCATCGTAGGTACTCGAACCAGCACGACCGTGGTTGGTACCCCCACCACCAGAACCTGGACCAGAACCATCACGAGAGTTGGGAACGCTACTGCCAAAGTTTTCACTGCTAGTACCAGCCATTGTACCTCCAAAAGAATAGATATTACGTACAAATTAAAGTTAGCTAGCTAGTAATCACGTATAATTAAAACGTACTGACGATAATAATCAAAATTAAAACTATAAAGAATCTTACTCTGAATATGTGAAAGAGGATGATGTGTTTGGAATAAGAGTTTAGGGCTAATAAACGATCGTTGGTGTGAAGAGAAAAGGTATTCGGGTTTACTTAAGATGGGATGCTGAATAATGAAACGAGGCAGGCTTTTGAATATATATATAGGTCCAATACTTTGCGATTGCAAGGGTTAAGTTTGATATTTGTAAATTTAAGTCGAAAACTATAATACTCCTTCCGTCTCAAAATTACGAGAGACGAGATTTATTTAGTTTAATAAAAGTGATTTCATTTTAATTTTCAACTACTCAAATTGAATATTTCCTCACAAAATTTTCTAGTTTTTACTTAAAAAAGAAAATTAACAATTATTTAGATACATTATGAAGAAAAAAAATATGGACTATAATTTTGAGACAGAGAGAGTACTTTTTTATGCGTCGATCCTTGTAGTTTGTGTAACACCCGAAATTCTCCAACACAATGGTCCACAAGGACCACAAATAGCCCAATAAAAGCTCCAAGCTTACATACACTAGTATTCCTCGATCTGATGGAGACAAATACAAAACCATCATGCATCGTTATGATTTATCATAACTCATAGTATCATCGCTATCAATATTCATTGTTACAATATTTGGTAACAAAGTTGTTGAGGTATTTAGTCAAACTATTGTAGTGATCACAATAACTCAAAAGAGTTGTAGTGATCAGTCATGTGAATGATAAGATACTTTTTTCTTGTTTCATCAATAAATCAAAATGCAAAATTTGATGAATGCCTGAATAATCTAGGTTGCATGTTGGCATCCAATGCACATATTAAAAGCCTAGTATCTACAACATGTTCTTTTGTAAATTTGATTTTAAAACTTCCATAAGCATTATGAGATGCAGGGCCGTCTTTGAGGATGTGGAAGGTGATCGCCTGCGCCTAATTTTAGGGTACCAAAATTTGTCCGTTAATAATTATATCGTGTGTGAGCGTAATTTTCACGAAGAAAAAAGTATTTAGATGGAAAAATATCTTAAATGAGTAATATGTTAGAACGTTTAGATAACTAATTGCATTATATCTTATAAACGATGACACTTTATATATAATATTGCTTAACGAAATGTCTCATTATATAATTTCGTATAGGACCCTCAAAAATTTCGCCGATTCATAAGACAGCCCTAATAAGATGGAGAAAGTACTTCGTCATAAAATTAGTTGTATGAAACTAAAGCGGCCTAACCATATATTTTTAAAAACTTAGCATAATAATCTAAAATAATACGAACTATAAAACGATAGAAAAGAAAACATAATTATGTCTTGATGGTATAAACCAACCACAGATGAGCCAGAGCGGAACTGCGATCACAAGAACGAACTCCAAGAAGCTTGTCAAAATCCCATACTTTGAAGTGTTAGCGATCAACAGAAGCAAGTATATGTGCACGGTATGTAACCCTCAATCAAACGTTTATTGAGTAAAGAAAGAATGGCGTACAAGACCTTCAACCCCTCATCTCTATTTATCGAGAATGAGAGTTTTATAGCGACTCCTAATACACTTAGGACTTTAAGGTCGACTGTGACTCCAGATAAAGGAATAGACGCGTTTACTTGGAAGATAAGCAACATATAAACGACCGGCGTGCTAATACTAATTCTAATATATTCGCCTAAGACACCAACTAGACATGACAATTAATTAACACCTAGACTTAAAAATATGCTAATAGTACAAAGATTAAATTGATAACTTATCTTGTACATTATGTTAAAAGTATACAAAGTTATGATCGGTCACAAAGAAACTGTTAAAACAAAACTGGCTTTATTAAGAATCAACCCAACTAACCTTCTCTTATGGTTGATTCATATGAGTTTTATAATACAAAATTAAAGAGTTTGATTACAAAGAAAAACTTAACAAATAACAGAATACGACTGTGTGTAAATGACACACAGAGAAAACCCTAAAAAAGTAATCTATCAACGATAGAATGAGAGCTTTTATAGCTGTGCTTGATAGAGTATCTTCAACCTGTCACTTTAGCTCCTTCAACTTTATCCCTTGTACTTTAGAACTCTTATTATTAGAACCTGCACACACAACAAACAAGAAAACAACTTCTACAAATAGCATAACAAGCCCTCAGCTTATTACACAACTTATAACTTTCAGCATTCCCCCTTAAGTTGAGGCTTGTAAAAAATTCTCAAGTTTAACAGCTCACGAAACTTCCTGTGTTTAAGAATACTCAAACCTTTTGTAAAAATATCAGCAATATTATTTTTAGATTTGACTTTAATAGTCTTGATAACACCATCAGAAATTTTTCTCTTGTGAAAAATAAGTCAATCTCAAAATGCTTTGACCTTTCATATAACACACGATTTGCAGCTATCTGCATTGCACTACTATTATCACAGTGCATCTCTACAGGTGTTTCAACCTGGACTTTAAGATCCTTACAAATCTTTAGAATCCACATAATTTCACAAGTTACATTGCACATAGCTCTGAATTCTGCTTCAGCAGAAGACCTAGCCAAAACAGACTGTTTTTTGCTTTTCCAGGAAACAAGATTATTGCCTAGATAGACAGCAAACCCAGTCAAAGATTTTCTGGTAACTTTACACTTTGCCCAATCTGAATTAACAAAAACTTTCATATTACTATTGCCACTTTTGCTAAACAATATTCCTTTGCCTGGTGATTCTTTAAGATATCTTAACACTCTAAAAGCAAGTTTGGACTATGCGTAACTTGACTTAAATAATGAAATGCATAAGACAAGTCTGGCGTAGTCAATGTTAAGTAAATAAGTTTTCCATCAAGGTTTTGATAGTTATTAATACCAAGCAAAGGCTCATCCTTTATCATTCCTTTTAGTTTATTTTTATCATACACATTAACAGATTCCATAGGTATCTTACTTGGTTTACATGCAAGCATACCAAACTCATTAAGTAACTCCAAACAATACTTTCTTTGAGTCAAACACAATCCAATATCATCATTCAAAACTTCAATACCCAAAATATACTTGAGTTTACCCAAGTCCTTAATGAGAAATTTAGTTCTTAAAAACTGTTTGAACTTTTTAAATTCAGAAACATTGTTACCAGTTATAACAATGTCATCCACATATACCAGCAAAACTAAGAACACATCATTCTTAGACTTGGTAAACAAAGAGAAATCATTTTTGCTTTGGCAAGATCCATTTTCTTTTAAACACATGTTAATTTTTCATTCCATTTTCTTAGAGCTTGTTTCAAACCATATAAGGATTTATTTAACTTGCATACCCTTTTATCATTTTCATCAAAATAACCTTGAGGTGATTGCATGTAAGCATCCTCATCAAGCTCACCATACAAAAATCATTATTAATATCAAGCTGATACAATGGCCAGCTATTCTGCACAGCAATACTTATGATAATTCTCACAGTTACAATTTTAACTACTGGAGAAAATGTTTCTTCATAGTCTATTCCTTCTTTTTGATTAAAGCCTTTGGCTACAAGCCTGACTTTATATCTTTCAACACTTCCATCAGATTTATATTTAATTTTCCATACCCACTTGCAGCCAATTACTCTTCTCCCAGCAGGGAGTTCAACAATAACCCAAGTGTTATTTCGATTAAATGCTTCCATTTCAATATTCATAGCATCAATCCATCTATTTTCTTTAATAGCTTCATTATATGTTTTAGGTTCAATAACCTTATTGAGATTAGTAGAAAACACGTAATTTTCTTTTTTTAAGGTTACTGTAGTTAACGATTTATCAATGCTATATTTAACCTTTTTGTCCAAGACATAATCATTTAGCTTAACTGGTTGACTTGTTTTTCTACTAGACTTTCTAGTATAAGTCCTAAGACTAGCTTGTCTATCAGGTGTCACAACAACATCATGAAACAAATCATTAAATTCTTGATAGTAGTCATCATCACCCTTAGAAATTTTATCATTATCAACAAGTGTTTCATTCTCCAAGTCATCACTGATGGCTTCACCTGTGACATCAGGATGCTCCACCTCATCCTGAACAATGTCATCAGGAGTACCTCTAAGTGAAGATTGGTCTATGACTTCACTAAATTCAGGAATCTTAACTCACTCATTCTCTCTCTTATCATCATAGGGATCATTTGATGACCCAAGGCCAGAGTTAATTTTTGTTGACTATTTGTATTTTAAAATTCAAATTCAAATTTTTTTTTACAGAAATGTGTTTAAAAGGAAACATAGTTTCATAAAACTTCACATCTCTTGAGTATAAAATCTTTTTTGTTTCTAAACTGAACAATTTAAAACCTTTTTTTATCAAAAGAGTAACCAATAAAAACACATTTCTCTATCCTTGAAGAAAATTTATCAAAATTATTTAAAACAGTTGAAACACAGACATCCAAAAACTTTTAATAGAGAGAGATTTGGTTCACACTTATAGATAATTTCATATGGTGACTTTCCAGACAAACCAGAGGTAGGTGTCTTGTTAATTAAGTAAACAGTAGTTAAAACACACTCACTCCACATGTTCAAAGGAATTCCCCCTGAAACATGAGGGCTCTAGCTACATTTAATAAGTGTTTGTGTTTTCTTTCTGCAAAACCATTTTGTTGAGGGGTATAAGAACATGAAGTTTGTTGATGAATAACATTATCTTTACAAAACTTATCCATATTTTAATTCACTTACTTTGAACTTTATAAGGACCCCACACATCTAAGTGAACAATCTGTCCAACTTCAGTGGTTTGATGTTCACTAAGAGGAAAATGGTCTCTAGTTTGTTTAGCCTTGTGACACACATCACAAGGATCATTATTAGAATCATTATCAATCTTAAGTTTGTGTTTAAGAATATTTAGAACTTGGTCAGAAGGATGATCAATCCTATTATGCCATATACATTTAGATAAACAACAAACTTGAATGTTATTATTAGTTATCCTTTTACTTGTATTAAGAAAAAACAACCCATTACTTTGATTACCAGTCCCTATCTAGGTCTTAGAACAGAGTCCTGAAGAATATAAACATCTTCATCAAAAATGACTCTACATTTATTATCTTTGTTAAGCTTGTGAACAGACAACAAGCTAACTTGATATTCATGTACAACCAAGACATCATTAATGATCAATTTATCAGTCAATTTTAAACTCCCAACATGGGTTACTTTAGCTTTAGTACCATTAGGATGACCAACAATCATATTTAGGTTAGACACATCAACCACATTAAACATGTTTAACACTGTGTAAGTCATATGTTGACTTGCACCAGAGTCAATGATCCAACCAATATATATGTTATAAGTACTTATGTTGGTATTATGATTAAAAAACTTAGAATGGCTAAAGCCAATAACATTGTTAATACCTGCAATGTTTGCAGGCATACTGCTGCACCCAGATTTGTCACTGATCAAAGCCATTAGCCTTTGATATTGTTCATCTGTAAATGAGTTAGATGAACTAGCTGGACTATCCTTATGCCCTGAAACAGTATTGCTACTAGCATTGTTTTGATTAGTGCCATTTTTCTTTTGAAAACCAGATGGATATCCAACTAGTTCAAAAGATCTATCAGCAGTATGACAATTTCTTTTACAATGAGTACAAACTAAATTAGGCCTATTAAGCCTTCTAGATAGAGTATTATTATTAACATTTTGTTCACAAACTACTCATTATATTTTTGATTCGATTTGGATGCAAATGCAGAGTTATCAGTCTTAGAACTTGAATGAGATGGAGTACTCCTGTGAGACTCATCTCTAGACAGAGTGGCAAAGGTACTCTTAACATCATGAATAGAGTCAATGGTAAGAATAATGCTCCTAATGGGAGCATAAATCTCATCCAAGACCCATAAGAAACTGCATTAGCTTAATAAGCTGATTATGTTTCTTGAGTTTTTCAGAACCTGCACAAGTGCAGTCTAAACTTTATAGTTTTCAAGACCTTCCAATTCAAAACTTATTAAAGGAATTCCACTAGTATCATTACGATGCAAGAACATAAGGTCAAACTGATCAAGGTGATTTTCACCTGATCCCTTAGCTTCATCACCATTTTTCCCAACCATGATGATGAAACAAAATAAAAAACAGAAAAACAAACAAATACACCTTATAACGCCTAAAATCACAAGTAACCACCAATAACTAACAACTCCTTCACAAACAAATCCCTTAACCTACATGATAACATCAAATAGTCCTGACTTTTAAGTGTCAATTTCCCCCGATAATGCTCATATTTTATATCATTTATATGGATTTACACTTGTATTCCTTTATATTTCACTTTCAGGTAAATTATGAGCATTGGAGCTTATGAGACGCGGATTTGGAGATTTTTCTAACGATTTATGATAGTATGCCAACTGTGAAGAAGCTACGGCGTATCTCATCCTCTCACATTACGCCATAGCTAGTGTTTTGACTCAGAAGACCAACTTAACTGCAATTACGGCGTAACTCCCAACTAAGGTTACGCCATAATCATCTAGGTCAAGAAATATTTCGCGCCTCCGTCAACTACGCCGTAACTCCCCACATTCATTACGTCGTAGTCTACCCAAAATAGTTCTGTATTGAAGATACGGCGTAACCTTTTCCAAGTGTTACGCCGTAACCTGCTTAACGAGAGTTTTATTTGGAGGATTATTGAAGTTACGGCCTAACTCTCAACTCAAGTTACGCCGTAACTAGGATCGTGCCTATAAATACAAGCCCTAATTTTTGCATTTCACATCATTCACTCACAACTCAAAGTCAGAGAACGTGAAGAGGGTTCCAAAGGCAGATCATTCGGAGCATGTGGAGCCATCTCTAACGGAGGAATCATTCCATATCGATAAGCATTAGCGATCATTTCAATCTTTTACTTTCGATTCATGTCTTTCATTATGTTAAACATCGAATTAATTATTTCTTTTAATATGATCGGCTAAGCACCTTTGGTGCTAGCCTAGATATGATTCCTTGAATGTTTTGTTTATGTTTTCATGCTTCCGTATAATTGTTTCTAGTGTATGCATGCATAGTTCGTTGGTAGTTACCCTAGCTTCGGTAGTTTTTTGAAATGCGGTCGTATCTAGTTGCTTAGAAGAATTGACCAACTGACCCTAAGTAGTTAGGTAGAGTTGGGAAGGGTAAGAATTGACCAACTGACGACCCTTCCCCGCTTGTGCGAACAAACCAAATGATCATCGGTCGTCAGAATTAACTTAATAAGTTAGGGATGAGTGTCTAAGATGCTAGCGCCCGAGCACTCATTATTTCGAATCTTGCATGTAGGGTACTTAATGACTTGGCTTAGGCGACTAAAAACCACTCGACTCCCAAGGGGTAAACCTTTGACATCGGGTAGGAGCCTTTGTTGATAGGTTAGCACGAATTAACCAAATGTTGTCCTAGCGATTTAAACCCCCACTTGAATCAATTGGAAGTAATAAAACATGAACATTACATGATAGGATGTGTAATTAGGTTAGCACACTTCCCCTCTATTGATCACAACCTATATTTACTTTAAGCGTTTTATTTCTTATTTCTTAGTTAATTAATTATTTCTACCTCAAACCAGTTAAAACCAGTGACACGTAGACTTAACTAGAATACGCTCACACAGCTCTTGGGACGACTTCGGTTTTACCGATTACTACACTACACACGACCGGGTACACTGCCTGTGAGTGCATAAGGTGGACCATAGGTAAACGAGATTATTATAAATATTAAAACCTGGTCAGAAATCCTGCATCAAGTTTTTGGCGCCGCTGCCGGGGAGTTATATTAGGATTTTTATTAAGTCTTATATTCTTGTTTTCTCACGATTTCTTTTAAGTTTCAGGTACCATGGCAGTTGTGGACATTGATAACCTCACTCTTGAGGAATATTTGGCTATGACTAGGGATGAACAAGGGTCGGGGATCGTTAGGCCGGCTATTGGAGCTGAAGTCCATTTTGAGATCAAAGAATAGTTTATGAGGGAGCTACGTGCTAACCCTTTCTCCGAAAATAGAGTCGAAGATGCTTATGAGCATGTTGAAAATGTCTTGTACATCTGATACGCGTACAACGCGCGCTCGGGGTCAAAGGAACTTCCTTTTCGTCGAGCAAGTTTTTCAACACCCTATGCAGTGAACCTAATCGTTGTAGTGTAGTATTAGGGTAAGCCTCGGGAATTGATATCATTCTCTAGGGGAATAGGAATGCTAGTGAGAAATTATTACGCTAAGGTTGGGGTTGAGGAAGATTATTTTTTATCTTTTTATATTTTTTTTAGAAAATTGAAAGGTAAGAATCTCGGGGTAATGGATTTGGGGGGTTGGTATTTCTACCGATTAGTCTACTTATCTGATCTAATTAACTAAGCTAAGGTGAGTGTAGTCTATGTCTATTGTTGTGTGCTCTTATGATGATTTAAAGATGTGTTTACTTAGATGCTATTACTCCCTAGTTATCTCCTATTGATGGTTGAATTGTCACGTCCTTATTCTTAACGCGTTGTTTCTTCTAAGGTCGTAGGGTATGCGTTTTTCCCTAACTCTTTGAGACTACCTTAAGGTTATTGCCTACGAAATCTCTAGGATTCATTAACTAACTCTAAGGTTACCTTTGGATGTTTAGCCTACAATAACTCTAGGTGATTATAAACTAATGTTCACAAAGATTACTCAAGCATTAAAAACACAACGAATGACCTATCGCAATACTAGGTCAATCACAATTAAGATAAGAGACAACCAATCAATATTCAATACCTAGGTTTCATAGATCTAAGCAAACACACAAGTAAATTAGCCGGATATGGAAAACATGCAAGCATACACACAAACAATTGAAGACATAATTAAATTAATGAAGTAAATCACTTATCTTGTTGTAAAATAGGGTATGGAACCCTAAGATCTCGCCAAGACGACCAAAGTTCGGTTTAGGTTTTACTCCACAAAACTACCTCTCTAAAATTCTGAAAATTCGAATTATATATATAGAGTTACAATATGCGACGGCGTCACTCTTTATTTGTGACGCCGTCGGGTCGCCGCCATTCGGTTTTCGTCTTGGCCATGTCAACTCTGTAAAAGCGTCACCTTATGGTCGTGACGCCGTCGGCTTCATCTTCTGACGCCGTCGGGATCCAAATCTAGGTCGTCTGAGTTGTGACGCCCTACTCTTTAAAACCTGATGCCGTCAAGTGCAAAATAGCAATTAACTTATCCAATTGACTTTTCATTGATGGATTGTTTCATCGAGATTCAATCTTCTGAGTCGTCACAAAGTGTGTTGCGACGGCGTCGCCATTTGGCTATGACGCCGTCACCTTCAGTTCCAGCAGCTTGAGTGTCTCGATTCTTGACTTTGGCCATTTTCTTCATATATTCGCGCCTTTTCGTCCGAATAAGTGTCATTCCAGCAATTTGCCTTCAAGAGACCTAAAAAGTGAAAAGGAACAAAATTAAGCAGTAACGGATACAAAAGTGATCGATTAACGGCTTAAATGACCCCTCAAAAGTGTACCTTTTAAATCCTTATCAACATCGCAAGCCTTTTCAACATACCTGGTGTTTCTCATGACGCGGTTATGCTTCGAGTATTCCCCATAACACTTACTGGGGCAGCAAGAAGATGGATTGATAGATTGCCCGCCGGGACGGTTGATACATTGGCTCTCCTAAAGAAACACTTTATCCAAAGATATTGTCCTCCTTTGAAAATATCAAATCAACTCATGGAGATCTATAATTTTAAGAAAGAAGGCGATGAGACGTTGTATCAAGCTTGGGATAGATACAATGATCTTCTTTACAAGTGTCCCACTCATGACCTAAACAACCAGCAAAAGGTCAATATTTTCTACAAAGGTATCAATATTGCTACAAGTCAAATGCTGGACTATCAGGGACCAATTCCGGGGTTGACCCCTACTCTTGCCATTAAAACCATTCAAAAATGGTTGATCATTCTCAAAAGTGGCACGATGGAGGAAGCCAAAGAAGCCTAGGCGGAAATCTTGATGGTATTGCCGCCATTACAAACAAGCTTGAAAATCTTGGTCGTGACATGCTAAAGCTCAAGGAAAGTGTTAACGCTATCCAAGTAGGATGTGAAAGCTGTGGTGGAGGACATCTCACTAAAAATTGTCCTCTTATTGACGATGACAGTAAAATTGAAGAAGTCAAATATGAGGAAGCAAATAGACCATTCCAAGGGTCAAATGGAAACGGGAATGGTTATTGTTGGTCCAAAAATTGAGTAAATCTTGATAAAAATAAATATGAACTTCATTAATAATGAATAACAATTCATACAAGATTTCTCAATACCAACTAGACTACATGATAACATCCTCAACTTTTTACGGGGATAATTTCGGTATATTATCCCCATTGAATGACAAATAAACTCTCATTGATCCAAGCTATGCTTGTGTTTCAATGAGAGGATGATCCTATCAACTAATACTATGTATTATGTTTGTTTAGGAATGCATACTTATCTATTACAATTACAGACATATATATGAACAAAAGATACAAAGACTTGTGGTGGTAGGTGACATGTGGTCCCTCATGTGGTCCATCTTCTTCTACTTTTGGAAAAGCATCAACCACTCTTTTGAATGAGTCATAACAATGTTCTCACTTCTTTGGTAAAGTCTTGTACTTGTTTGACTTCTTCTCTTGAAAGTTCCCACCCATATATTTTCAGTCTGTATGTAGAGATAGCGTCTTCAGGATCACTGAGACATTTGTCAAAATCTCAGTGTCACTGGTGTTGTTTGTAGCTCATATATTTTACTCACCGACACCGTATCGGTAAGTAAAGAGCATCGAACAACACTCACCGATTCTTTATCGATGAGTCACTCACTATTTATTTAGTGAGTTAGGCTATTTTATTTTCAAATCTTGTTCGGGGTGATTGGGTCAATTTATTGGATCCAACGGTCTCCCCTATTTGAATATACAAATAGCCTAAAAAGATTGGTAAAAGGTGTAAGACTGAGGGTTCAGTCTGAGGGTTCATGTTGTTCAGTGACTGGGGTTCAGTTCCTAGGTTCAGTGACCATGGGTTCACTATGATGCTAAGAGGGACCTGGTTCATTTTAGATACATCAGTGTCCTTTCTCTTTTGCAATTCCTTGAAGGACATTTTAATCAATCAAGTGAAAGGACCTGGTTCAATTTTTTGATACATCAGTGTCCAGTTTCTTTTGTCACTTGACTATGTCAGAATTACAACACATTTATTTATCACTATACAAACACCCTGGATACAATAATATATCCTGATAAATTTTATTAGTCACCCTGGGTTTTACCACACTCTTATGCTTGCAATCCTGAATCTTTTGTAACCTGAAGGACCATTTTCAACCTTTGAACTTCTTGAGTCAAGTTTTGTGATGTTTTTCATTTTCAGGGAGTGAGGTATATTGTTTTGAGATTTGGTTCGGGGTTTGTGTGTTATGGGCCCATCACGCTTCCACCGCGTAACTCTGAGAGATACAATTTGATCCGGCTTAGCCCAATTTCACCTTTCCTTCTTTCTTACTCATTTATCAGGCTCAGCCTAAATGATATAGCCTCTTGATCTTGTTACTCACTGAGTTACAACACTTCCTGAGTCAATCTTCACACCTTATGCTTTCGCTTTTATCGACCAAGTTTGCTTCTGCAACTTCCTTCAGCCTATGGCGTTTGATTTCGACTAAGGTGTTTTGGAGGTGGTGAATGGCTTTGGTTTCGATTTAGGTCTTGTGGTGGTGTAGGTTTGGGTAACGTTGGTGGTATAAGTGCATACTCTCCCCCTCAAAACTACTATAGTAAGAGCAGTTTTGAAGTATTTAACCAGCCCTTCTGATGCATCATACATCAACCACATACCCTATCTTTAGCTCTATGATGTACATATGCATTCATACACCATAGTTCAGGGACTAAGAATCACCATGAGTTTAGGGACTCCGGTGTTTTTCAGGTTCAGGGAACCGATTAGTGATTGAGGGGAATTGGTATTTTTTCAGTGACCTGGTTCGCGACCTGGTTCAGTGTGTAGAGTACTTTAGGTTCATTACGTGAGGTTTAGGAAGTAGGTTTCAGGGGCTCATTTACCACAACTCCCCTGACTTGCAAACGCACAGCCTGATTAACACTCGCTACTCCACACAACTTTGACTCAAGATACTTTTCAGGCTCAGTATGAAAGCCACAAATAGTCCATGTATACCACATTCGTGTTCTTCTAAGAACTCTGACCTACCCCATCAGCCTCTTTACACCTATTCTCTCAACACTCCTTTAATCACAATATCAATCCGCCCATACCTATCCGTGAGTCACACGCTCACTGAGTTACAAAGCTATGATATCACTCCTTGATATCAATTTTCATTCAGAACCATCTCGCTGAGTCATATGCATCAGCTTACCGAAAATCGATCATACCCACACTCATACTCCCAACCCACAAATCTGATTCAAAACCCTTTATTCTTTCTTTCAGCCACCATTAGTCTGTTCCGGGTTGAGACTCTTCAAAGACTTCTCAGGGAGTCGGGTTTCAGGGGCTTGAATAACATTAAGTCATATTGGTTTCAGACACCTGAATATTCAGGCACTTCCTCGGAATTGGTTTCAGGGACTTGCTTGGTTTTCAGACTCAGAGTTCCATGTTACTCCTTTTTGGTTCAGGTTCAATACGAACAACTCATAAACACTCGCTGTGTCACAACATTCATATCACTCCCTGATACAATCCATACCCCCTGATTCTCAAGGAGAGCACCATTATTTCCCCCCATAGCTTATCCAAACTCCCCCACCATTTCTTTCAGGTACACTTACTTGAATTGAAACTGGTTCAGGCTTAGCCTGAAGCACACCTAATACTGATAAACTCATCAGGGGCTCGTTTAGCTCATCCCGCAACCAAGTGAGTTAGCTTCGAATACACATCCTGAGTTAACACAAGAACACTAATTCAATCTCCCTGATGTTGCAAAATCCACACAATCTATCTAAGCCCATATCTCATCTATCTGCTCACTAGTCAACGACCAAGAAATAGCGACCTTACACTAACCTCTGACCTTTCTTATTCCCAGAAACGACAACAAGTCCATCCCATCAGTGAATCCACAAAACAACTACAAATCCTGATTCAAACCGCCCTTTGCCAATTCAGTTAATATCAACACTGAACAAACCCATTATCACATTCTTTTATCAACCCCAACAACTAGCAATCCCAACAAAATCTTCATATCATCATAAAAGGTGAAACCCTTATACCATCTGTTGTCGCTGCTGTTTCTGATGTTGGTTGTGATTTTCGGTGATTGTGATGGTTTAATTTTTATCGATGGATGTGAATTGGTTTTTGGTATGAAGTTCTTGATTGTAGCAGATTCGTGTGAGCAAATCTTTTTTTGATCGAGAGTGGTGAGATTTTGATACTTATGATTTTTGTGTATGTTGATGATGGTAATTGAGGTATGTTTTTTTGTTTGTGATGGTTTTTTTATTTTTTATTTTTTTTTTATATTTTTTTTAATGAATGGGTTTTGGTATTGTGTGAAAGATCAAGAGTTATGACGTGTTTTTTTTGATGATAAGGTTTTTGTTGGATCTGTTTGTGTGTGTATAAATTGATAAACACGATTTGATTTTTTGTAGATCCGGATATGGGGTTTGTGTGTATGGATAAGATATGAGTGGTGGGTAAGTGTTACTTTTTGACTGATTATTTCAATCAGTGGGGTTTTTAGGTATGCTTTTGTCAAACAGTCAATATCAGTGAGTCTCTCCCCCTCAAAAGTTGCAACAACAGTAGCAACTTTTGAAGCTTTTCACACTAATATTAACATAGCTCAGAATGTTATCAGCAGTCATGAACGGATATGGATTAGAGAAAAATCCACCCGCTCTGATACCACTTGCTGGTCCAAAAATTGAGTAAATCTTGATAAAAATAAATATGAACTTCATTAATAATGAATAACAATTCATACAAGATTTCTCAATACCAACTAGACTACATGATAACATCCTCAACTTTTTACGGGGATAATTTCGGTATATTATCCCCATTGAATGACAAATAAACTCTCATTGATCCAAGCTATGCTTGTGTTTCAATGAGAGGATGATCCTATCAACTAATACTATGTATTATGTTTGTTTAGTAATGCATACCTATCTATTACAATTACAGACATATATATGAACAAAAGATACAAAGACTTGTGGTGGTAGGTGACATGTGGTCCCTCATGTGGTCCATCTTCTTCTACTTTTGGAAAAGCACCAACCACTCTTTTGAATGAGTCATAACAATGTTCTCACTTCTTTGGTAAAGTCTTGTACTTGTTTGACTTATTCTCTTGGAAGTTCCCACCCATATTTTTCAGTCTGTATGTAGAGATAGCGTCTTCAAGATCAACGAGACATTTGTTAAAATCTCGGTGTCACCGGTGTTGTTTGTAGCTCATATATTTTACTCATCGACACCGTATCGATAAGTAAAGAGCATCGAACAACACTCACCGATTCTTTATCGGTGAGTCACTCACTATTTATTTAGTGAGTTAGGCTATTTTATATTCAAATCTTGTTCAGGGTGATTGGGTCAATTTATTGGACCCAACAGTTATCGTGGAGGACCTCCGGCATATTACAACCGTGGGCCTTTCGGGGAAAGAAGATCTAATCTGGAGGATACGATCAGCAAGTACCTTTAAGACTCGACTAAGAGATAAAAGGAGCAGGAGGAATGGCTAAAGAACTTCCAAGAAAATACAAAGAAGAGCCTTGTTAGTCATGACGAATCGCTAAAAAATTTGGAAACCATGATTGGTAAACATAGCGATGAAGTACAAAGAAGGAATGAAGCACAAGAAAGCAAACCAATAGTATGCAAAGACATTTTTTCTAAAAATGATGCGTCTAACGATAATTCTAGCATAGTGCAAGAAAATGAAGCTGGAAGTTTTGACAGAAGCCAGTTACGCCGTAACCCCACATCCGAGTTACGGCGTAACTGGGATACTTGGTCCGACAAGTTTCTTGAATTTGATGAATCAGGAGCAAAAGTCATTGATACTAGGCCCGTTAATCCAAACATGGTCCCAAAATCCCCATCCAAGAAGAAGTACCACTGCTGCAAGGCAATACCAGTATACAATGATAAATGGTACGACCTTTGGGCCTCGTGTAATCCTCATAATGACATTTGCGGTGGAGGAGACGACAAAGAAAGGGTAAAAAAACAACAAGTACATGTGGTCTACAACAAACGATGATGAAAGGTTGATGAGATCCTCAATCGAGGACATAGAGGAACCCCCTATTAAACACTATTGCAATCCGATAATGATCGTGGAAAACGAATCTACGCGAGCATGGCATACATGTAATCCATTTCACGAGTATTGTAATGGGGATGGAAATATGAAGGTTGAAGAATGGACATGCCCTCATGAGCTAGAAAGACACGATATCAAGTTCGAAAATCTATCTTTTCATGAGCTAGAAAGACACGATATCAAGGTTGAAGAATTGGTATATGATATGATTCGGGGATGCTATTATTAATGCAGGTCTACTAAGGAAGCTCAAGCTCGACTACAAAGAACATTGCTTCCAATAGAGAGAGCTCATGGATGAAAAATCAATCACGGATGATACCTCCTGCAAAGATAATCCCTCAAGCAACACCAACGACAAGACAGTTCGAAAGCATTGGTGTGAGAAGGTAAAGACCGTTGGTGAAGTATTTTGGGCTTCGTGTAACCCATTTGACGAAGACTGTAACGGGGGGAGTAACATAGCTAGAGTTGGGGATGACGAATTTTTGTGGACCTCAACCAATGACAATGAGAGAACGGAGTTACCTTGGTTAGATAAGTTGGGATTTGACGATTGGGTTAAAATCAAGTATGAAAAAGTGGACACTTCCACTAAGGAAAAAAATTGGAAGGGTTGCATGAGTGAAGAAGACCCAAGTGAAGAGATTCCTCACGATACTATTGAGGTGGTGAATAATAATAACAAAGATACATGGGGTGATGAAAAAGAAGAGTGTAAGCGTGTGCTTATTGAGGAATTACTAGATGACGAATGGTTTAAAGGAACTGAGTCCGATGATGATGACATAGAGGGAATTATGGACTACCTTGAACTACAAGGTCATGACGGGTTCACTGATCCAGATGATGAGGCATACGAACAACGGAGGTGCAAACTTTTTGGTATTCCGTAAAAAAGGCCGCCACCAATAATAGGTGAAAATTTTGAAATAACAAAGTACCACTTGGGGCCGGACGAAAAGTTTTCATCTATTTTTTTTTATGTTTTTGCTTGTTTGGGTATGTTTTTTTTACGTTTTCATCCATTTTTATCCGTTTTCTATGTTTTGTTGCGTCGTCGCCCGGTTCCAGGGTCGTGACAACAATGTTGTTGTCCGTGGTCTAGACCACCTTCATAACATTCGGGCTGTAGTGTGGTTGTTCCAACCACATATAAAACAAGCATGACTTCGGATATGTCTTCACTTCGCATAAGAACTCGAACATCACAACTACTAGAATAGGGACCACTACTCCCTCTATTGCTAACCTCGTTCCACTTGCCTCTGAAATATCCACCGCTAGTACTAGCAATCGTATCATTTGAGGATGTGTTATTGAACAACTTGTGGACGCTAAAGATATTAATAACTAACACGCCAACACGTATGTTTGATGATATTGTGTCTCGCTCTTTTTTTTGTGTAGGTCTAGATGCAAGTCAAATTTTAGTTGGGTAGATTGGCTAAAGAATCCTTCACTTATTCATTTGTAATTGTTTTTTTCTTCTAGCTTCTTGCTAGTGTTTTAATGAAATCCGCTGTTCAAAAAAAAAATTAATAACTAACACGCCAACAAAGGTAAATCTGCCCTACAACAATATAGCTTATAAGTTATATGTTCGAAAACGTTTAGGGCATGTTTGGTAGAGGGAAATGGAAATGGAGAAATGGAAATGAATCAAATTCCTTTGTTTGGCATGTTAGAGAAATAAAAAAGTGGAGAATTGTGAAGAATTTGTAGAGAATTGGTAATGTAATTTTGTAACTTTCATTTCCACTACTTTTTGTTGAGAAATGAGAGAAATGAGAGTATTTTGTAAGATTTTTTTTAAAAAAAAATAAATAAAATTTTAAAAATATTTTTTTTTAATAATTTTTTTTTTAAATAAGTTTTTTTGAAAAATAAAAATTTAAAAAAATTACTATTTTTTAAAATAAGTATTTTTGAAAAAAAATTTTTTTTAAAATTTTTAAATAATTATTTAAAAAAAAAATTAAATTAAAGAAAGTAAATAAAATTTAAAAAATATTCTTTTTTAAATATTTTTTTTAAAATAATTTTTTTTAAATAATTTTTTTAAATAAAATTTTAAAAAAATAATCATTTAAAAAAATTTAAATTTTTAGAATTGTTATTTAGAAAAAATAATTTAAAAGAAATAATTATTTAAAAAATAAATAAATTTTTAGAGTTGTTATTTAGAAAAATAATTTAAAAAAAAAATCAACAAACAAATACATGTGAGTCTCATATGACAAAATGTTATTTATTTATTTTTTTCATTTCTCGGGTCAAGTCTCTGTTGTTACCAAACATTATAATTGAACAAAATTCTCTACTGATTTCTATTCTCTGAATTCCTATTCTCTGTTTCATTTTATTTCTCTGAAATTGTCTCTACCAAACGTGCCCTTAGTATTCGAGAAATGGTTGAGAAATGTAAACATGTTTTTAATTTTGTGTCTACAATCGCTTGACATTGTTAGTTCATTGTTTTTTAGTGAAGTCGATCCCTTCATTTGAACCTAGGGAATCATGTATATGAAATCTTAACTATGTTTGGATGGTATAACTTAAGTCTGATGAGACTTAACCATGCATCGTCCCATCGTTATCACTGTTGACCGGATTTGTCATAAATCATAATATCATAGCTATCAGGCTGGTTCCAGTAAGGGGACTCAATCCTCCTCATTTTCTCTGTCACGTCAGCTTTCTCTCTCCAGCGACCTTCAGGTGATTGGGTGCCCCAGTAAAACGACCTACACTACAAAAAACATACCCCACAAATATACATTTTATTTTAATTAAAACACACACACACAAACAAAAAAGAAACCAAGCTGAAGTCGATCGTGGTCACGACCAACATGTGTGAAAAATGATGCTCGATCGATCCCCTACATCAAGGCGATCGACCAAGGATCGATCGAGTTTGTGAAAAATGATGCTCGGTCGAGTGCTACTGCAGGCAGCCTCACAATTTGGTAAATAGGTTGTTGAGTTATTAATTGAAGCCCTCATATGATACAACGAGTGTGGAAACCCGCGCGATGCAGCGGGATTGGCTTCAAAGGACTTACTTTGTAGCGACACTTAAACTTTAGAGACTAATTTTGCCAGGTTGCTATAGTTAGCAATACAGGACTTTCCTTGCAACGTCGCTTAAATCTTAGGGACTATTTTTGCCAGATTGCTATAGATAGCAATTAATGATGCAGGACTTATTTTGCAGCGCCACTTAAACCTCAGGGACTGTTTTTGCCAAGTTGCTAAACTTAGCAATTAATGCATACCCACTTTGAGGGAAATGTACTCCCCATATTTAGTATATATATAGAATTTTTTGTACTCGTAGATTATTAGGGTGGTGGCAACGGGAGCGGGGTGAGCTGCGGGTTTGGTCCAGCCCGAGCGGCTACACCGCCGCCACCCATGCGGGCTCGAGCGGGCTATCGTTGCAACGGGTAAAAAGCTCGAAGCGGCATGAAGCGAATCTAGCCGTTCAACGGCTTAAAATATGTCCGTTGCATTCTTTTAAAAAAAAAAAAAAAAATTTCCATTTTCAATTTCATCTCTATTTAAACACAACCATTTCACATACTTTTTACAACAAAAAAAAATCAAAACTTTTACTCAAGCATATCACCAAAAATAATGAATTCATCTTCATCTTCATCTTCATCTTCATCATCGGAGTTTTCCTCCGAGTCTTCATCCGAACTCGTGTCTTCAACGGGTTCTACCATGTCAACCTTTTTAGCCGCAATGGATGCCCTCGAAGACACGGCAAGCTCAAGCAATACCCGGGGGTATATCGAACGTTTTCGTGAACAAGCCCAAGAAAATCTAATGAATGACTATTTCGTTGAAAACCCAAGGTTTCCCGCCAATGTTTTTCGTGAAAGATTTCGTATGAATAGAAGCTTGTTCGTAAAAATTGTTGGTGATATTGAAGCGAATGTCGAATGGTTTCAAGAAGGCTTAGACGCGAGGGGGAGACGAAGTTTCACGGCGTTACAAAAATGCACATCGGCCATTCGACAACTAGCAACGGGTGGACCTCCGGATAGATATGATGACTACCTAAACATGGCACGAAGAACTTGAGTTATTTTTAAAATGTTTGTGTTTCTAATAACTTGGTATTTTTATAAGTCGATATATTTTAAAATGTTTTCGTTTTTTATATTTGTAGTCGATTGCCTTGACAAATTTTGCGATGCGGTAATCCAATTATATAGGCGAGAGTTCTTACGTAGGCTCACATCCCACGACGTTGCACGGCTATTCGAGGCACATGAACAACGACATCACATTCCGGAATGCTTGGTAGCCTTGATTGTACACATTTCATCCGCGAAATTGTCCTCGACATTTGAAAGGTCAATATAAGAGGTGATCACCCATACCCGACTATTATGCTTGAAGCCGCCGCTTCATATGATTTATGGATTTGGCATTCGTTTTCGGTCCACCGGCTCAAACAACGATATCAATGTTTTGAATCGGTCCCATTGTATCTTACGGAGCGAAATAGAACGGCGCCAAACAGTTCATTTTATGTAAATGGACGACTTTACAATCGTGGATATTATCTTACCGATGGAATCTATCCTACGTATTCAACGTTTGTTAAGGCATATAAGTATCCCATCGACCGACGGAAAAGAGATTCAAGAAGTTACAAGAGTCTCGCAAGAAAGGATGTCGAACGAGCTTTGGTCGTCTTAAGTCAAAATGGATGCTTCTCGATCGTCCGCTTGGCTATGTCGGTCCAAAAATTCGCAAACTAGTAAATACTTGTGTCATATTACACAATATGATTTTAAAAGACGACGGGGTGGCATTATCACGGTTCATATAATGGATCACCGGTCGTGCCGGTTTATGACCGAATGTACTACCGGAGTTACTCGACGAAAAACATCCATAACCGCCTCCGATATGATCTTACGGAGATGTAGCGGCTCAAAACTTACCACACCTCGACGACTAGTGTTTTCTTTTTCTTTTAAGTATTATTTCCTTTTTATGTAATTTTCTTTTAAGTATTTTGTAATTTTCTTTTAAGTAATAATAATAATATTATGTGTTTTAATTAAATTGTTTGATATAATTTTAAATATAAAAGGTAAAAAAAAAAAAAAAAAAAAATGGTGAGGGTAGGGATACATGGTTACTAAAAATCTATGGTGAGGGGTGGTGTGGGGATGAGATGAGTTGGAAGAATGTTATTGGTGGATAGTGAGGGATGGTGAGGGATGGTTGCCACCACCCTTAAGAGCTGATGCATACCTTTTTTTTCTTTCATCAAACTCGTAATGTACAGGGTCCCACAAATCCCCTGCTATGAGAAAGTCTGTACAAAATGCAAGATTTAATGATTGACAGGTTAAATTCACGTGCATGTTGCCATCTTGGCATCCAATGCACAAATTAAAATTTTAAAAGCTTAGTATCTACAAAATTTTGTCTTGTATATTGGAAACTAGCTTAGAGACTCGTTGACACCGGGTTAGTTTTTAAAGAAATAAATAAATGAGATGATAATAAAAGTAATAACGTAAATTTGTTAAATTTAAAATATGCTTGAGTCACAATCGATTTACAACCATCGCGTTGACAATCTAAAATAGATTGACTCAACATAAAATGATGTGTGATTTCAATGATCAATTGAGTTAACAAACCTCAGAACATTAAAATAATGAACCATGGTATAATATAACGTGATTACACCAATGATACATACATGATATAACATGAACCTTGTTCAAAGACCTTCAAGTACTTCTTTATACACGACATTTGTTGTGGTTTTGAAGAGATTATCATCCTGATCACAAACGACAACCTTCAAACCCCACTTGCTTGTCTTGTGGAACTTATTCTTGCAACATTGAACGCACCAGCTGACCAACATACGTGGGAGTACCTTATAAATGGAGCTAATTCAATAAATGGAGCTAATTACTTTAATTATTTTTTTGATGTACATAAGCTAACATAGCTTTAGCAAAGGTGAATGCGAAGTTGAAGCTAACCTGCAAATTGATTACACAATCTTTTAAACTCTTGAAAACATCTATTATATTATCCCTTGCTACTTATGCTTTTTTTCTTTATGCGTGTTGTAACTAAATAGTACTATTTATAATACTTGATGTTTGAAAATTTTATCTTCTTTGCTATTTTTCTTTATGGCTACTCTTGCTAAATTTTATATTATTTTAATACCATAAGTAAATTTTGGTTTTCAGTTGCATTAGTTTTATAACAAAACTCGTGTAGCCGAAAATATGCCAAAATTAACTACCCGCATAGCATGGCCACAACTTAATTGCTAATCATTATCACTAATGATATGATAACAATTTGCATACCATGGACCAATTAGGAGTTGTAACTGAATTCTTCATCAATCAATCACAAAAGAAGGGTTGTTAATAGTCTTATGAGTTAACCTGTTGGATTAAGTGCCGATTGCCTCGACTGTTAGACCTGCGCGCAATATTAACATCTGGAAAACATAAAATCATGCAATAAATATAATTTGGTAGGGTAATGCCAACCCTTAACTTACGGATAAACAAAGATCTTGATGGTGATAAGTAGCAATGTGTATACCTATCATTCTTTACTAATTTTAACAACTCTTCATTAAATACAATACTATTATGCTAAAAATAAATGATTAAACAAATAAAAATATTGATATCTCTTGGTAAATAGTAAGAATAGTATGAGGATTTATGAAAATTGTAGTTCATTTACTAATTATATGCCCGTGAATCTTTCCAATAGAACCACAAAAGCAAGTAATTACTTGAACTAAGAGGTAAGCCACGACTTAATTGAACTCCTCTAAACCATTTACTACTCCTAAGTCAGGCAATCTAAGTCGGGCAAAATTTAGCTACTATTATCAAAATCCATAACAATTCACGCTATCGACAAAAGCTTCAATATCCTCAAACTTATCCATGTTAATTACCATAGCTAACCCAAAACCACAACATAAACTCTTGTTAAAAACGTAACCCTGGAGAAAAATCCCATTAACAACAGTTATTTCCCAATTCACGCTATCGACAAAAGCTTCAATATCCTCAAACTTATTTAGGTTAATTACCACAGCTAACCCAAAAGCACAACATAAGCTTTTGTTTAAAAACCTAACTCAAGCACCCCTTAAATCATTAGCCATCATATAAAGATTAAACAATTGAAGATTTAAAACGGAGCAAGTCAAAAATATGTTCTTTCTTTTAGTAGCTAAAAGTATAGTGTTAAAATATTTTGTGTTTGGGTAAGATTAAGATTAACAACTTGTACATCGTCAAGACTTATAAGCTTATTTCTCCCCGAACAAAACTAAAAACTCATAGAATTAATCTTCTCCGCAAACTTTCATTTGGTAAGCGGTTTCAATAAACAATCCTGAAAAGTCCATTTATAAGTCGCCCTTTATCTTTAGGTCAACCTCGATTATAAGCACTCCAAACAATTTGGTATAAGTAATTTAAATAAGCACTCCAAAACGACCTATAGGAAGTTTAGATAAGGAGTCCAAACAAACCGTATAGGCTATAAGTATTTTAAATAGGCACTCCAAAACAACCCTTTAAGTAATTTAAATAAGCCCTCCGTGCATAGGATTCGAACCGAGCTCGAACCGAGTAGCCTATGTTCATTCCATGAACACCTTTGTAAGAGATTGGCCCCGATTTTTGTTTATTGTCATAGCAAATGAAACGGCCACAAGATATTACTGTAAATCATTATGATCTTTAGGGGTAAACATTTATCAGACGGTGTAATTTCAACCTCGGAATGATCAGCGTCTTTCCAAAGTGTGTTTCGTTTATTATATTTGCTTCTTTCAAAGTTCTTACTAATCTAACAAATTAATTTTTTAGTAAGAGAAATTTTTTTATAATTAATAATGTTTATTGACAATTGGTATAAAAAAATAGTTGTTGAAAAAGAAAAATAAATATTAGGACGTTAACTTATAAACTCTGATATGAAATAAAACCTCAGTAAGAAACAAAACAATATACAATGGGCTTCCGTGTATGCATTATACGCTCAACCATATGTATCAATCGATTAACTGTTGTACCCCATTATGTATTCCTTAGTTTAATATAGTAGTTGGCATCTTTCAAAGGGAACATGGTATCCAAACACACCCCTATGCAGGACTAAATACCATATTATGCACCAAACTAACTATATGACTTATATTACAATTTGCTATTGATATATTACAATTTGTGTTTGACTATATTAGGTCAATTTCATATAAAAAGTATGCCAACCGATATATGGCATTCAATTCATATGCGTAAAAATTGAATCTTTATGCGTTGCATGCGTTGTTTGCATCGTTAGTTCATGAAAACATAACCCAAAAGTGTACACGCCATCGCCACAAATAACTTGATTGCTCATATAACCGGATTGTTCGGATGGTACAGCATCGAAAAGCATATATACAAAAGGTTATTACATGGTTGGGCCATCACTGTTGAAAGTGTCTTGATTTCAGATTTGTGCCATCACACTACAGTAGGTGATATGTAGTAACCCAAGTTGTACAATTAATTTTAACAAAATTGGTTGCAGAATCCTTGAGGACGGTTTTGTACATGCTTCATCTATATAAATATCTAACCGATTATCTATCACTTTTGCAAATCCTACTATGTTTGTATCTCTTAGTTGACGGCAACTTGGGCAGATAATAAGTTAGTGTGAAATCCTCGTGGCTTGATAAACGCGACCGATTGGATAGGTTTTGCACCTGCACAACTTATTTCAATTTTGCAGCTAAAGATGCCAGTGAATCCAATATCAAAATGAGCTTCATGTTTTCCAGCTTCAACAGCATTCCTGTGATCTTTACAGCAAGGTCATCCTGAAATTATCAGAAACTGGTGAGAATAGAGGCCGTATTTTGATCCATTTATCAGCCAATGTTAGAAAAAAGGATAGCAAGTACGTCAAAAGTCCTTATAGTGTATTCCTATTATGTTACTCGACAGTGGTAAATGAATGTAATGGAGCAATGTACTTTGTATAATTCAAGCATAATGTTGTCGAGAGACGTGCAATTCATACCATCTAAACACATTCATCTCAGGGCGCAACACCACTTCTATTTCAGCTTCAAAACAGGCTCATTTTAGCCCCTACTTCAGACGCGAAACACATCCATACTAATCCCATTTTATCAGCCTAACCTGCCTATTTCAGCCCGCATACGCGCACCTATGGCAGATCCTATTTAAGCTCCTAATTATACACCTAATAGTGACATGTTTTAGGAGTTTCTACCAGTAAAGCTCCTTTTTTATCAAAATATTTGGTGAATCAATTAGTTAAATAAACTCGAAAAGTAAGTACATAAGCATAAAAACAGACAACTCAAACATTCCTTATTTACGTGATGGACGGAAAATGCCTAACGATAGCAATCTAGTTCAGCCATAAGATACAACGGCATAAGTCTGACAATGTAGTGCTAAAAAAACTATAAGGGGTGTTTGGCAACGCGTGTAATCCAGTTCAAATTATAACCTGATTTTACTTATCACTAAAATAAGTTGGGTTGTTTTAAGCATTAGAGTACCCTTTGAGTCGAAGCATATCTTAGTCATGTTGCCATATCTATGCAGATGCATACTAAAATATTTTGCCGTAAGAGCATGTGCCCACCGAAGATATGTTTCAAAATTCCTTCATCACATGTGAGGGTGCAAATACCACAAACGGTTTAGAAATGAGCATGTTTAGTTATAAGAAAATCGTCCATGGTATAAAGGATGAAAAAGTAACATTAGCTAAAAAGGCTTATGAAATTACCATTAAGTAATGGCAAGGATATTAATCCTGGTATTCTTTCCCCAGCAATTAGTGCTCCGGGGCTATTGGAAATTGTATAAAGATTTACATCTTCTATTAGGCGACATTTATGGTTAACTAAATTTAACCCTAAATTCAATTATAACAATGCAATCAATGAAAGTAAACCTACAATTTTACCCAATACCTACCTACCCATTATCAAAAATTGAGTCGTAAAGTGAGAATACAATCAACGTCGCATTATACTATTCATTAACAATGAAAACGAAGTTACAAAATAGCCCAAACAACCCTGTTGAGCAAGCTACATGTACCTCACTTGCTGCTTAGACGATAATTGACATTTTCAAGTCCATTCAATTGTACTCCTGTGAATGCCACATATATGTCTACTCAATTTCTCAATATCCACAACGCCAACCTATTTATTTCTTATTCCTGCTCCTGAAACATAGAGCTTTTAGTAATATCAAGATGATGGCCTCACCTATTATTCGTTGGCATCTGTTGCTAGCAATAGTGAGATCGATTATCCAGGGTTGTCTCTGTACGCATGTTAACCGCATACAATTAGCAGGAGTAAGTGCACCAATCATTAAAATCAAAATAACATTTAAAGCAATAACTAAAAAACTTACTTTCTTGATCAATATCATCTTGCAAATCTGCAACAGTAGGGCTTCACACATAAAAAACCCAAAAGCAAATCAAATCCAAAAAACACTTATTAAAGATCACAAATATTACAAAATAAATAGTAAAAACCTTTACTCAAATTGATGATGAAGAATCAAAGAATGTGGAATTAGAAAAATTATCACCTTTGTTAACAAAGCATAAACTATCAGAAATTCAAAAGTAACTAAAAGATGACATGTTTGTTTCGATCCATACTTAACAGATGACATGTTTCAGTTTGAACCCAGTTTGACCTTTTACCAACCCACTGACGCCCCATTTTACCACCTCTAATCACAAAAGAAATTAAAACCAAGAAAAGTGGTAGAGCGGTAATCAACAACAAAGTTGAAGCGGGAAAAGGGCATCTATCATTCATTTTATCACAGCTATTGATTGGTGGAAGTAACAACCTCAAAATTTTAAAACCTCCATCGATGCAAAATTAGTGTCGATTAACAACATATGTGTTTTTAAGAAAATATATATAAACAGATATGGTATACCAAACAAAGCCTCAACTTTTAGCGCTATACAGTTGCCATATCACTTGAAGGCCGTATACCACTTACAGTTCGTGTGTCTGGCCATCTCTCAAATATAGGTCGTTTATTTGTGAGTAACTTTGTTATTTTTAGTGTGTTCAATTTTCTACTCAACATTCAATACATATCTGTCTGAGATCCTATCAGTAACTTCACATAAGCTAATAAGTCTAAAAGAGTTCAACAACATAATGCAACGATGTTTACAATCAAACAAAAACATCACTCGGGTGAACCCGACCTGACATGACCCATTTGGACCCATACTTAAATTATCAACCTAAATTTACCTCAATGGAAACTCTAATTATCAACCATTTGGACCGACAACAAAATCTCGCTCTGAAAGACTATTGCAAGCAACAAACCTTCGACAATCCTGCATTTTTGTACTCATTTTAAGATGATAATTCATATAAAATAATATCAAGCGCCACATGTGTAGTATTTTATATCCATACCTATAGGATTAATTGTTGCATCAAAACCACCCGACAACATCATATCCTGCCAGTGCATAATAAATTAGTTTACATCATCACAACTCACAATTACACAAACAAAAGCACCACAATTGACCAACTTGAAACACAAATACTTGAAACAAAAGTGAATAAATACAAACCTGTAATACAACGAATGAATCATCATATATAACATCATCTCTTGGTTATAAGGAATCATCATGTGCTTCGTTTTTGCTCTACAAATGACAATTACACAAACACAATTTATCAAACAGTTGGTGTTCATAAAAAACACACATAGAACATAAACTACAGATAATCCTTTTCATCAATCCATATCAACTACTAACAGTTAAATTAAAGAATGAAAAAAGATAAACTTGTCAAACCTGATTTGGCTATTCTTCACCTGCATCAACCACTAACAAATAAAAAATATATTAATTAATTATCCATTCTCAAATCACAACAAACAGGAGAAGCAATAAATCAAAACAAGCGAAAAATTGAAACCGAAAGAAATGACATCGACACAAATCTAACCTTGTTTGCATATTGGAATGGGAGCGATAGAAGAAATGCAATTGAATTGGTGTTTTGAATCGGTGTTATGGATTGAATTGAAGTAATTGAGTTGAAACTGATTATTGAATACATTGAATGGCATTCAATGATTTACAAAATTAACTTATGAAAGGAGCGTGTGAAGGAAGGAGTTGAATTCCGATTGTACAAAATGGGTGCAGCAGAACAGAGTAGTACTATGGCTCTAAATAAGGTAAGGCATTAAACCAATTTTTAATGCACCGTGCATAGTAGGACTTGTACAAAAGCTTATTTTATTATATATAATAGATTGTCTAAATGGTAATATGGTAACAGGATAATAACTTTAAAAATTATCATACTTGTTTAAAAATATTTTTTTAGGTATCGAATAAAAATATTTGCTTATACCGATATTGAACTTTTAGTTTCGAACTTTTTGATGTATTAAACTTTCAATTTCAGACTTTTTGAGGTATTTTTGTAATATTTTTGCCCTTGAATTTTTAATAATTTGAAGGGCAAAAATGTCACAAAGTATCTCAAAAAGTTCGAAATTGAGAGTTCAGTACCCATATAAGCAAAAAAAATTGTTCGATACTCAAAAAAATATTTTTAGACAAATAGGATGTTTTTTAAAGTTATTACCCCAATGGTAAATTGCATTAGTTTTTTGTTTTGTTTTTTATGGGGTTTTTTTTTTTTTTTCATCATTGGAATAAAAGAAACATGGATTTGAAAGAACTTGCAAGTTGCAACAACATTTTCTAGAAAAATTATATGAAAGTAGCTATTTTTAATGAGTTGGGTGAACAAATTAGTACGAACAACTTAAGACCTTCAAGTTATGGAATCATATAATTGCTCAAATGAATAAAGTTATTAGTAAGATATTTCGTATCTTAGTTGCTTTGTGTATTGGACTTCATATAATTTTCTATAATACCATGTTCTTTATAATTGATTAATGCATTTATGGCTCAATAAAATTTGTCTTCAAGAAGTGACTCAATCCTCTCATTTTTCCCGCCACGCCGCCTTTCTCTCTCAAATGACCTTCGCGCGATTGGGTCTTGCGATAAAGACGATCATGGTTGGTTTTTTTTTTTTTTTTTTTAATATTTTAACACAAACTAAAAAATCAATTACCATTTTTGTATGATACGTGCTATACTTACACGTTGCATGCATGAGTCATATGTATACGTGTGATCAAAATACATGCATGGTTTCCATCTATACAACCATGCAACATGTGATACAATATCATTAGACAGGGGTGATAATATATTTTTTTTTTTTTTTTTTTTTTGCAATGAATTAGTGCAACTCCATATTTCACATTCTCACCAAAGAAACCGCTACATTAAAGAAACCACTACATTTCCTGCACCTTAAAATGCAAGCCAATACAGCAGACACTTGCACTTTAAATTGCTATATAACATTGCAAACCATTCGATCGGCTAGACGATTCACTTGTATGTTTTTGGTAGGCGATCGATTTCACCACATCAACAACGATCGAGTCTACTCGATCGCCACATCACCTCGATCGACTGGCGATTCGTTCTATTGGGGCTAGCCTAATGGATGCAAAGAAAATTGGGTCATTCTATTTGCTACAAGGAGAACATAAACATAGAATTTTTTTGACGAAGTTGAAATTGTATTGATGAACATGAAAGTATCCTTTTTAAACTCAAAAAACGACATTTTGAGAAAACACAACATAACTAGGTAAGATAAAACAAACAAACTACTAACATACTATGAAGCAATTTTTTTTGCCTACTTTTATTTTAGTGTTTACCAAAGGATAAATCTCCACCATTAATCTAGTTTGATCTAATAGTAGGGATTAACCTAAGATTTAATGGATAAACCTAAGTTCATGTTTTTTTTTTATTGTCTTTTTGTCTTTTTTTTTCTTTATTATTTTTTTTGTCTTTTTATTTTTCTTCACTTTTTTTTGTCTTTATTTTTCTTTTCTAATTCACGTTTTTATTTATCAACATCTTTTTTTTTCCAAGTTTTTAACGTTTTTTTTCTTCGCTTTCATACGTTTTCGTCTGTTATCATACGTTTTAATCTTTTTTCGTCCGTTTTCATACGTTTTTGTCTGTTTTCTTACGTTTTCGTCCATTATTCATACGTTTTCGTCCGTTTTCATCCGGTTTCTTTTGTTTTCGTTCATTTTCAGACGTGTTTTTACACTTTCATCCGTTTTCGTCCGTTTTCATATGTATTCGTCCGTTTTTACGCTTTCATCCGTTTTCTTACGTTTTCATATGTTTCGGACTATCACAAGTGGTATTCTGTGATATTTAGAATATCATTTTGTGATATTTTGAATATCGCTTGTGATTCACTTTGTGATATTCAGAATATCACTTGTGATTTTTTGAATAACTAATAACTACCACACTTTTATTGCTAATTTTTCGTGTATCTCATTCTCATGATGTTCAACTTTTTGGAGGAGAATTTGATATCACTGGTGACATCATAGATATGTCAGCTTCTTCTATTTTGTTGAATCATGTGTGATATCACAGATGATATCACTTGTGAAATCACCTGTGATATCACTTGTGATACCACACGTGATATCACCTATGATGTAACATGTGTTTGAGCTTCTTCAATTTGTTTATGAAGATGTTGTGCTTTGTTTAACCATAGCTTCTTCACTGATCAACCATAGATATTTTCAAATCCCGTTTTATAACCTATTGAAATACTCACAATGTATCCATTAAATAGACAAATTCAATCACAACTTAAATAATAAACAAAAGTACACTAAATAACTATGTTTTTAAAGCAAAATCAACTTGTTTAAGTTGTTTAATCTAAATGTAAACAAATGAAAATGTAAGAAAACAGACGAATACGTATGAAAGCGTAAAAACACGTCTAAAAACAGATGAAAACGTATGAAAATAAAAAAAAACTGATGAAAATGGACGAAAACGTATGAAAATAAAAGAAAACTGATGAAAATGGACGAAAACGTATGAAAACGGACGAAAATGTATGAAAACGGGTGAAAACGTATGAAAACGGACAAAAACAAACGAAAACAAATGAAAACGTGTGAAAACAGACGAAAACGTATGAAGGCAAAGAAAAAACGCGAATTAAAAAAACGTAAATAAAAAAAACGCGATTTAAAAAGAAAACGTGAGTTAAAAAAAAGAAAAAAAAAAAGAACGTGAATTTAAAAATAAAAGACAAAAAAAATATTTGAATAAAAAAGAAAGACAAAAAGATAAGAAAAAAACATGGACTTAGGTTTACCTTTTAAATCTTAGGTTAATCCCCACCATTAGATCAAACTAGATGAATGGTGGGGATTTGTCCTTTGGTAAGCATGGATTTGTTTGTAAGCAAAATAAAGTGCCTCATATACTGTGACCAAATGAAGTTCATGAGTCATGACAAAGCCTATCGAAGAATCCATGGGCTTGTGTTTGGTTCGAAATTTATAAGGTAGGCTTGAGCTTGACTTGATAACACTTGACGAGCTTTAATCATCTAGAATCAAGCTCGGCTCGTATAAGGCTCGAACTCGGCTCGTATAAGGCTCGAACTCGGCTCGAAAAGTTTGAATTTATGTATAAACATAAAATTCGATAGCCAAGCTCATCAATAAATTCAAAAAATACGCGATGAACTCAAGAGGAAAGAAATTATTAAAACATTCGGAAAAATTAAGGTTTAAATGGTCCTCTTACAAGTTTTTAATTAGACTAAAATACACCGTTGGTCCCTAAACTTGTCAATGCGCTTCGCGTTGGGACAAACCTGGGCCTTTTCATCGTCGGGGGTCCCTATTTCAAGTTTATTACTCGTTACTGGTCCTTTGACCATATTGTCGTTAGTCAAGGACGTCAGATGTCGTTAGAATTATCTTTAGTCCAAGGGCACATTTGTCATTTTACCACTGTCCATTAATTACCGTGTCAGCCCACTTGTTTACCGAGGGGCGCTACAGTAAAACCTCGCTAATAAAAGGGAATTTTTATCACCACTCATCCTTTATCTTTCCCAACCACTAAAATCTTATCTTCTTCACCGACGGTAAAATCTGAAAAATGGTGGTGTGTTCATGCAACAGAAGGGTTGTCATTAGAACCTACTGGAACAACACGAACCCAGGCAGGAGGTTCTATGCTTGTCCAAGACAGGTTGGGACACTTAAGTTTATTTCATTTTAAAGTTGGCATGTAGTCGTTTACCTTAAAATGTGTTGATTATAGTAATATATATGTTTTATTATTATTGTGATTTTATACAACTGGGTTTAGTTGGTGTTTATGCTGCAAACAGATGTTAACATTTTGATTATCAATTATAGCCTACAACATGTCCGTTCATTGGGTGGTACGATCCACCCATGCAAAGGAGAGCAAGGGATGTTATCATCTACTTGCAGAGGACTATCTAGAGGAACGAGGTGGCATTACAAAAATGTGAAGCCGCCCTCATTTATGAGACTATGGAAGCGGTCAACGCTGGTGACCGTGCAAACGAGGTAGAGGCTGCTCACCAAGCAGCCTTGGCTGATCTCCTTGTTGAGAAGGAGAAAGTTTTCCGTCTCAGGAACTTTTGTGTGTTGTCTTGGATGGTCATCTTCTTGGTTTTTCTATGGTTCTTTTATAGGGTTTAGATAGGTACTGGTTTTTGTGTTTTGAATCGGTGGTAGATGGTCTAGTTGTGTTTAAGAAGTTTTTGTGTACGTTGACTAAGAATAGTCTTTTGGTGTATAATGTTTGGTCCTTGTACAGTGGTAATATATTTCTTTTATGCTTTGGTCTTTATACTGTGCTGCCTTTAATAATAGGTCCTTTGCCTCAAAAATTTATATATCACTTGCCACACAAATACTAGTAGAATGATCAAACTCATAACACATATACAAGTATCAAAGATGGATGAATGATCTGAGATGGATGAACAGACACCACTTTCGAGTATCAACATAAACTTGATATGGTGTTGTTCATCCATCTTTGATCCTTCATTCATGTTTGTGATAATAGAATAACAGTAACCAAACTCAAAACACAGATCCAAGTTGAACATATCCAAGATTCATAGACATATGAAGTCTCAAAGATGGATGTACATGCACCACTTTTGAGTATCAACATAAACTTGATATGGTGTTGTTCATCCATCTTTGATCCTTCATTCATGTTTGTGATAATAGAATAACAGTAACCAAACTCAAAACACAGATCCAAGTTCAACAGATCAAAGAATCATAGACATATGAAGTCTCAAAGATGGATGACCAGACACCCCTTTTGAGTATCAACATAAACTTGATATGGTGTTGTTTATCCATATTTGATCCTTCATTCCTGTTTGTGATAACAGAATAACAGTATCCAACTCAAAACACATGTCCAAGTTCAACAGATCCAAGATTCATAGACGTATGAAGTCTCAAGGATAGGTGAACCGACACAATTTCTGAGTATCAATCAGTAAAAGCCCTGGTTCTTTTCTTTCGTGGCCTACCTAATGGTTTATGATGTTTAGGTGGAAGAATGGTTGTAGGCACTTGTGACTTATACCAATGCTCATAACCATTTATTGGCTGGATGTGGTGTTTGTAAGTTTGTTCCCAAGTCTTAAGCAAGTAACATGGATGAACCCATGATTCAACATATCCTACTTGCATTCCATTGAACCTCATACACCGGTGGGTAGCAACAACATGTTTACATTGCATACCTGTAAGCTCCCATCTTCTACATGTACAAGCCCTAGCTTCAACATTCACAAAACACTTATCTCCCCATCCACTGACCTCATACTTTTCTCCTTCAACCCGTAAAATGGTGTACTTATAAGCCTCTTTCTTGATTGCATCTAACATGAGTGTTGCCTTTGGTGTTAATGGTCCGACACACTTGTGAATCACATTCACAACGTTCACTATTCTTTTCATACAAGATTCTCTAATGTATTCCAAAGCGAAGAATGATGGGTTGGTGCCTACCTCCCAATAGTTTCCCATTGAACACCTCATACATGTTATTAAGTAACACATCGAATGAGCCTCCCTACAACATGTTTGGTTAGGTACCGAAAATGTCGTAGAACAAAAGATGTACAGTAGACATAGATTTGGTTAGGTACCGAAAATGCGACCTTGACCAATGGGTTGGTGGTATCTTACTTAACCAAGCATGGACAGCCGCTTAAACCTCTTGAATGCCGAGATGGTCGCCTCAAATTGTTGGACGGTTGTTGCTGCTGCACATCTCCACAAATGTTCCTTGTATGCTTTAGCATTTCATTGCAGATTAATATTATCATGGATGTGCTTCAAACATTATATGTGTTCAGCACTAGGGAATACTTCTGCTAATGCTGGAATGATACTCTACAAAATAAACATCAATTCATTACTAATAAAACTTGCATTTAACAAAAATACAAGTGAATCTAATCAACTAAATGGTAACATCGCCTTTTGTATGTCGCTGATAAAACTGTAGTTTGAGTTTGGTTGCAAGTCAAGATCATCTCTTAGACATTCAAGAAACCAAATCTATGAGTCTTTGCTTTCAGCTTCTGCAACCGCGTAGGCTAAAGAGTATATTCCATTGTTGCCGCTATATACCGATTCTTTGTAAGAAGTCGCCAGAAAAGGAACCCTCATAAAAGCACCATCTAACCCCAACAACTCTCTTTGACAAGCTTTATATCCTTCCTTCAAAGCACCTAAGCATACATACATTCTCTTGAAAACTCGGTTGGACTTGTTGCATCATTACGGTTTGTACACTTATCCTAACTGTTGTATCTAGGTTTGTTTTCCGCAACTCTTCAACATAGTCTCTTAAAAGGGTGTATTCTTTGCTTATGATCACCCCTAATCTCATTTTCTCGCTTTGTTTTTTGCCATTAATGCCTTTTGCATAGACACCGAACTTCAAACTGCTTCTCGGTGATCTTGAATGACCTTGATTAGAATATCTGGATTGACTTGAACTTGGTCAACTATTTGCTTCGAAAGAAACTTGTAGTCACAAGCTTTAATCTCTCTGATTGCAAACATTTGTGTTCATCCTTGAAAGTTCGAACAATCCATACATCTTTAGTCAGTATTTTGGCTACATACAACAACCATAGGCAATCTGTTGCTTGCTCCTTGCGTGTTCGCAAATATACATCCCTTCCAAGGCCTCTAGTTATCGGACCAGTTTTCCTCTTTGGGGCTTTTCCCAGCCCTGATCCTTCGGTTATTCCACAAACAGGTATTTTTCCAAGACACCTAACCCTAATTCTATGTTTGTCATTCTTAATGAGTTGCAATTTCCTCCTAGTCTTTATTGAAAGCAAGTAGATCATATCTTTCACTTCTTTTGCAGTTACAAAACTTTGACCACAGAAAAAATATATTTCGTCCTTTGTTTGTGTTGCCTCACTTAACTTTTGTTTCTTGTATGCCCTCAATTTTTTCCTCCTAATAACATACTCATCCTCATTCTTAGAACCTGTTAGGTCACTAGTTTTACAACACAAGCTTAATAGAAAGAGATAAAGGCGATTGAACAATATCCAAACACACACACACGTTAAGAGTAAGACCGGTTATGCGTAGATGTGAGTGAAAGAGAATAAATTGAACAACCAACCCTCAAGTGAGAGTTATTACATAGTATTTATAGGCAAGGAGCTAGGGCAACACTCCTACTCCTTCCCTTTTCCTTATTGGATATGGGCCTAAGCTTATGGGCCTTCTACATAAGTTAGACCTTAAACAAACATAAAGGCCATAATAAGCTACATATTACATATGAGTAACTAACACTTGAATTGAGGTTTAGGAGTGATTCCAACAATCTCCCCCTCAAGTGTTAGTGATGAAAAACGGTGAAGGCGTTGATGTAATAGTAGCTTTGACGTCTTCTGACATTCTTCTTTCTTGTGAGAAGAATTGCCTTGATTCGAACAATCTCCCAAAGGTGTAGAGATAGTTTTCTTTGAACAGCTTATGCTTTGACGTCATCTTTAACTTTGTTCTTAGATCATTGTTCTTTGTGATGAAAGTGATAGTATGTTGTTGTGCGCATCAAGTCTCGCCTCGGGTTTGCTTCGCCGCCACTGATGTCTCCACGTTATTCTTCAACATGCTCATACGCTCTTTGACGTTGGAATTCAAGATCGATGAAGTTCTTTAAGTCTTTAACTTTGTAGATTCTTTGATTTGACGAAGAATCGCTCGACCGTTGTGTTGCTTTTGGATAGAACTTCCATTAGTGATGATGTTGGAGTGAGCATGAGAAGAATCGCACGATCATCCCGCCCCGAGCTTCCATAAGAAGAAAACATTTAAAACGGTTAGTAATAAGCGGATTACGCACTTACAAGTTTGAACTTCGAGATTGTTAACAACATAGTGTGAAAACACAACTCTAATTCTCACAAAGGCCGCTCTCGAACCGAGTCCCACAAGTGAGATAACGCGATGTACCGGTACATCTACAGTTCGAGATGAGTCATTGAGGTACACCAAGCATCACCTCACGATCAGACCGCTTTGAGACACACTAAGCGTAATCCACGGGAGTTACCGGTGACCGCTATCGTGGTCGTTTGATGTTGACCACGGCGGAGTTTCCATTCAATCACCGAGGATCACCGATGTGAACCTCTCATAAATGTTCTTGACAGATTGCTAAGATCCGTGAAGGACTCGATAATGTACCACCGATGTTCTTATTGTTGAACATCAAGTGATGAAATGTCAAGTGTACCTAAGAGATCTTTTGATGAATCTCGTGGCTCTAGACTCAATAGTGCGTTTTGGTTTTCCCGAGCGAAGACTAGGGAGAGGTCTCCTTCTTCAATACCGGCGATCTCTAAGAGAAAGCCAATAGTTTACGTAGGGTTCCCCGTGAGAATGAAACAAGCTTCTTTTGAGAGAAACTTGAGTGGCTAAGAAGGTATAGTGTATCGCCACCGGGTCCATGACGACTTTAATCTTCAATACCGGCGTCACTATGTGACAACCAAGAGTATATGAATTGAACCCTGTATGCCCTAAGTTGAATAATTTGGAGGGCTATTTCTTTTCACCCTTTTCTTTGCATTTCTTTTAATTCTTCAACTCCTTCTTTCTCCGATTCTCATTTTCTCCTTTTATAATCGTACCTAAGGACTTCTAAGTACTAACTATTTGTGATGTCCTTGGGTAGATCCCTCCGACTCAAGCGGATCATAGGACAGTTATTCCTAACCTTAGTCACCTTATCACTCCATGACTAACCTATGTTGCCATAAAACCAATTTTCAAGAAAATCTCTCAAAGGGTTTGTAAATGAAAACATGTTTGAACCATCGTGAGAGTTTTATCTTTAGCGAATACTCCCTCCACATGTGCTTTAGAGTTTTGACGGAAATCAGACTGTAGGAAGAGCGCGACTTTTGAATTGATCAACTCAAGATAGACAATCCCCATGAGACACGGTTCGTTGCATAGTTAAAGAGATACATTGTCGGTTTTAGGTGACAACTCGGCTCTAATAAATACCTTGAAGGTGTAGACAAACCTCGAAAGGTTGTCATACCCGTCGAGTTCATGTCTACCAAGAGTTTCTCGAATGGTACTTTCTACTCTGACAAGTCCTTTCATGAGACAAGTTTACATTACTAGTGAACTAGCTTGAAATTATTACCCGTCCGGACAAGTCTTTTTGAGTTTCTAACAGCTTTAGTACCGTCAATTCGTTGGTTAAGTCTATTACACAAAGATTCATTTGCATTTACACAACATATTTCTTATCACATAATTTTCTCCCCTCAAAATGGCATATAAAATGTTATTTTGAAAAGTTGAGAATAAATATGACCATTTCGAGTGTTGCGGAAGATGACCACTATGAACAATTTGTGAACAAAGTTTTAACTCAAGTACTCCCCTCAACAAGTGATATAAACGGTTGAGGTTTTGAAAATCATACGGAAGTACTTGTCCTTTGAGCAAAACCTTGAAAATGAAAGGTTTGATAGGTTTTACTCAAAAGTAAGAAGCTTTCGCTCCTTTTATGACGATTGTGGCAAGCGTACCACAAGGTCCTTTCTTGACAATTACGGGTTGTACATCGTAATGTGTGCACAAGACATTGACATAAATAATCACACATCCAAATTTATAATGAAATAAGCGCTTCAAGGGTACCGTGAAGTGCGGTGATGTTGCCGAGTGCGAGTATGCTGATAGCCGGTGATGTTAATCTGGGTCGACCACCAACAAAGCTTTCCAATGTTACAATCGATCCTTCTATACAACCTTTCATCAATCATTTTGATGATCCTCCTCACATCCCTTCGATCATGAGAATTCCATCGCTTAGGAGACCCAATCTTTTGACGATATCCTTCAACCTATAAGCCAATCCGTCCCTAACCATCTTCAAAGTGTGATCCCCAAACTTGTGAAGATCACTACACGCCATTAAGCAATTTCGTTGAAGTTCACTGCGGTAAACGACGCCGAATGGTTTCTTGATGAGTGTATATTGTGAGAGCGGTTGATGTCGGGAAGATCAAGTCATGTGGAATGAAGTTGACACGGTCCGATAAGATTCAATCTGCGGTGGAGATCTTCTACACGTTCTTTGATGACTATCGTCGATGAAGATGAGTAGTGACTTGATGAATTCACGTTGTACTTCGCTTGAAAATTGCCTCATGCGACCACACTTTGGCAAGGTACATGTCTTCAATGTCGTTGATAGACAAATTCTCAAAGTCGACTTGAGAGAATGCATAATCCCGCTCATCTTGCCTTTTGACCACAATCTTCTTGAGAAAAGTGTAGTCCCATTTGGATGAAAGATCAACGTGTTTGATGGCAACGATATCCTTAGTAATGAACACCGCATGTTGAGACTTCAACTGGCGACACGTAGTAGATTCTTGACGCCCGCCAATGATGAATCCGTACATTGCATCTCGGTCGTATGCTTCCACTTTGTTGGAGAACAAGTGATTAGCTCTTTCCTCGATAGCTATGCGGTTTGAGTATATGGTCTTTGGAATGGAAGTGTCAAAGATGTAGCGATTTCCTTGATCCATCGCCACCGTAGAATAAATTCCAAGTCTTTGTTGAAGAAATATCTGAATGGAATCCTAGGTTCATTTGGTTGGCCAATTGTTGGTAGAGGTTTTGACCAATCGGTGTAGTATGGAGGGTTGTCCCGTTTGGTGAAGTCGATGTTTGCTTCTGGGTTGAGCCAATCCATGTTGTTAGACATAGCTCGAGCAATGTTTTCAAGGTGATATTCGAACTCGATGGCACTTTCTGAGCTATCTTTCCACAGTTGAAAAGCTTCATTCTTGATTCGCCTCAACTCGGTTTCGTCATCTTCTTCACATGGAACTTTTCTTGCGTAATCTTAGCATGCTCCAATGTATTACCGTCTCACCGATCTTGACCTTCTTCGAGTGCGGAGTGGAATTGACAAGGGTAGAAAACCATTCAAATTCCTCTGTTGTATCTTCATCTAGCCATGATACGACGTCGGTACCGGGCGCCTTCTTCTTCTCGCTTCCGAGGCCTAGATGAGGATGCCGGGTTTTGTACTTTGTCGGGTGAGGCGGGTTATTGTTGGGGCTCATGGTATTCTTCATCGCCACCACCCGTACTCAAAGTGGTCACCGGTTTTCGAATGGGGTGGTGTCTCGTAATCATGAGGTTTATCTGCGAAGAGGAGGAGGAGATCTTTGTTGAAGCGTGAGACCGTTGTGGTGGAGGTTGCATCGAGTCTTGAATAGAGGATGATACATCGAGACTTCTTTGTGCGTTTGGGCTCTTTATCCTTATCCCGATCTTTGTTTTCATCATCTCTTGAACGTTTGGGCCTTACTGACTTCTTCTCGGAATGAGGACCCGAGTTGGTATTCCATGAGAGCTTCAAACAGTTTAGCTTCGTGTGAGGCAAACGTTGCGAGCTGCTTTCGACATTTGCGCTACTAGCCGGTTCACCAATTCATCATCCGAGAAAATTGTGGATTCAATGGATTGATGCTTAAATTCATCGGAGTTGATTTCATGGCTTGTTTGGCAAGATGCAAGAGATTTGGATACGCTTGTCGGTATACATCTCCTTTGTCGGCCCGAACGACCTCCATAAGGAACCGGTGAGTATCCTTGATCATTTCGTCCATCTTCCTTGAAGATCATCTTTCATGAGCTTCGACATACTCCTTTCATCTTGCATCTTGTCGATATCATCATGAATATATCAGATCCGATCGGTAGAAAATTCTTCTTCCCGTAGAGCATGTCTTTCTTTCGACTTGTTTGACAAAGATTCCCAATTCTTTTATGAGCATGAGATATCCAAGATCGAGTAGGCTTCTTCACCGATTTGGATGTTGATTTGGTTGATCTTTTAGATGGTGGTGGTGAAGAATGAGATGATGAATCGATGATGAGGATACATGAGGAGGCTCGAGTCCTTTGGAGGTGCGTGTTTCCTCCTTAGACATAGCCTTGTCATCGCCTTTGTTTCATCGCAGTATTTCCTCGGTCTTTTCTTTTCTTTGGTTCCTCAATCTCATAATCAATAGAATCCTCCAAAAGTTGTTGTTGTTGCAGAAGAGTGGTGGCACCAGCTCCTTTATCGGGTCGATTAACCGCATCGGAGATGGTTTAGAGTGGCAAGACCACTTGAACCTCCGTGGCCACCCATTTGATCCTTTGCAAATTCCTTCGCAACATGTTGGAGTCTAATGAATTTGAACTTCTTCCCGTATGAAGTATCCAGTTGCTCTTCTTCTTCATCCGAGCTTTCTTCATAAGGCACAAGTCAGAGTCTTTCCTTTTCCATGTTCAAATTGGAGGACTGGGAGGTTTAGATACCGTTGTAGTTTCATCTTCAGCAGCTTGAGTAGAAAGTCTCTTCATCCGATGCGCACCCTCCGAGTCCTCGTCCCAAGAGCTTTCTTGGTGGTTCGGTGTAGGAATAGGAGCGACTTCGAGAGGAACTTTCTTCTTTGGAGCGGGTTTCCTCTTTGTGACATTCCTTGACTCTCTCAGGCTTATCGCACTTCCAAGACTTCCTCTTACGGTTCTCCGAGTGGGTGTTCGAAGGTTTTCATCGAGATGACCAAATTTGCCTTCTCTTCGCTACCCGATACCTTTTGTACGCTTCAAGCTTCTTGATTTCGTTAGTCGATGGGTGATCGGGTAACACAAAGACCGCTTCTTTGTTGACGATTCCTTGATTCTCGACCGATAGGGTAGGCTCGACCAACATATCGTGATTGTCCGGGTCATTGAGCCTTTGTGGAATATCGGGATGAAGTCCAAGTGCTCTCGGATCAACAATTTTGTGTATCCGACATAGGAATCTTTGAGCCAAGTTTCTTGTGAAATGACATCATGTCTTCCCATAACAATGCTTCAATTTCGATGTCCTTTTGTTGATTAATGACCAAAAGATTTGTAGTTCCATGAGCTTGGGATGCTCATAGCCACTATCACGACCGAGACCTATTTGGTGATGATGATGTAGAGGTTCTCCACGGTTGAGGAATATTCTTAAGCTTCACATGAGAGTGCTTAGTGATAATTCTGAAGCTTCATCATAGCCAATATCAATAAGGAATTGAAGAACTGTCTCCTCGAGAGTGTGGCAAAGAAGTCGGTTGGCTCGATTTCAGAATGAGAAGAACGACCGTAAGTCCGCATGAGTGATGGTGACTTGTTTGTGATTGAGAGTCACAACATCGCACTTTGACCCTTGATCCTTTGCATTGAATTCCGAATTGTTGCATGTAGATCTCCTGATCAGTAGCGAGTGTGAGAGCATGTTCGGTAGGGATGATTCTTTAGAATATCCACAAGAATGAGACAAGAAGATTACGAGCATGTGAGGGTTTCAAAGTCAACCCTAAGGTTGTTCTTTCCAATCTTTCTAGGATAGCCTTTAGGGAAGATGTCGAGAATTGTGAGAACTTCGGTGCATCCACATTCATTTGAGCGACCATGTCGTGATCTCGAAATAACATTAGCCAAAAGAACCAACATATCAAAAGACATAATGTTAGTCAATAGAAGGTTTTTATTGTCTAATTATTGAATATACAGTGTCAAAGATTGTTACGAGTCCACAGTCACTTGTTTGTTCAATAGTCCAATGTTGTAGCAACACGTAAATTTTCATAAGGTAAAATGACTATTTTACCCTTTGACTTCTTAAAAGTTGACTTTGACTTTTTACTATTTGACTTTTACCGTAACGTAAAAGCAAATACTGTAACTGGTAGTAACCAGTAATTTCTCAAGTTAAATAATTCAATTTGTTTCGAATTATTACACTCTGAATATTTTTGTTCACCTTTGGCTATAAATAATTATTTAAAGTTGTGACTTTAATAATTACGAAAGTTTAATCGTGTAAACTTACCTCGCGGTCAACACAAGACTACGATAAATCTAGGTGTTCAAAATACTCTACTTTCACCAATAGTCATATTTTATATGAACTATTGTCACTTCGTTATTTTTACGTAAACATTTTACTCTTTACGTAACACGCGTGCTCAAACCTACGTTATTAGGTTTTAACAGCATAAACGCACCCAAATAGACTTATCACACCTTTAATATACCTAGTTGGAGTATATTGATAAGTTTATATATTTTCATAAGTATTATATTTTTATGTTGCCCGGTTTTAAGTTTCGTAACTTAAAGGCTTAACATTAGTAATTACCGGGACCAAACTACACCCCGTAATATAAGATAACTATCAAAATTTATACACTATAACTTAATGATAACACAAAATTAACTACAAACTCCCATTATGTCTTCAATTTCGGACACCTCATATGAGACGTGTCATGTTGTGATGATTTTGATGTACATGTGTATACATCTCTATTACATAACTTTTACTTCACCTCAAAGTTTACTTGGAAAAGTTGAAAATTCACCTTATATCTCCCTTGTCTCTTCTCCTATACGTACACCATATATCATCCAACACTATCATCATATTTGATTTCAAAACAAGTTATACAAGGAAGATAAAGGCTTAAGTGTTTCCAACGTAGTTCAATAGTTGTCTTGGTGATTCATTGCTTGAATCAAGAGTTATGTAAGGTGCTTAGGGGCTGAGATAAATGGGTACGTACAAGGTTCATATAAGGATTTACAAGACTTGGGATACAGATTCAAGACAAGGTTGAAGATTGAAAGAAGTTATGCTTGATTATTTGTAACTACTCAACCCAACTTTGTAAGAGTTTGTCTAATATTTCTTATTATTCAATATGGTTGTAATAATATTTATTGGATGTAATTTGATATAAGTAGTAATGTAATATGGCTTTGTTGATGTTGTACATGAAGTTTGTATCATGAAAAGAAGCTAGAACAAGCTTTAGGTAGGTTTTGTAAGTTGAAATTCTGCAACAGTCCCAAAGATTTAATAAACTGATCATTTCAGTAAACTTTGAGGTTAATTCAGTAAGATAAGCTTGTAGAGCTATGTCTTATGGTCGTTTCTCCGGGTGGCGCACCTCATAACTCATCCCGATGAGTAAATGAGAGCCAAAATGGTAAAACATGTCAAAATCTGCACACCAGACTTCATTTGGGAAAAGCCCATGGTTCTGTTCATTTCTAGAAGTCGACTCAGTTTTATGAAATGTAGCTTAGATATAAAATTGAAGTTTGGCGAAAGCCGCGTGTCAAAACAAGTTGTAGAACTCAACTTATGGTCATTTTGGCAGGGCTGAATGTGCAGCCAAACTTTCTGTAATGAAATATAGGTAATTACTTGTATTAGACAATTGATATAAGTAAACTTTGGACTTTGGGCTTGATTAAGCTTGAGAAGCTGTTAGAGGAAGTAAAAACTAAAACTTGGGCTTTTGAATCACTTAAAAAGGACTTGTGGTTAAAAAGTTATGCCTAGTTAAGTGTTACTAGAGGTAAATATAGTAAGCTTGCTGAAACGATTTTAAAACGAGATTTAAACCATTTTCTGGTCCGAATCAGCAAAAGTGTAAAACACGAAAGTTGCTCGGAATGAAATTTTCTACAAAAACTCAGGTGCACATAAGCAGAAAGTGAACGGAAAGTCTTAAAAACAGCAAAAAACTAAACGGACCTGTTGTTGACTAGAAAACAACCATGGCTAAGAAACCTTAGTGTATTTTGATCCTTTGAGGCCGAAACGAAGCCAAGGTTAAGCCGAGGCTGTTGTCTTAAGGTCTTTAAACTTAGACATGACCATAAGAATGACCTTGAATATCATCTCAAGTTGTTTAAACATAATTTAGCCGCACGGCTAGTTTGGACTTAATGGTCGATTCTTGTTTTAAAACTTGGTTCATTGTGTTAGACTTTGCTAGACTTTGGCAAACTAAGTAATGATCATATGGCATGTTAAACTACTTCACGACACACAACTTATATCATCATATCGTCACACAAGTCAATCAATAGTCTTTGACGAAACACGACACATGTTTTATATAACATTTGTCTCGTCAAATACTTTACTTATAAATGACAAGTACAATAATAGTAAGGAATTTCATTACCATAAGAGGCCTCTTCGGGGTGTCGTATCGACGAGTTGTGGATTTACGATTTAAAGTGTCCTGGCTCCTCATACGTTCACTACACGACCTCTTGATTTTGATAGCCCGAACGATGGTACGAGGTTATTTATAAAAGGGCTATAAGCCAAACAACATTTAAGGGATACCTCAACTTAAGATTCATGTACAACATCATATTGAAAGCCAACATACTACATATACTTGTACACTTATATCGTACACTATACTAAAACGCGATTACTATGCTTTCGTAGGTAATCGTTAAAGATCGTGATCTTGTCATACTCTACCGTTGATAAACATTATATCGTTACACTCCGCTGCTGGTCACAACCGTGAGTTTCATAGCCCCAGCTTTTGTTTAACTGTTTTATAAACTCTTTGGGGGAGATACATGCTACTGCTTTTACTACATGCTAAAATGCTTTAATATGGACAATTACTTGAAAACGGAATGCCTTGATTGTATTATTGCATACCACTAAGTTGTTTATGCCAAAAGTCCCCAACATCATGGACCACTAATCACTGGAAGTGAGCGCAAATATTGTGGATAGGCCTATCGGAATTGACGAACCCGTCTATGTTATTGGAAATAACAAGGCGCACTATATTTGAGATTATCTAGGTATAAGGCAAAATACCTACCCGGGGCAAGTTATTTACTGTATATATCGTCCGGTGATATATATACAACAGTCAGTCGTGAGTGCCATGAGCTTAGAGCAATAATAACTTTCAAGAGATAATTGTACACATTGCAATTATACTACAAACTATATTGTCCACCATTGCTTTCAAACCTATGAGGTTTTTATCGCTTGTATTGACCGTTAAGCAATCAAACACACTATGGGCGTAGCCCACTACTTTGATAAACTTGATATCTTGTGATCAACTGTTTTGCTTACAAACCTATGAACTCACTCAACCTTTGTGTTGACACTTTTTAGCATGTTATCTCAGGTTCGAAAGGAATTAGCTGGCATGGCATGTGAAGGCGCACGGAAAACATTTTGAAGACAATGCATATATTATCATTGGAAAAACATTACAACTTTTATGTTGTACTTTTTATGATTGTACAAACTTGTGGGACCGGTTTGTAAACTCTGATATTTTAATCGAATGATAATTTATTTCAAAACGTCTCATTTAGAGTCGTTTTCTGTAACTAGTGCTGTGAACTATGAAGTAATACCCCAGTGACACAATCTTCCGCTGCGATAATTTTGGGGGTGTTACAAATGTCGTCGTGATAAGTTTCGTGAGTTAGTTGACTTTAAGTTTTAAAGTTTATGTTATCACATATTTAACACAACATATTAAACGATTAAGTTTATTAGAGACATTATTGGTTTTGTGACGATATGATTTGTTTATTAACAAGTTTGTACACGTAACAATTCATAATGAAGGTCTATCAAGGCTTAGGCGTAGATTTGGCAAAGTTACGCGTAAACAGGAGTGATATACGCGTGACTAAAGCTTATGCGTGGGATCCTAACTTACGCGTAAGAAATGTTACGCGTGGGAGAGGGACCTTATGCGTAGAGCTTACGCGTGGGTGTATAAAAACCTTACGCGTAAGGGTTACTCGTAAGAGTAGACCTTATGCGTAGAGGTCACCGCTTACGCATATCCTTCACGGGATACGCCGTGGTCCCATTGTAGAACCTTACGCGTAATAGTTACGCGTAGGATTTCTCTTACGATAACCGCTCACGCGTGGGTGATCCTTATGCGTGAGTAACAAAGACCTTGATTCGAGTTTTACGGTAGCAAGCCCGAAATAAAATCATCATAACATCAATCTTAACACATGTATTCATTTTACAATAAATCGTGGCATGAAAACATGTTAAACAGTTACGCGTAGAAAACCTTACGCGTAAGCCTAAAAACCCTAATAGTTCAAGAATTACGCATAACAGTTCTAGCCATGGAAATTGCACCAAACGTTTTCTGGTAGGTCTTAGGTGTTGTGAGAGTTTAATAACCAAGTTTTAACACCCAATTCTCAGTGAATCAAAAATACCCAAACTTAAGAACATTAAACCCTAAATTCCAATTTTTGATCAATTAGTGTTTCTGGGTTGTTATAGGGCCTGGATATCATCAATTCAACATGATATTAACATTATACAACAATCCTTTTGACCACATACAATCACATTTGAACATACCCAAAACCACGCATAAACCCTAATTTTGAAAACCCATCAATTCGTGTTTCTGGGTGGATTTTGAGGATAAAACGAGTATCATTGATGTTAAATACATGTTTTGACACAATCTTTTTAACCACAAACACACACCAATGATTGTGTGTTCATACGCTTATGCGTAGAACACATAATCACACATATCTAACGATTTAGCCGTTGGATTTGCATAAAATTCAAAACCTTTGCTTGTAATAACGTTAAGATCATGAAAACACTTACACTTTGATGATCAAAAACACAGATTTCTTGAACGATTTTCGTGCGTTGGATTAGATAGGTTATGAGTAATAAATGTGAGTTGGAATGTTAGGTGGAAGGTGTTTATATTAAAAATAACTTTAACATTTTGACAGTTTTGGTCCCTCCACCTTTTTCTTTTTCATACAAAGCCATTTAACTTCCATTTTGGTTACCAAACAAAGATTATTAAGAAAGAAACTTGACGACACTCCCCCTCAACTTAGGTAAATAATGAAAGGTTATAAATTTTAGTCCGAGGAGTGTCATTGAACCAGAACAAATTTACCACCATTGATAAAAGAAACAACCGGGATATGATAACATGCAAGTACACAGATGTTTTGAAACAGTTAAGTGATTATTTTCTCCCCCTCAACACTTGATCGGAAAGATACTGAATTTTGAAAGATTAAAGTGTTGACGAAAGAAATGTACTTGCCATGTTGAAAGAAAAATAGATTAGAAGAATATTTTTGTTGTTTTATCAGGTTTTATATTTTTGTATTTTGTTTTTGAAAAAATTATTTACAAAAGAGAGTTTGGTGTTTGACAGGTTTTTAAGACTATTTTAGGAGGTCATCCAATTCCTCTTGAGTCAAACACCTCATACCAATCCGGTGGACCAACTCATTAAACCTAGCGGGAGGCAAGGCTTTGGTGAGAAGATCTGCCAATTGGTATTCTCGCACTCACGGTATAATTCAACTGCACCATGTTCCACGTGGTCCTTGATGAAATGATAGCGAAGATCGATGTGCTTTGATTTCGAGTCTTGATCGAGTTGCACGAGATCGCAATGGCACCGATTGTCGCAGAGACATCGATTCTACATCAAATACGTAACCATAGTCTTTGAGTTGTGTTCTCATCCATATGACTTGAGCACAACACGCCGACATGGCTACATATTACGCTTGGTTGATGACAACGATGTACAATCCTCGCTTCTTTGATTGCCGGGACACCGCTTTATCACCAAGAAATTGTAGTGCTCTGAAGTACTTTTCCTTGAATCTAAGCATCATGCGTGGTCGCCATTCTAAAAGCGATTAGTTCAAAACCGAAATCCTTCTGATACCGGATCCCCAAGTTAATGGTTCCCTTGATGTATCGGAGGATTCTTTTAGCCTCGAGAGGTGGGTTTCAGCTTGGTCGCGATCGATAACGGGAGCATAGATAAATGGCAAATACAATATCGTGTCCGCTAGTCGTTAGATACATGAGTGACCCAATAATACTTGGTATTTGGTAGGGTCAACTAATTTTCCATATAAATCAACGCCTAGCTTCTTGGTATGAGTCATTGGTGTGGCATAAGTGTCACAGGTTTTCATTCCAAATTTGTTTAACAATTCAAGGGCATATTTTGACTGACTCAAGAAAATACCACGGGGTGATTGATGAACTTGCAGTCTTAGAAAGAACGTAAGTTCACCCATCATGGATGATAAGGTTTTAAAAGGTACCATTTTGAGGGGTCGTTTAAGTCCTTATTTGATCACTTTTGTATCCGTTATTGCTTAATATCGTTCCTTTTCACTTTTTAGGTCTCTTGAAGGCAAAATGCTGGAATGGCACTTATTTGGACGAAAAGGCGTGAATATATGAAGAAAATGGCCAAAGTCAAAATCGAGACACTCACGCTTCTTTGAAATTAGAAGGCGACGGCGTCGGTGCTAATCAGACGCCGTCCCAAGATTTTTGTGACGGTTCGTAACCCAAAACTCAGATTTTCAAGAGACGACGTCCGGTTGTAAAAGAGTAGGCCGTCGCTACTCGGGCGGCCTAGATGCAATCCAGACGACGCCGAAGTCAAGAGGACGGCGTCACGGACATAAGGTGACGCCGTCGCAAGGTTAACGTGGCCAAGACGAAACCCTAATGACGGCGACACGGCGGCGTCACAAAACATAAGGTGACGCCGTCGATATGTAATCTTATATATAGAATCCGAATTTTTCGCTTTTAGGGTGAAAACCTAAAACCGAACCTAAGGTGTCTTGTACAAGATTTTAGGGTTTTAAACCCTATCTTACACCAAGATAAGTCTTTACTTCATTAATTCAATTATGTCTTTGATTATTTGTGTGTATGCTTGCATGTTCTCCATGTCCGGCTAATTTATTTGTGTGTTTGCTTAGGAAGTATGAAACTTAATTATTGAATATTGATTGGTTGTTTCTTATCTTAGTTGATTAATGATCTAGTAATGTGATAGGTCATTCGTTGTGTACTTAATGCTTGATTCATCTTTGTGAACCTTAGAATATAATACCTGATTAGTTGTAGGCTAAACCATCCAAAGAGTGCCTTAGAGTAAGAGTTTATCATCCCTAGTGGGTTTGTAGACGAGACCCTTTGGTAAGTTCAAAGAGTTAGGGAGAAACGCATACCCTACAACCTTAGACACACAACGCAACTAAGAATAAGACGTGACAACTCAACCCTCAATAGGAGATAATTAAGGAGTAATACAACCTAAGTAAACACATCTTTAAACTATCATACGAGCACACATTAATTAGACATAGACTCCCACAACCTTAGTTTAGATAATTAGATAATAGTAGAGTAATCGGTAGAAATACCAACCCCCCAAATCCAATACCCGAGATTCGTACCTTTCCATTTCATAAAATATAAAAGATAAAAATAATCTTCCTCAACCTTAACCTTAGCGTAGTAACTCCTTACTAGCATTCCTATTCCCTAGAGAACGATATCAATACCGTGGCTTACCCTAATTACTACACTACAACGATTAGGTTCATCGCCTGGGGTGTTATAAAACTTGCTCAAGAAAAGGAAGTTTCCTTGACCCCGACGACGCGTGTAGCGTTATCAAGTTTTGGCGCCGCTGTCGGGAATAGAATAGCTAGTTAGTAGTCCACCTCGTTTGGGTTCTTTTCTTGATTCCTATCAAGTAAACTTTTTTCATTTTAGCTTTCTCTAGTCTATCCCCTTCTTCGTGACCTTTGTTCGTAATCTTATCACTTTTCATCATGGAAGGTGATAACCAACCACCACTCATCAACCTACCACTGAATGACCCACCAAGAGCCCGTACTCTTGGTGAATACTGAGACCAAGCCACCTAGGCTATAGGAACACCATTGAGCTTCCCGACCAAGCCCAAACTACGGCCTGCGATCCGACACCATCCGGTTGGTGCAAAACGGATGTGCATTCCATGGACTTCGCTCAAGATCCAAATCAAGATCGAGGGATTTCTCAAAATGGTCGATTCCATCGACCTTGATGCTACTACTCGGGAGACCACGCGCTGCGTCTCTTCCAATTCTCTACGGGACCAAGCTAGTAATTGGCTTGAGCGACTTCCCGCCACTCCATCTCAAGTTGGGATGATCTTACCTCTCGCTTCCTTGCTCAATTTTTCCCATGGGGAGAACCACTAAGCTTAGGAATGACATCTTGATGTTCCAACAACGTCAAGGTGAATCTCTCTGAAGCATGGACCCGATTCAAGGACTTACTTCATAAAGTCCTCATCACGGCATTAATCTTTGGCTCCAAGTCCAAATCTTTTATGATCATGTCAACTTCCCACTAAGCGATCCATTGACCAAGCGGCCGGTGGAAAACTTAGTGATCTCACCGCGGAAGAATCATGGGGTATAATAGAGGACCTCGCCTCTATGACAACGAAAGTTAGATGACCCCGTGAGTCGCCCAAAACCGTCAAGGCAATCTCCTTGCCTTCCATCAACTCACAACCTTCCGACCGTAGGATGATCGAACTTGAAGATCAAGTTAAATTCCTTATGAGTTCCTACGAAAATCCTAAGTCTTCACACCATGTGAACAAAGTTTCTTCCTCGTGCGAGCCGTTTTGTGATCCTCATAACACGCTGCAATAGCACCCGATCCCGAACACGCTTCGCTGACTACGCATCCTCGCGATTAATGGAGCGGAGGAAAATTCCTACAACACCCGGACCTAGGAATTTCAATGAAACCCGTGAAGCATGGAAAACAAGCCCGACTTCTCACGGGGACAAACCAAAGAATTCACCTCTAATGATTTCTCATGGCCTCCACCTAACGGTCCTAACCAACAAAACATCGAAGGATGTTGCAAAACCTAGTTGCATCCCAAGAAACCCAAATGGCTAAGCTCTCGGACCGCTTTAACCATCAACAAGCCGAGATGGATAGGAAAATAGACAACCTTTTGAAAGCCATAACTAATAGTGATAAGAAGGTTAGTGCTATCTCAACTCCCGAGCCTTCAGGTATAGAGATTAAGGATCCAAGCAAGCTAACTAAGCATGTCCAATTCGTCAATACCATCGCCTTAGTTGAACCTAATGAAACAAATGACGAAGAGGACTATACACTTGTGGATGATGAAATACCCGAGGAAGTAGATGAAGTAGACATTGACTATTTCAACAAATTTCCTACGGAAGAAGAACTATCTCACCACCCTCACTTAGTGCGTGACCTCCGTCACATGTATGTTAGGAAAAGTCCTCGAATCAAGTTTGGGAACCCTTGGAATCTTAACATACCATGTGTCATAGGACACCTTTTTGTGGCAAAAGCCTACATTGATCGCAAGACCCCAATCAACATAATGACTAGCACCTACTACAATTGGATATTGAAGAAGCCTATTCCAACTAGGCAAGACCCCAATGATCCTAATGTTAGTTGCAATTTTCTCGGAAGAATTAAGGGATTGCCCGTTTATGTAGGTAGTTTCGCGTTTCCTACGGACTTCATAATTGTGGAGGATATTAGCACGGCCATAGACCCTAGCTTGTCCCATGTTATTCTAGGAAAACCTTTCATAGAAAGCACCGGATGACCTATGACCCTCGTTAGGAGTAGTGCGATTCAAGAATGAGACCGATGACATAGCTTACCAAATGCCGCTTAAGATTGAGAAGTTTTCATCACTCTAATGATGAAAAGGAACTTAAACTGTCGGTCTATTATAGGAATGATGAGGATAGGGAAAAGGTGTTGATTATGTTATGGCTAAGATTTTCGGATTCTATAAGGATTGCTTGAGCCTAGGACCGGAATATAGGACCGATTGGGGAGAGGATGAACTCTTAGAAAGCGCATTTTAGGGCACTTCTACAACATGGAATCCCCCATTAGAAACCGTCAAGAGGGCGGTAATGAGAAAACGTAGGAGCACGACTATGAGTCTAGCTACAAGACTCTTAAATAAAGAAAAGCGCTTCGTGGGAGGCAACCCATGCTTAATTGTTTTCTTGTTAGTGTCATATATCTTTTATTAATTGTTTATCCTCATGTTTGAATTTGTAAAAATGCTTTATTTTGTTTTTAACCTCGTCTTAATTGCATATAAAAGTATTTTACATAAGGGATAAGTGTACGGAGGATTACACACGTTTTCAAAAGAAACGTAAACATGAGAATAACAATTAACGAAAAGATATTTATGTTTGTTTGTTCGAGTCAAATGCTTGTATCGAGTCATAATGGATGTTTTGCAGAAATTTTTCCGATTCTAAAGATGTAAATTTTCCGAATTTTTCCAAAATCGCAGACCGCTTTTTGTCGGGATAACCGACGGCGTCAAGATTGCAACTTTGGCGTCGGGAAGGAGTAAAACATCGATTACTTTTTCTCGTTTTCGAGCTACTTATAAATTTTGGAATTTTCGTGTCTTAATTTTCTTAGAAATTGTAAACATCCATTCCACAAGCATTATATCCTAGTTTAAATCGAGTCTTATATATATTATTACCGCCGATTTTACGCGAAGGTTTCGTTTGTTTTCTTCAAGTGTGCGAGTTTAATTTATCAAGAAGAAGTTACATAAGATGGAAGGAGCTTTTCACGCACATTCTTCTTGGAAAGGATTTAACCACTACTTCACACATGGATCCTACCGAGCTAATCGGGGAGTATTAGTTTCTTCGCTTTTGATTACCTTCTTTATCATAACTTTGATACTTTCGGGAACATTGGGGACAATGTTCGCTTTAAGTGTAGGGAGGAAAATAAAACGGAACTTTGAAACTATGCTTATCCTTGACTATTTGCTTTGTCCAAATTGTGATTGTGTAATAAACCATGAGAAAATGTCGGTTAGGGTAATTTTGGCACCAAATTTAAAATTTTTATGACATATAGGAGTGGGCCATTAGTCTTAACAAAAGCGTCTCATGGATAGGAAGTTGCATGACTAGCACAAAACCCTTTACCACCCAAATTCCACCAAAATGTGAGGATCGCCTTAGATTAGTAGGAATTAAAGCATTCATCTTTAATGCTTAGAGTGTGAACCGTAGTATATTAGATTCTAGAACTTGTTTTGTGATGCATTCCGAGATCGCAAGTGAGGCTACACTTGTGTAGTTAGGAATAACTAAATGATAAGAGGCATTAGGATAACCCTTGTTTGATACCGTAATATAATTACTTATTCCATATCGGTTGAGTAATTCCCCACACCCTTTGCGTTGTACTCATCTTTAGTACACGATACCCTAGTTAACCCCTCGAGCCTATCCTTTTCGCGGTTCTCGTGATGTTTCGGTTTTCCGAATATCAATGAAGAGCATTGTTTACACCCCACCCCAAATATACACCCAAATCGCCTTAGCCTACCCCTTATGCACTCACTTTTAGTGCAAATGTTTGTTATCACCCTAAACCCTTAGCTCAATTATCTAGTTGCTTGCATAAGTTGCTAAGTCGAGTCATATCCTTTGTATACGCTTTTGGGACGATTGGGATTCATGGGAAAAGTTAAAGTTTATGAAATAACGGAAGGAACGTTAAATTCAAATTCCCTTTGTTTGCGTAATAATGTACCCTGTGTGTTTTGATCTTTTCAATTCGGGTCAAATTAGTGTTAGAGTAATAAAACTCAAGTGTAGGGATATGTCTATAAATCCCTAGTATTTTGATGTTATCTTAGAGGATGGTAGAGTAAAAGTGTATGAAAAAAAAAAAAAAAAAAAAAAAAAGGGAAAAGAGAAAAGAAAAAATATAGAGTAAAAAAAAAAAAAAAAAATACGGGCTACCATCCTACATCTATCTTTGAATTTATGTTTGTTTATTTCAGTTATCTAGAGTTTAGAGTGTCGAGTCTTGGCTTAGCAACGCCATTCTTCGTATGCATTTAACATAGAGATTTTTGACTTGCCACCACTAAATAGCCTATCCCACCAAACCCTTGTTTCCCTACCGTAAGCCTAACATTGCAACCCTTTAAAGACCTCTTTGATAGTCTTTCCTAGGTGCTTACGCCAAAAGCGATGGAGGTTTGATCTATTCTCAAGCCTATGGTAATCTATGTACTAGGACCGGTTAATGAGTGTTTATCTTCCATTTCCTTTTTGTTATATTTCATATATACACCCGAGAGAGATGTGAGTATCCAAACACCCCATGTGAGATGCTAGTATGTAATTTCCGTGCTTGTTATGACTTTTATGGGCTTATATGTGTTGTGGACCGTTTTGAATTAATGCTTCATGACCCCTAACTTATAAATTAATTGGTTAAAAGCACATTTGCTTGAGGACAAGCAAATAACAAGTGTAGGGATATTTGATAAGGTTTTAAAAGGTACCATTTTGAGGGTCGTTTAAGTCCTTATTTGATCACTTTTGTATCCGTTATTGCTTAATATCGTTCCTTTTCACTTTTAGGTCTCTTGAAGGCAAAATGTCGGAATGGCACTTATTTGGACGAAAAGGCGTGAATATATGAAGAAAATGGCCAAAGTCAAAATCGAGACACTCACGATTCTTTGAAATTAGAAGGCGACGGCGTCAAAAGAATGTGACGCCGTCCCAAGATTTTTGTGACGGCTCGTAACCCAAAACTCGTATTTTCAAGAGACGACGTCCGCTTGTAAAAGAGTAGGCCGTCGCTACTCGGGCGGCCTAGATGCAATCCGACGACGCCGGTCAAGAGGACGGCGTCACGGACATAAGGTGACGCCGTCGCAAGGTTAACGTGGCCAAGACGAAACCCTAATGACGGCGACACGACGGCGTCACAAAACATAAGGTGACGCCGTCGCATATGTAATCTTATATATAGAATCCGAATTTTTCGCTTTTAGAGTGAAAACCTAAAACCGAACCTAAGGTGTCTTGTACAAGATTTTAGGGTTTTAAACCCTATCTTACACCAAGATAAGTCTTTACTTCATTAATTCAATTATGTCTTTGATTATTTGTGTGTATGCTTGCATGTTCTCCATGTCCCATTAATTTATTTGTGTGTTTGCTTAGAAGTATGAAACTTAATTATTGAATATTGATTGGTTGTTTCTTATCTTAGTTGATTAATGATCTAGTAATGCGATAGGTCATTCGTTGTGTACTTAATGCTTGATTCATCTTTGTGAACCTTAGAATATAATTACACGAGTAGTTGTAGGCTAAACCATCCAAAGAGTGCCTTAGAGTAAGAGTTTATCATCCCTAGTGGGTTTGTAGACGAGACCCTTTGGTAAGTTCAAAGAGTTGGGAGAAACGCATACCCTACAACCTTAGACACACAACGCAACTAAGAATAAGGCGTGACAACTCAACCCTCAATAGGAGATAATTAAGGAGTAATACAACCTAAGTAAACACATCTTTAAACTATCATACGAGCACACATTAATTAGACATAGACTCCCACAACCTTAGTTTAGATAATTAGATAATAGTACGATGTCGGTAGAAGTACCAACCCCCAAATCCAATACTCGAGATTCGTACCTTTCCATTTCATAAAATATAAAAGATAAAAATAATCTTCCTCAACCTTAACCTTAGCGTAGTAACTCCTTACTAGCATTCCTATTCCCTAGAGAACGATATCAATACCGTGGCTTACCCTAATTACTACACTACAACGATTAGGTTCATTTGCCTAGGGTGTTATAAAACTTGCTCAAGAAAAGGAAGTTTCCTTGACCCCGAACGACGCGTGTGGCGTTATCAATGGACATTTCAAAATTTTCTTCATTAGTTTTGCAAAAGCGATTGAGTACTTTTTATGTGTAGACCCAAAATGATGTCATCCACGTAAATTTGAACAATTAAGATATGTGCCCGTGATATTGTATAAAAGAGTATGGTCGATCGAACCTTTGGTGAAATTATTAGCAATGAGGAAAGATGATAGCTTATCGTACCATGCCCGAGGAGCTTGTTTGAGACCATAAAGAGCTTTGTTCGGTTGTAGACATGGTTCGGGAACTCGGGATCAACGAATCCTTGAGTTGGTGACATAAACTGTTTTTCGGTTGTCCGCTGAGAAACGCCGTTTTGACATCCATCCGAAAGACCGTCATATTCATATGAGCCTCGAACGCGAGAAATATCCGAACGACCTCAAGACGAGCAACCGGAGCAAAAGATTCTTCAAAGTCTATTCCTCTTCCCGACGATAACCCTTAGCAACTAGACGTGACTTGTTTCGGATGACGTTCCTTCAAAGATCCAATTTGTTTTTCCAAATCCATTTGAGACCAATGACGTAGACCCCTGTTGGTCTTTCAACCGCCCCCATACTTCAAGACGTTTGAATTGGTTGAGTTCTTCTTGCATGGATTCAATCCGGTTGTCTTTGTCATTGCATCTTTAATGTTTTAGGCTCAGTTAGCGAGCGGTGAGGCGTAAATGCAATGTTCACCATCGTGTGAAGACGTTGTCTCGTAACGACCGGTTGATTCGGGTTGCCAATAATATTTGCGGAGGATGGTCTTTTGTCCATCGATGTGTAGAGGTTGATGTTGGTATACATTGTGCGATTCGAGGATTCAAATGGTTTGTTGATGATTCCGCAACATCGGTGCGCAGGTGTCATTAGCAAACGGGTTAAAGAACGATTTGGATCAAAATCTGCGGTGGGGTACTTCATTAAGAATATCATCACCGTTCATCATTGTTGGAAGCGGTTTGTTCAAGCTGTTGTGGTGGAGTCAATGGTGGTGCTTCTTCAACATGAGTTGTTGTATCGGTATAAGAGTATTATCGGGTTGAGCAATGAAACAACGGATACACCGAGCACGCTCATCAATATCGCCACCGAGCAGTGAGCAAATAACCTTTCCATTTGTTGACGAGTGAGTGGGGATTTGTTCACCGATGATGGGATTTGAGGAAGTTTAAGCGGTTGTGACCGGGTTCTAAGTCATATACTCGAAGCCATTTCCGTGAGTTCATCAAAATGAGCATGAATCGCTTCCATCACTGCTTTGTACGACGATTCCGATCCGGTAACCTTTAGAATTCTCACAATAGCCAATAAAGACTCAATGTCGGCTTTGGCTTTGAGCTTTCAAAATCATCACGATCATTATTCGGATAGCAAAGGGATCCAAAGACATGAAAGTGTTTGAGATTCGGTTTATGGTTGTGGATAAGCTCGAAAGGTGTTTTGTTGTGGCGTTTGTGATCATAGAACGGTTTGAGTATAGCATGCGATGATATCGACCGCCCACAAGTAATCTGGAAGTTTAGCATTGATTAACATTGTTCTTGCGCTTCCACTAACGCTCGCTTCGTCTTTCAACAACTCCGCTTTGTTACGGTGTACGTGGAATAGATGTTTGATGTTTGAATTCCCACTTTCTCATAAAATTCACGAAGGGTTTGGTTAACAAATTCGGCCTTCCTTTATGCTTCTTATTTGTCGACGGTGTTTGAGTCGAACACATATTTTCGTGAGAAGGTGATGATCATCTGTGGAGCTTGGTCTTTGCTTCAAGAAAGTAGACCCAAGTCCATCGTGAATAGTCATCAACAATTACTAAGATGTAGCGTTTGCCATTGATCTTTTGCACACGATCGGGCCACACAAATCCATGTGAAGAAGATGAAGCACATGCCGAGAGTTGTGTTCCACCTTTGAAGGAAAATGAGCACGAGTGCTTTTCCCTTGTTCACAAGTCGAGCAAAGGTGATCTTTTGAATACCGGAATCGTGGGAGACCTTCAACTAGTTTGTGTCGAGCAAGGTTGGTGATGGTTTGAAAGTTTAGATGTGAGAGACGACGGTGCCATAGCCGAGATTTTGTTGATGTTGCCTTTGAAAGTAGCGGATGGGAGATGAAGCAACCATGTCTTGCATAGAGATAGTGTAAAGACTAGAATTACGCGAGCGGACATAAGGTCATTTCCTTGTAGATCACGAATGAAACAAGTTTTCTCCCGGAAAGCAACCTCCAAATCTCCATCACAAACCGACCTCATCGAAAGCAGTTGTGACCGAGGCCTTCCACATAGTAAACCCCGCTAATTTCGATGTTCCCATTGATATAGTCTCCGTAGCCCATGATAGCCGGAAAGTGATCATTCCGAATCGACAATGCCAATGAACTTTGCAATAAAGTTTGATAACAGTTTAAGGTTGCTGTCATGTGTTGGGAACATCCGCTATCAACAATCTAGAATGATCTGTATCACCGTGACATTACACATTTACACGGATGGAATAGAAGTAGATGTGGAACCCGAAATGTTAGAGGTTCCTGAGCGATGATAGTAGACATACACACAAAGAATAACTTTAGGCATCCATTTAAAACCTAATGTGTTATATATCCATTTCGCCATCTATAACTCTGCTTGCTTTAGTCTTTGTGAATGCACTAGGTGGTACTACATTCTTAGGAGGTGAAACCGAGCTACAGGGACAACAATGCTTGCCTTAGAATCTAAAGAAGGCGGTCTACCAAGCACGGACTTAGAATGATTATTGGGCCTAGAGGTATTCCGATTCTTAGGATTCCGTAAGCGAGAGATTATAGCTTTAGCAACACATTTGTCATGACAATCATAATTCATACTTTTACGACAAATAACACAAGGTGCATCGATCAATATCAAAAGTACTTAAAGGTTTAGCATTCGTTACATCACTATTTCTATTACATTTGGCGACGCAATATCTATAGTGGAAGCAACGTGAGTCTTATTCATAGTCCTAGGGTGTTCTTCTACTTTAGCATTCCTTATTGATCTTTTCTTAGGTCGCAACTTCCTATTCTTCGATTGAGTGCTCCTAGGCGTGAAGTGCGGACGTTTGGAAAAGACGCAACTATTCTGTTTCAAGAGAAGGAAGCACGTTAGCAACTTGTGATTTGGCGAGACGTATTCTAGGTTCACGATTACTAAGTGTTACCGGTGCTAATCTCTTAATGATGGTAGGCGGAAGTAGTTCATACTTTCCTAACATTTCTCTTAACTTAGAGATAGTGTGAATCAAATCTTGATTTTCGAACGAATATTACCGGCAAAATTCATGACTTCTCTAGTGTGAGCAAGATAGTGATCAAGTTCGTTTGATGCTTCATGACGAGTCTTATTGAGTAAATCAAATATGACACCATATTCTGCTTAACTTTACAAGTTCTTGTTCATATTTTGAGATTTGACTTTTCAAAGACACATTTTGATCATCCAGTTGCTCAAGTTTAGGATCGTAAGATTTTGCACGCAATCGAGTGATTTTATTTTGAAAACCAAGTTGTTGATTGTGAATATCTTTTCACACCAATTAAGACGACATTTTGCATTGTAAAGTTCGTTAAGTAATCGCTCATTTTCGACTTTTAAAGACTCGATCCGAAGCACATTATCGGTATTCTCAACAGCTACCACAGAGTCAACATTATCGCAGAGATATAATCGATGCATGTGGCAAAGAATTGAATAACACAACATTATGGATATCAAGACCTGGATAACATCTTTCAAGAGTCGATCAACATCTTTTCTCAACATTTTCTTTTTCGTTTAGTATTAGAAATAGATGTTTCGTTTTCTCAAAACGACCTTCATAACTCCAAGTTCCTTATGAAAGTCCTGCTCCCAAGACAATGCACAATTTTTCAAATTCTTAACATTTGGTAAAAGATTTTTCCGAAAATGTCTCTTTGTTCTCGCGCGAGGCGATTGAAAATGTTGAACTTTGATTTTAGAATGATATTCTATCTCATGTTGTAAAGTTTTGAGGTCGACCATGAAAATGTCAAAATATCCGAGAATTTTGCGATTTTCGTGTTTTGAGTTTACTTTATGATGGAAGGTAAAGGACCATAAATTTGTGCATAATCTGTTGGGGATTAACATTAGAAGACTGTGTGTTTTGATGATAACATTTGGTGTGTTAGAAGAATCCGTTGGTGTGACAAAAGTAACCGGTTTTGAATAATTAAAAGGTTTGTTGTAAACAACAGCTTTTAATTTTGATCGACTCGCCTCTTACGCATCTAATTCCTCTTGACGATGATATTCAACAACACTCATAATGTAATTATCAATTTTATATTCTCGACCGGAAACTTCGAGATTTGGTTTGAATGTTTTGGTTGAAAGCTTTGGTTTGTAATCGCAAGATTTGGTCCATATCCTTTTGGATCGGGTTTTAAGGTAAACTTTCCAATAGCGATTCTCGACTCACCATGTTTGTAAACAACAGCTTTAAACTCTTTAAGTTTGCGTTGCAAGTCGATAATTTCTTCAAGATGATTATCTATTCGGTTCGTGGAATGCTTTTTGTATGCAGAGAACTGTTTTGACAAGTTAACAACTCAAATTAGCTTTTTGATTTTCCAAGGTGAGAGCGTTAATTTGCTTTTTATGTTCATGTTTCGCTTTTTCTATCTCGCATAATAAAGCATTCTTCAGCGGCTAGATCACGATCTGTCTCTAAATATTTTTCGCTTTGATGAGATTTAGTAAAGGTCGCTTCAAAACATTTTTCACGTTTTCTTGAGTTTTGAAAAGTTGAGTTGCTTTTGTAAACATTCAAAATCCTTGGTTAACAAAGCATTTTATTTTTAAGGTTTGATTTAATGCACAACATTCTTCAATTTGGGATTGCCGGTCTTTAAGTAAGAGAGCAAGATATGGATGAGGCAAAATTCGCTTGTTCAATGAAGTCACAACATGATCATTATTTAGATCCTCAAGTATAACCACGGAGTCAATTTGATTATCAAAGGAAACCATAAGGTCATCTTGATCGTCAAATGTAACTACTGTGGTCTATTTGAAAATCGTCGAATGAGATGTAAATGACTCATTTTGAACATTTTGAGCCTTGCACGATTCGGATGTTGGCGGAGATATTAGATCGAGATAAATATGGTTTGTTCGGTACCGAGACAAGCCATCGATGTCATACACCGGGCCTGTGTCACTCATGTGTAACTCATGCATATTAGCCATCAACATAATCGATGCATTGGCCTGCAAGTCCTCCATATCATCATCCGAGTCTCGCATTTGCCATAAAACTCTTTTTTTTTACGTGAGATCCACCACTTCATCCTTAAGAGCCAAAAGAAGAGCCTCTTTGAAATAAGTATCGCCCCTAGTCCTCGGCTTTGGGCATGCATTAGCCAGTGTCCCTTCTCATTGCGGTTGTAGCATCGAAGACCATTCAACTCATTCGAGCATTTCCTGCTCCACCACCGAGCTCGTTGTTATTCGACCCACAAGATTAAACCTTGACCACCGCCCATCGGACGACCATAACCACGATTCTCGAACTTCAACTCGTCCATTGTTTACAACAAATGATTTCGTGTGTTAGATGAGGAACGAATACGATTGTTGGATTTGTTGGTATAACGCCAAAAGCATTAGCAATCATAACAAATCCTTGTTGCAATGCTTGAACGGATCGATGTCCTCATTAGCTTCACCGACAATTGGTTGAGCATTGTTGTTGTTGTATGGAACCAATTGATTTTGTTGAGATTGTTGCCGTGAATGATCGCTTTGTGTGACGAGAGGCGCTTGGTTGAGTTGCTTGTTGAGGAGGATAACTTTGTTGAGCATATAAGGCAAGTTATTGATTTTTCGGATGTGTAGGTGGAGCAATTTGAGCACGGAGAATCCTTTCCGATCAACTTCCTTTTCATGAGGCTTCAAGTAATCGTACAACAATCCATATGTAGAATGATGCATATTCCTCGCTTGACGGAGAAAATGACATACTTCTCCATTCGGGACCAAGACTACTCAGAACTTAGTATTTACCGCAATTCTTGGCATGATGATGTTGTGTTTATCCAAATCATTAATGATGTCTCGAAAATCGATGATGATAAGACTTTAGTGTCTCTCGTGTTCAATCATGAAGTGTTCGTAAGCCAAGTAAATTTTGGATTCCAAATCCTCCCGATTGAGTCTGAGATCCTTCCATAAGAAGATGAATATGTTCCCACATTTCCTTTGCGCCTTTTGAGCATCAACACTTGAAGAATTGGGTTAGGCAATCCTAAAAGGATATATTGCATTGCAAGCTCATCGACCTTCATAGTGTAGAAGTTCTGCTTGATTTAAATCAGCAAAGAGCAATGTTCGCTTGTTCATCTCTTGGTGGATTTGCATTAGGATATCCGGCACAATAACAAGAGGCATCTCAAATGGACCTTCCAAGATAACCTTCTTTAAGAACTTTCCATGTGGCTTCTTCAAATCACAAAACCTAAAGAACCTTATCACCCATTGATCGTAGTTTCGGAGTGAGCATTGGAGGTCTATCAAGTGATCCACCTCATGAATTGATTGTTGGTCGCTTAAAGCTTCACACATCTTTGCAAACCAAGTGGGTTCCTTCATAGTGTTCCTTGATGGATGTTGATTGAAGTCATTAGTGTAGGTTGAACTTGAAGACTTGGCGGTGTTTGAACCATTTGTGGTGGAGGAATTGCTCCAAGTTGTGGAGTATGTTGTTGATTAAATTGTTGTTGATAAATTGCTTGTTGTTGATTCCATTGTTGATGTTGTGGACTTAGTTGTTGTTGTCGTTGAGAATAAGTGTAAGGAAATAGTTAGAGTATGGTGGTTGTGACATGTTGAAAACTTGTGTTGGTAAAATGGATCTTTGTAGTCGAATGAACCTTTGTTGATGAAGTGTCCTTAGGTGTAGAAATCACAAGAAACCAAGTATAACTTATGCGTAAAACACCAAAGTTACGCGTAACAAATAGAGTTGCGCGTAGTTTTAGCTTACGCGTAAGTATGGAAAAGACTCTAAAGTTAGGCGAGACACAAAGTTAGGCGTGAAAGTTAGGCGTGGGATTACCTTATGCGTAAGACTAGGCTTAGGCGTAAGATTAATCTTATGCGTGGGATTTCTGCGTAAGCTTTATGCTTATGCGTAAGATTAGGGTTTTGCCCAAATGATCTTTTACACTATCACAAAGGCAAAAGATATCCAAAGTCGACGATTCTCGGCTTATCCAAGCAAGAAAACACGGAGTAAACCACGAGAACGAAGATCAAGCCACGGATAAAGTTACGCGTAAGATTAGGGTTTTGATACGCGTAATCTTACTCGTAAAAATGATTATGCCCAAAGATGTTTCTAAACCAGATTTTTGTGATGAGATAGCTCAATATCACCAAAATAACACAAAAGTGTGAAACTTGATGAACCAAAACTCCTAAAACAGTTACGCGTAAGTTTACACTCTCGTTCAAAAACAAGCTTAAAAACTTAGATCCACGCGTAAAGGTTGAAACTTTTTGCCAAAAACAAGTATTTTAACACCTTAACACGTTGAAAGTACAAGAATCTTGGATTAAAAAGTGTAAAAAACGAGTTTTTAAGCGAACCAAAGTAGCACGTTATTCTACGCGTAGGACCAAAAACCCACTTCAAGAAATAACGATTCACCCAACTAGTTAGGCGATTGATACCACTGTTAGGTCACTAGTTTTACAACACAAGCTTAATAGAAAGAGATAAAGGCGATTGAACAATATCCAAACACACACACGTGTTAAGAGTAAGACCGGTTATACGTAGATGTGAGTGAAAGAGAATAAATTGAACAACCAACCCTCAAGTGAGGGTTATTACATAGTATTTATAGGCAAGGAGCTAGGGCAACACTCCTACTCCTTCCCTTTTCCTTATTGGACATGGGCCTAAGCTTATGGGCCTTCTACATAAGCTAGACCTTAAACAAACATAAAGGCCATAATAAGCTACCTATTACATATGAGTAACTAACACTTGAATTGAGGTTTAGGAGTGATTCCAACAGAACCACTTGCAAAATCATTATCATCTAACAGATCCAACTCACTTTTCTTAAAAAAATCGTGTGGTAGCTAGCTGGTGGTACCTATAGATGGTAACTCTGTAGTCTCAGTCACTTTGAACAGATTAACATCAAAATCAGGCTCCTCAAAAGTATTAGCCTCATCGACAAATGTGTTTCCATCACGATTGTTCTCAATATCATCATCATCACTCATATAACTGTTTGTCTCACTCACATTGTCATCACTTAAAGCTTCATCGATTTCACTTACCTGTACAGATTTACCTTTTTGGATATGCTCCACAGGATTACATATTTCCTCCTCATGATGACCTAACTCTTGATCATTTTGACATACCTCTTCATGACTATCTATTTGGATATGCTCAACATGTTTATCTATATGCTGGTTGACATCACCTACAACATCTTGATCCGATGACCTCTACGAGATGGAAACAAGGGTTCTGCTTACGGCATCTGACTAGATTGTACCAAAGTATTGACTTCCAAAGGTTGATGTGTAACCTGACATATATCATCTACCATAGATTTATTAACAATGTTTTCTAAGAACAATTTGTTTGAGCAATATGGAACAATAGCAAGAGCTGCCTTTTTTTTTGTTGCATCCACATCAACAATAACTGTCCTAATTGACTTTGGTGACATTTGATCAACATCCAATGTTGTCTTACCATTTTCAACATAAACCTCTATCATTTTATGGTCATCAACAAGATCTTTCAATATTTCTAAATTAGCACTCTCACTTAACCTATACAAACTATCATCTAAATTACTACCAGGCTTAACAAAGTAATAGTAATTTTTTGAACCAAGCTCATAACCTAATTCATACATAAGAACATCCAACTCTTCAACTGACACACTATCAACATCAACCAAATCAACTAAAGTTTCCATACCTCCAACGATATTCTACTGTGCCAAGATTTAAAGACACCATTGTGATGAATCCTCATGCTAAACATATTAGATCTACCACCGAAACGTGTCAATATATGTTTAGGGCATTCTAAAAACTTAATTGGCAAACAATAAATACCCCAATTACAAATTCCAATGACTATAATCAAAAAAAAAAAAAAAAGTACCGTATTTCTTCTTAGCAGAGTCGTATAGGACGGTATCATCAACTGGATAACCTGGATGTCTTACTTTCCATAGAGTAAAGTCCATGTTTCGATTTTATGATTGATAAACAGGGGTTTTGTGACATGCAATCAGTGGCGGATCTAGAAATCCTTCATGGGGTATGCACACTTTATGAAAGGTTCAAAAAAAAAAAAAAGGATTTCTCGGGTCAAAATAATCGGGTCATGGGTTTCGGGTCTTTCCGCCGGGTTTTATTATTAGTTTGGGTCATTATACTTAAAAAGTGTAATGTGCTAACTACATTAACCGCTTATAAAGCACGAAAACCATTTTAACAGTAAAATTACATTAATAAAATATTATGAAAGCATAAGATACATATACAGATATATTAAACAAACTACAAGGAAACAATCTCTCAAAACATTAAAACACGACCACATTTATACGACTATATGCAACACGTATAACTTAAAAAGGAAACACTCAAACAAAGTAGCAATCATTTGTAATATAACCAACAAGCTAAGAAGTCAAAAACTCATTTGCGAAAGGATATAAATACAGTTTAGGAATGAGGACTATTGGTTTCATCTAATCTATCCACCTCTACAAAGTAAAGTTATAAACGACACGTTTCCAAAAATTGTAGGTATAACTCTGCATTTATTTATTACTTAGCACAATTCTTCGCTTTCGATGCTTTCTTTGTATCCACTCACCTAGTCACCCACACCTCCTATATTTTTTTTTCTCTCTCTGAAATAGCCAGACCTCAACTATTATCGTCAGACCACCATTTTTTCTTCTAAAGCTTACTGAAACTTCACAAAAAAATCTTTTTCTTCGTTTGCTTTTGTTAAGAATAAAAAGGGTATGCACAACGAATTTCATTACTTTCACAAGGGTATGCACTCATTGTCAAATGACCAAATATAACCAAAAACATTGTTTCGTTTACACTAACTCATGGATTCATAGGGTATGCACGTGCATACCTTATGCCCTATGTAGATCCACCCCTGCATGCAATTAGGGTTTGTGAATTCTGATAATTCTTGTAACGAAAGTTCTGGGACGAAAAATAATACATACTATGTGTTTATGGGGCGGGAAGAGGGTTACATTACATGTGGCAGTAATTAAGAAATTTTTAATTGAAATATGGAATTGACAATTATGCCCTTAGACTAAAGACAAAATCTAACGCCATCTGACGTCCTTGACTAACGGCAATATGGTCAAAGGACCAGTAACGAGTAAGAAACTTGAAATAGGGACCCCGACGATGAAAAGGCCCGGGTTTGTCCTAACGCGAAGCGCATTGACAAGTTTAGGGACCAACGGTGTATTTTAGTCTTTTAATTATTATACCAATATTCAAATTATTCTTTAAGTTGTTTATATAAATATGTATACTAAATATATATAATTTCTTGAAAGGTCGATAAATGCTCGAGCTCGAGCTATTAAAAGTTTGAGCTCGGCTTGTTATGTGTTTCGAGTTTGTTTATTGGGCTCGAGCTTGAGTTCGATAAAAGCTCCACTCCATAGAGTCAAACTCAAGCTCGAGCTCGAGTCGTTTGATAAAAGTTTGGTTTTTTGCGGCCCTAAGAGCATTCCCATCGTTAACGGCTTAACGCCGTTATTGGCCAAAATAACGCCATTAGTGGCGTTATCCCTTTGGAGCCTGCGCGTTATTGCGCCGTTAGTCCCTACGTGTTGAAGGTATAACGGGCGTTAAAGGTAAAAAAAAATTCATTTCACCCCCTAAACCATTTCAAATAAATTTTCACTTACACCCCTCAACCTATTCAAATTCAAATTTAAATTATATTGGTTAATTATGGGCGGGATAAATTCAAATTCAAATTTGAAATTTAAAAATCAAATATGAGTGGGATTTATTCAAACTCAAAATCAACTCTGCCTATATATACAACTCTACCAGAGTTGTTTAGAACACACAAGTTACACACACAACTCACACACACAAAAATGTCTCGCAAAGATTTTTCTCAGCAATTCCCAAGTCCAGAAAAGTTGCCGGAAACCAGTTTTCCAACTCCAAATCAGTTGCCGGAAACCAGCTTTCCAACTCTACCAGAGTTTGAAGTTTACTCAACACCACATGAAGTGTTTGTTTTAGTTTAGGGGTTGAAATTGAAAATATGAAATGTTAAAGTTTAACTTGTGATGTTATTGATGTGGGTGTTTTTTGGAGATGTTAAAGTGAAATGTTAAAGCTGATGTGATGCTGACATAAACGATGTTAAAGAATAACTCATGTTATTGATGAGAATCCTCTAATGGAGAGGGACCAACATTAGCATTGGATGTGAATTAGTGGCGGCCGAAGACATCGTTGTTAATTACTATACTTCGTAGTTGATATTTGGGCTTAGAGAGGGCCTTCATGTTCAAAAAAACGACACCTTGGTGTACTTTACTTTTGCCAACATGCCAAAAAGGTTGAATAGGTGTAACTTTCAATGACTTGCTCGTGATTTCTATTAGAGCATCTTTTTACACTTTGGTACAAGTTTGTGTAGAAAGTAGATGATTCTCCATGCCACATTTGAACACCCATATCAACTTGTGATCGAAAAGTCCTATCAATTCATGACCGCTTCCAAATTTTGAAACTTTTATTGGAAGAATGTAAAGCCCTAATTTATTTTTTATTACAAAATACAAAGCTTGTTGCGTATATTCTTTCGATTTACATAGAAGTCTGCAAACCAAACGAAGAACAATTGCACTTGCATAAATTTTTTTGAATCAAAAGTCAATTCTTTTAAAAACTACGTTTGTAGATCTAGGTGTCATAACATTGCTATGCATAACTCGTTGGACTCTGTTGAGGAGCTCCACATCCTTAGGTGCAAGGAAACCAAAGGTATCAAATGCGAAAGAAATAAAAACATGCTGATTTTCAATGCACGCTTTCTCGTGTTTAGCTATTTTGTACAATGCGGCTTTCAAAGCGGCTTGTCTTACTTTAAAACCCCGGCTACTCAAACCCACGAGAGGAGAAACCCCTGTTAGATCCACACATGCATGTTTCTCTCCAACCTATCCAAACATCAAAACGTCTGTCGGTCTGAGTGTGGAAATTCCTCATCATTTTCCTTGGGGCAGAATGAGTCAAGTTCTAAGTTGAACAAACAACCGACCATTGATAAGCTTTATTCATATTGAATCATTTCAAGATTTTCAGTGTAGTTTGATTGATGGACAAATACTCCATTTCTTAAATGCTCAATTTGCAAACCGAGACAAAATATAGTCATGCCAAAGTCTTTCATTTCAAATTCAGTTTTTAATAATTTTGTAGTATATTTAATTTCTCAGGATTCTCAGTGATATTTAAATCATCAACATAAGCTGCAAAGATTGTTGAACTTGAAAAAAATGATTGTTGAACTCGACATTCATAGTTTAATAAAAACAAACGGACTAATTTTATAACTTCTATACCCTTCTTTTAAAAGATATCCACTGAGGTGGTTATACCACATTCGTCCCGATTGTTTTATTTCGTATAAAGATCTTTTTAGTTTGATTGAGAACATATCTTGGGGTTTTGATTTACAAGCTTCGGGCATTTTCAATCCTTCAAGTTTTTCATGTAAATATCACTTTCAAGTTTTTCATGTAACAACGTTTATAAGATAAAGTGGCAAAACAGATTTAGTGTCTCTCTTATCTAAATCAAATTGCATGTGGTGGTTGTAATGGTATTGATTTAGCTAAAAAGGCTTATTAAGGTGACACATTTAAGACACCATTTAGTGCTACGTTTTTGTGAATAAATGGCTTCGAACCTAATCTTGAAATAGCTCAGCGTAATCAAGAAAGATCATCCTACGAATTTTTGAATTATGTAAAATGATAATATGAAAGTCAAAGGCATTCAACTAACAAAGGCATATTCACATGAACATTATCACCATATTACAAAGGTTTATTTTTCTTTTCTAAAATCTTTCATATATCATATTCACATTTGATTTGTCTTCATTCAGTAATTATATGTCGGTATTATTATTAAGTAAACTCATGATGCTAACCCGCCATTCAAGCGGGTCATGAAGCTAGTCTATTATATATACAATAACAAATTTGACTTTGATCTAACGATGTTGTAACGTCTACTAATGTATAATGTATAAATATAAATTTCAAGGATATAAAGCCAATTCATTAAAGGCATCTTTATACCAATATTTGGTAAGAAGGTGGTTGACGTATTTATTGAAGCCACTGAAATGATCAATCATATTCATATATGAATATTTGATAGTATGATACAATAATTCAAAGTATTGTACTTGTAGATTTTAAAGTGGCGATGAGTACTTTTTCTACTTTATGCGACAAATCAAAGTGCAATATTTGATGAATGGTCGGGTAAATTTAGGTTGCATGTTGGCATCCAATGAACAAATTAAGTACCTCTGATTCTTATTATATATATATACTAAAACACATTTGGTGAATGTGAGTAAAAAACACTGTTCATGCGCATGAACAGTAACCCGCATGAACAGTGGGTGCACAAAAAAAAAAAAAAAAAAAAAAAAAAAAAAAACTTTAGCAAATTCATTCCCGTGAATAAAATGATCGAGGGCAACGCACTCCCGTCGCAACGCGCGGGTTAACCCGCTCGTTAATGACTAAAAGATAAAGCTACTAAAACGGACGCTTTAGGTCATCAAATATGCAAGAACTAGCGTTTTAAAACGAACCTCTGATTCTTTACAGCCATTCTTCTAGATTACCATAAAACCAAAGTTGGTTTGTTTCTTTTTCTTATACTATTTTTTCTGGATCTTCAATCAACTCTATCACAAGTTTAAAGTGGGTAGCATTTTTTTTTTTGTTAAAACACACTTCTTAATAATTAATTTTAACTTTTTGTTTGCAAGAGTGGAATTCATACAGCATGGGGTATGGTGGCATGCCAAATTCTCCTTTTTAGTGTCACCTCAGCGCTACTTCATCATCTCCACTTTTAACACTCACACACCAAAACACCTCTTCACTCATAACATGCTATTTGGCCCCAGCCACTCATAATTTATTTTCTTTTACAATTTTCAAACAAACTAAACAATACAAAAAAAATAAAATGTAAACTTTTATTTTAAAAATACAAAATATATTAAAGAGAAATGATACATGAATCTAAAATTAGGCCTAAACTTAGACCTAAAACCATTTGTCATTATCATGATGGGTTGTAAAATAAGTGGATTCATGTCTGTAGTTATCAAGATGCTGACACTTAATTTTAGGTTTAAGTTTAGGTCCATGTATCATTCCTTTATATTAAATAATGTGTGAGGACACTTAAAGGCCACTAATATATGGTACAGTAAAACCTCTATAAATTAATAGTGTTGGGACCGGGATATTTTATTAATTTAACGAGATATTATTATATCGATAAATTAGTAATTTATTAATTTAAAGAAGTTTTACGTATGACCATTAAATTTTCAATCCTAATATACTAATTAATTCTGATGATAATTATTAGAGGCGAAATAAACTTGAAAACAAGTTTCAATTAACATTTTATGAATTAACATTCACACTTTATGAAAATAAAATTAACAATTTTTGTTGCAATACGAGAAGACAACGCACCAACTCTTTAGTGCAATAAAGAGATTGTAAGATAAACTAAATATAGATTTGAAGTTCAATAAAAAAACAAGTGAGTATGGAATCATTTTTACTAAACAATCTTAAGATTTTGAGTGTATCTCTCTCTCAAACACACACACACATATATACATATATATGAAATTTTTAGTAATTATTAATTTATAGTTTCGTTGAGACTAATATATATACATTGGGGTTTCAAAAAAAATTATTATCTTATTATTTTATCGATTGAGGTCTAAATTTGTACTGGCCCCAATTTGGGACCGAACAAATCTTTAATGTTATCGAGATTATTAATTTATCGAGTATTAATTTAGAGAGGTTTTACTGTATAGATATTTTGCTAGTTAATGTATGATGAGTATGACCCACCAAAAACACTACAAACACAAACACTATACAAAAACACTATATACTTCTTCTTCCTTCCTATCCTGGTAAAACATACACACTTACACACACTCAAAAACACTATACAACACAAATTTATTTTTTGTCCTTTTTCGAAAATCACACACGCCACTATAATGGCTTGGGAATTGGCGAGAGGGGGTTGGGGTATGTTGGCACAAGTGTGGCGGCGCCACTTTAGTGGCCACATCGGATCTGGCGTGAATCCAAGCCATGGTCTTGATAACAGTGTTGGCCGTGGGCTGGACTACTTTCATAAGATTCTCAGTCACTTAGTTCTTAAAATAGGACTTCATTTTTAGTATTTTTATTACTTTCTCAAAAGATATCACAGCTTCTCCAAATGCAATACTGTGGAAAGGTTTGTCTATTTATTATGGGTTTGTAATTTTTACTAATTTCATTACAATTTAATTTATCTCATGCTACCGTGATGAAAAATGGAAACACCTATGTGGTCAACATTACTCCAGATGATCAGGTGGCGGGTTGGGTATGACACGAGTTACCCAGAATGTGAGATAACATACCGATGGCCTTTTGCTCGTTTTAATCAATTTATTTAAATTGCAGATCACAAGAATGGTAGACCAGGGAGAGCATGTGAGCGTGAACTGCTTTTCATTGATGGGGAAGAACCAAATTTATGGTTGATAACTTGTTTAATTAAGGATTTAAGGATTTTAATGGGAGATGTCCTATAAACACATATTCGATATGGTTATATTACTATGATACAATGGATTTAATTATCTATCATCTATGATGTAATTTGATACTTTTGGTTTTCTTGTATCTGAGGCAGTGGAGTTCTTCAACAGAGTTCAACGGGTTATGCATAGTAATATTACGACACCTAGATCCATAGATGTAGTTTTCAAAAGGATTAGTTTTTTATTCAAAAGAATTGCTAGCATAGCGCAATTGTTGCCTGCTTGTCATCCACCTCTTTGTAAATGTCATAAATCTAAAATTCTATTAAATGAATATACGCTTACTTGGTTTTCACTATTATGTTGTTGCACTAACTTTCCCTTCATGTAGCTCAAGTTGATAACCTTGCACCAGAAGTACAAGGATCAAGGTTCGTTTTCAGTCACTTAATCCACTAAAAAAAAAATACCTTTTAGGCTATGATTCAAGTGTGATCGATTTGTTGATTTGTGAATTATTTATGCAGAGGAGAGATGATGATGATGGTGGTGGTGGTACATGCCGTGGTACCTTACCCATTTTCACCTGTGGGTCAACCTGGGATATTGGATCCTAGACCTTAACTAATACATTCTCCGGGGATTGGTTTTTCATTGTGTCGTTTCGAGTCTAAGATGGAGGAATTAAATGAATAATAGAGAATTGTTAATTACGGGCTGCATCAGCTTGAGAGATTTTTCTACGAAGCGTGGATTCTTTTGATGGGAGTTAGTCATTTGGAAATGTATAGGTACATTGACTGTATATACAGTAGTAAATAGTTGTCTTCTTTTGGCCAACGTTTATGCTTGCTCATTAGGAGGATGCAGTTGATGCTAATTTTCTTTGTTGATATGTTGTGTGTCAATGTATGTGCTCTTGCTGATACTAGTATATGGTTTAGTAACGATGTTGTTGTCAACTGCTTATCCTGTCACAGCAGGTTTAGAAATTTGAATGTGAAGTCGCTCAAAATATCAAGTTGACTAAAAACGTTTGATAATTAGTTACCTCTAACTTTAATGGCATTAATCATGTTAAGACTGTAGTCATGTGTTGGGATTTATTAGTTCCTAATTATGTGCAAAAGATTATAAGAGTATATGGGTCTCCTTCGAGGCTTCGATAAGATGGAGCCAATTGTTTCAGTCTTGGTAACTTGTTTATAGTTTTGATCAATAACTTTTAACTCTGTGTCTATAATGCTTGAATCAAACTCTAACTTTGACCCTTTACTTGTTTATAGTGATCGTGTATGTTTTTGGAAAACTGAAAATGAAGTACATAATGACATGAAGTATATATTGTGAATTTGAATGAATGAATATCTTAGCATATCATTATTGGTATAAAAATGCACATCGTGGCTTGAGGAAACCCTCTACGTTCAAAATTTTCAAACTATAATGAATATTAGGATAAACAGCTCAAATGGGAAAATTATACATGTATCGGGAAACTCTACACTCAACTGATCCACAAGATTTCTCATTTTGACCCGAGCCGGACTCTCTTACCTTCTACCCTGAACTTTTTACTGGCCTCAAGCTGCATTAAGAAGCACATATACGAACTATTTATACTGGACTAGCATATAACAAAATCAAAACATACGCGAAGGGAAAATAGTTACCTTCTTCCTTAGAAATGCAAGAGCGTCCTTTTTTGAAGAGAAGTTGGAAAATAGTGAAGAATGTTCATCGACAAGAACTTTAAGTTGTTTAAGTTTCAGTGACTTCTCAGGTACCTGCAAAAATAAGTTAATTAGCACAGAAAATCTCACTATGCCTCTAGATTGTGTCGGGTACTAATTCAACAACGTACTTGGCGAAGAAGCTTTCTACACAGCTTCTTTAGCTCCACTTTTGGTACATTGCCCTTTTCTGATTCTGATATATTATCGAATTTACATTTTGCTGAAGAATGGTCATCTTCGGATTCAGATTCCTCCCTATCACTATCGCTGAATGACGTTTTTTTACCTTGAAAGTGCACCCCTGCTACTTTCCTTGGACGATCCTTGATGCCAAGTCCCTGCTTTCCAGAAGTTGCTTTATCCTGCAAAAGAAAAAAAAAATACTCAGTGTTCAAGTTTATAAACAGTGAATGTCGATAGTCGAGCTCAAAACGTGAGAAGTGTACATACTTGTACAAGTTTGTAAAGATTTTCTTGATCATCCTCATGAAATGCAGTCCTCTTGTTACAATTTTGAGTGACGTCAAATGTGCGAGACTTCTTTTTCTTGGATTGAGCTCCAAGTAAACCTCCAGACACAAATCCAAATTTGTTACCCCACCAGTCTGGAGGAATTTCTTTTTCATATTCAACTGCATAAAGAGGTGTTGTTTTAATACCAAGAAAGCATATAAGTAAACCCATAACTTAATGCTAAGGATAATAGGAATTCAGATATCAAGAAATTGCAGATAAAAGCATAACAAGTGACCTAGTAATGATTAATTATGCATCCTTAAGATATTTCAAGCGTCACAATTTGTTACTTGCTAACTTTCTAAGTCATATCAAACGACGATCCAAGTAGCCAGTAATAACTTAGATAATATATGGTGAAAGTGAAAGTGAAAGTGAGAGTGTCCGTGAAACAGATCATAAAGCTAATCCTAAACATGTATGAGAATACTCCGTATAATTTTACCAAAATAAATAAACTGTCATGGTAACAGAAAATGTAGGTGCAACAATAGAATGTACTTTATCTATATTCACTGGTACAAATGGGATTCTCAAATGGTGCGTAATATCAGATTGCATAAACGTGTAAATCATACGGAGTTACCTTCTGCTTCAGTGTCATCAGATGCTTTGACCAACTCTAAGTCTTCATCATGACTACAAACAGCCTTAGGCACTGCACTCTCATCAACCTTTTTAACCTGCAGAATGTGAATAAACAACACCATTACACCAGAATCAAGTTTAAGATTCAAAGTCGATATACAATGCTTGGATACATATTTTGTCTTATGTAGCTTTTATGACAAATATCTGCTTCTTCAGTTTTGCAGTATATAGTTTTGTCACAATCACGTCATTCCCCTATCTACCACTCGTCTCCTTGGCATAGTAGCTTATTTTAATTGTAGATCTAATATTGAATACAGTGTCAAATATATGTTGTCATTGATAACTTGTAATGTATCAACTTTGAACATAAAAAGCTTACTAGACGCCAAGTCTTTCTCTAGCTTTTACAAAAGGGATACAGCATCATTACAGTATCAATAATAAATCAAAGTGAAGAACTGCAATCAGACTTCAAGGAGGCTAACTATAAGTCGATAGCTAAAGGCAGAAAGCAATCAGTTTACTTAACCTAATATCTGAGCAATTGGCAGTAACCGGGGTTTCATATAAACCAATTAACTGAACATCTGGAGCGAAAGTATAAATGTATCAACATGCCCATCTTCATACAAGTCTTTATAATCCAAATTTTATATTCATGACCAAATCAATCACAAGAAAACGTACAAGTATCCCGGGTCACACACTTTTCCCTCTCTTTTTGCTTGTATGGTTTCTTATTATCTTTCATAGAATAAGTTGGTTCAAGCATACATGGCAAATATGCAGCCACGTCTTGCCACATACTCAACATTTGTATACTCCCAAGTCTCCAATGACCTCGAAATGTAGGGCCAATACAAACTTTACACATTCCTAGTCCTATATATAGACAAACATTCAGATTCATCACAAACAATTGCATAACAGTGTTACGATTAAATTTAAACCCATAAGGTAGTACTATAGTAATCTACAGTCGACCCCATCCATCAGTTTGCTGAAATAATTACATCCAAATCAATCTCATATCTACGACTCATCTCATTGGCATATAGTTAAAAACTATTGTAATTGACCATCACTTTGTGTTCACAGAAAATAATGTGTCAAATATATGTTTTCACCCATGACTCCTAATGTATCAGCTTTAGATATGAAAAGATTGCTAGACGTTATGTCTTTCTCTAGCTTTCACAAAGTGCGTTCGACTGATGATTAACCTAGATGTCACACAAGGGATATGGCATAATCACAGTATCATAAAGCTGTTTACATGATTAATCACAAAAAAAAGTCGTCATCAGACTTCAAGGAAGCTAACTATAAGTGGATAATTGAAAGCATAAAGCTATCAGTTAACTTAATCTAATGCCCTGAGCAATTGCCGTTTACCGCTGTTTCTTTTAAAGTAATAAGCTGATCATTTAAAGCAGAGTATTAATTATATAGATGAATGGGAACAGCTAGTTAAGAATCAAGAAAACATACAAGGATTCCCTCAAGATCCTGAGCAGAATACTTATTCACGCGCTTTTCCCTCTCTTTTCGCTTGTATCTGGCAATATATACAAATCACTATGTATGAATACTCGAATATCATATAAACTAAAAAAAGAAACTCGCTTTGTGTAAGATATGGACCTTCCTTGGGGACGTGTAGCCTTGACAACTGTTTCACTACTCTTTATTTCTTGAACTTCTTCCTTTCGAACAACTAGAAGATGTCAGCAGCAAGAAATCACGAGTTAAAAAATACTACATGTGATTGCGATTAATAATCAGTAAACTTACGCATACCTTCGTCGTCTTTGATTTCTGCTGCTTGCTGTTAGATATACATGAAAAAAAATTAGATCAATAATGAAACCCGTGAAACTGAAAGAACAGATGATAAATAAGTGTCTATTATGTTATGTAAGAGAATTACGAATAGCTTACAATATTCAATTTTTTGAGAATATCATCAAACTGTTTAGTGTCGAATGCCCACACGTTTGGCTTCTCTACACCAACACCTGTTTTGCATTCACGTTAAACATAACTTAATCCCAGTATCTTTTTAACCTGAAAACAATTTTAAGGTGGGTGTTTGTTTAAGCTTATTTGTCCAGCATATGAGCTTACTGAACTTTTCAAAAGTTGAATATGCCCATAAGCAAGACAAATAAGCTTAAACAAACACCTTCTAACTAACTTGAGATTTATAAACCTGTCATTATATCAAAATCATTCATACCCTAAAAAAGGGAGGGTGAGTCTATGACTAAGATGTACACAGGTTAGACTTTGACTAAGATGTAAGCGGCCTTATCGAGGTATCCCCGTGACCGTTTCCGACTCTTTCCCTTACCCTGGCCACCCCAAATGTGTAATTGTCGAGGTTTGAGCCTTAGACCTCTTGTGAATAGGTTAGATGCCTTTTTGATAACCACTAGGCCATTTGATGGTGGTGGTTAAAAACCATTCATACCCTCACGACTATTAATCAGAAATGCTACACAGCTTGTGCAATTTTGTTCACCTAAAGCTACCGTCTAGTAAAGAAAGCCTTCATATATGTTTCATAAACACCCATGTCGACACTCAACATAAGCTCCATCTAGTAAAACATCCAATTTCTTATTCTAAGGACTCAATATCAGTACTTTCCAAATCGACGACTTCAAAGGGACAACCTCTTACAAAGTGAGGGTGGTTTAAGTCTATCTGGCGGTGTGTTCAAACCCCGTAAATTAGTCAGCCAAAAAGTCGGGAAAAAAAAGGTATATGTGTGTATTACCAAGAGTGTCTTGTTTGTTAGTAACCCTGACATAGCCTTTAATCCCTTGTTTATCTTTACCAAGCCCTTCACCTTCTTCCCATCCCTAATCAAATAGTATTAACAAACAAATTACGTTACACTATATTTATATGTCTGTTTAAAAAACACCCCCTAAGAATAAACCTTAACAAACCATTTGTTTCATGAGACGAAAGGCGGCGGACTTTTTGGCAACCCCGACATAAGCTTCCATGGTTGCCGGAATATTCTGTCTCAAACGTCGTCTTTTCTTTTGACTTCACCTACACAAAGTACTTGTTTTTTTTTTGTTTAATACTCTATTTTTTGAGAAAAATTTTTATATGAAAAGGGAAAAACTGAAAATTCGTTTAGTCGCACTTTTTCCAATAATTTTTCAAAAATATGAAATTCTCATTTTCCAATTTTTAATAGAAAAAATGAAAATATCATTACACCTTTCTGACTTTTTTCATTTCCAAAATAATAACACCATTTCCTTTCGCCCTACACTTTTATCACGACTCTTCCATCATCCATCCTTCACCTTCAACTAAACAACTTTTCATTTAAAAAAAAAGAAAAATATAACTTCAACTAAACGGATTTTCAAATTTCTCAACTTTTAACAGGAAAATTTTTCACCAACTAAACGGCCCCTAAATTTTCTATGTTTTTTAAATGTGTTTAGTTAGTTGTTAATTTATACTGTGATCTAAATTGCAAATTAATCTAAATAAAATCAACGATGCCTTATATTTTACCTCAATTAATGGATAAAGTACACAAATAGGAGGAGAATACTTTTTTCACTATCGAATTTAGAATTATTATATGCTAGAAAGAACATTTACATTCGATATCGAATTTGATATTTCTAAATTTACATTCGATATCGAATTTGATATTTGTAAGGGAAGACTAGTGGTTATTTCTTTGGACTTAAATGCCCATGAAGTAATCTTAGTGGTGGCGTGTTTACCATATCTTAGTCGCTTGTATGGTTAATACGACTCGTTCATGAGACATAAGTTAACATACATTTTAGTTTATTTGTCAAAGGCTCAGTGCGTTACAAATTAGATATAACTTTTTTTTTTGCAAGGTCGGATATTGAATACCTTAACTCGACGTTTTCATATGGTCAAGATTGGGGCGCTAAATCAAGTATTTTCCTCTTTTTGATGTCACACTAGTTGTAGATGATCTCCGCTCTTCTTATGCGAGGTCATCATCTTCTTTAACGACACACATTGTAAATTCAACTCTTATATAGTAGACGATCGTGGTTTTACTATGTAAATCTTGTAAGAAAAAAAATTCTTGCTTCTCATCTCTACCTCGACACTTGCTAAAAAATGTTGTAAGATACAAAGAAAACATAAAACAAAACTAAGGGTGAGCATCAGATCAAAACCGACCCGAACATACAAAAAATGATCCGACCTGAAAAGTGAAAAAAGGAAAAAACTTAAACCGAGAAACAAATATCAAAACCGAAACCGAACCGAATAACTCGGTTCGGGTCGGTTTTCAGGTTTCGAACCGAAAAAACCGAATCGAACCGAAACCAACAAAAACCGAAATAAATATACAAAACCGAAATCGAACAGAATTATATCGGTTCAGTTCAGTTCAATTCTGTCTGATTTATCGATTCGGGTCAGTTTTCAAATGGATTTGCTCAGCCATAAACCAAACAATCCAAAAGAGTACCGACAATTAACACACATGATAGTTTGTTGGGTAAGAAAAGTAATTTTGTAATAGTTGGTTGGGTGAGAGAACATAAATTCAAATGACTAAAAGACAAAAACATGTTAAGACAAAAGATGTGTCGTATGTATGTGGACATTCCCTAAACACAAACACAAGCAGTATAATTTCCCGATCTATTTAGAAAACCAGAAAGTGGGTGAAATGGAGTCATGGTTAGTTGGGAACTGGCCTTCTTTTGATCCACACAACTTCAGCCAACTTCGTCCCAATGATCCTTCTGTAAGTACCTCTTTTATTTGTTTGCAAGTTTTATGTTTTGTATATGTTGTTAGGCTGTAATCTAGTTTAGGGTTTGTGTATTGAGTTGGTGAGGAACTTGTTAAGTGAAAGTGGAAAGGATGTTTTAGGGACGGAACTAGAACACAAAGTGACTAGGTGCATTTAAGGAAAACTAAGGGGGTGTTTGTTTAAGCTTAAAGGGACGAGACGGAACCAGAGGGGTTCCTGGGAACCCCATGGATTTGTTTCGATGTAGTGTTAATTTAAATAAAAAAACATCGATTTCCTAAATGCACATGGTCCACCAAAATGTGTTTCTAATATTACTGTTCAAATTTTTTATTGCACCCGGTCATATTTGGTCCAGGTTCCGTCCCATTAGTGAGCTTATGGTTTATGTAGTTTTTGGCTTATGTTTCATAAGCTCACTTTTTGTGGTTTATTTTGAAACTTATATAAGCTTATCATGTCATAATAAGCTTAAAAGTTTCGAAATAAGCCACAAAAAAGTGAGGTTATGAAACATTAACTGAAAACCAAACAAGTCATAAGCCCGCAATATAAGGGGAGTTTGTTTAAGCTTATTGTTGGGCTTATGTGATTTCAGCTTATGTATCATAAACCTATTTTCATCAAACAAGCTTAAAGAAACACTCCCTTAGAGGGTGTTTGAGACCGGATGCATTTAATAAGCCTAAACAAGACACCAGACACACAACCTTTTAAGATCGGGTGCATTTGATAAAAATTAGGCCACAAAAATCATGGGTGTCCGTGACCTCCCGCTACCCACCTTGGTTTTGTCCCTAGCTATTTGGGAATTGGTAATAAGGAATTGGTAATAAAAGCGTTGTGACAAACTTGATGATAGTCTAATATTTGTATATCTGTTAGCTTATTTATCAGTTTGTTGAAATTTGAGTGTTGAATCATGTAATGTGTGTTATGTGCCATAGAATAATTGTCGATGGGGGGTTATTTTTTTTCCGATGTGGGGTTATTAGGGTATACAAGATTCGTCCTATAAGCCATTATTTGAACCCATGGATCACCAGTTCAGGCAACTTGGTTGACAACCGTTGAACCAATGGACACTCAAAAATTGTTTATTATGGTTCTTGGAATTTTCACTCTATGGATTTACCAATGTAGGATGTAAATATAGGACTACTTGAGACCGAGATTATATAAGTTTCATCCAATAAGCCATTCTAGCTCCAAGCTTATGCTTGCAGATATATTCTGCTGAGTGTATGCAGTTTCAGTGTACTTCACTTGTGAGTCTTAAGGATTATTGACGGGTGTTTCTATGTATCTCATATTGATAAATGGCTAATAGGAAGACAATGTATGATAAAATTCTAAATAGAGATTTTCTTTCTTCTAAGACGTCAAATGTATACCATCTGTTTATATTTATGTTTATGTAAAGGAAGCATAAGTACATCATCGGTGCGAGATATAAGATATTTAATCTATCATGCCTGTATCATTAAAGCATTACATGAAAAGATATTTCATCTATCACTCCAGACTTTTTTAATCGAGTTAGATTCGTAAAACTAAAATTAAGGACAAGGCAACTTATAACAGTATAGCAGTTGCTGATAATTTTGATTATTGGCGCATCCAGTAAAAGGTGGTCATTTATTGTCTTCATGGTGAGATAAAATAAAATAAAATACGGAGTAGAACTTTCGGCTATAGTGTATGGCTATGTGCATTCACATAACTAAGAACTGTTTTAGAAGATATATCAATGTCTCTGTAAAACGTTCCATTTTTCATGCATTTTGTAATCCTAAATTTATTTCAATTGTACTTATGTTCGTGAACTGTAAGAAACCACTTATTGTGATTGATAATTACAAACAAACAATTTTAGTCAAAGGATTCGAAAAATCAACATACAGTTTTCAAATAGTTCAGTAAACTGCTTAAGTCAACTATTTTTTTGCTAGTATCAGTTATAAATTTAGTAGTACACACAAAAAACAAGGTTCAAAACATCTATAAGCAGAAATCTGATACAGCAAAAAGGGGGTTTCCACCTGTTATAACTAGTTTACAATCTGACAAAGGCTTCACATCCAACAAATTCTCGAAGTGGTTCAGTAGATAACGGAATAGTTGATTAAACAAGATTTCATTTTCATTTAATTCATCTTACCATTTTGATTCCGTGACCTGCATCAGTTATATCAAGATGATTTTGCTTTCAATAAATTTGTGGTAGAGTTATAAAATCTCTTTTCTAAAGTTGGTTTGATTTTGTTAACGTCTTTCATAATGGAAGTTTTTATACTTTGTTATTATAGAAATGTTTGTTTTTTTCTCAGAAAAAAACCCCAGTTACTTATCATCCAACTCATGAACGGACTCTACCACCACCTGACCAAGGTAACTTGATTATATACCACCGCTTCTTGTTTATTCATTTTTTTACATGCTCTGCATCAATGCCTTACTGTGCTATTTGACTTATCTAGCTCATGTGAATGGGCACTTTGCATGAATCCCGTAGACTAGTTAGGCGAAAGTTGCTAATACCACTTCTACCTAAGAAATATTTCACTGGTTTTGTATGATAAGCCCGTCATTTGCGTATCTTGTATTCCTGATCATGTCATTTCTGCAGTAATATCGTCTGAAGCCAAAAACATACTACTGAGGCAATTTTATCAGCGCAGTGACGAGAAGGTGAGATTCTTGCAAAAGATCAATGTTTATTTATGTGTACAAAGCTTGAACTAATTCAATGGATCAGTGTATTTGTCATATAATACATGAATTAATTCAGAAGACAAACGCACTGAGGTTGATCTGGCTGTGCTACAAATGCATACACTAACAATGCAAAATTCAACTTTAGAACACTGCTAAAAAGACAAAATTACCCTTTTCGTGGAATTTTATGATTTTCCATTTACTTTTGCAGTTAAGACCAAAGAGAGCTGCCCCTGAGAATCTGGCACCCGAGCAAGAATGCAAGCATCCAAGAGCCTCTGGTCCTTCATCTTCAGAACCTCCACCATGACGCTTTTTGAGTGGACTGAGCAAGCTTCTTCGAGATTTCTGCACATTAATGTAATTATTCTTTAGCGTTGATGCTATATGCTGTGTTTTTATTGTTAAGTAAGGTATGATGGAGCAAATTGGTAGCTTCTTGGAGCGTAGTTTCAGCCATGGAGACCTGTACATTTTTACATTCATATATGACCTGAAATTGGCATATGCAAAACAGAATCCTTATCTAGTTTTTTGTAGTTTTGATATTATGCGGACCGTATGTGTTGACTAATGCTCATTTATGAGTTGGAACATGAAACAGGCATATTTATAAGTAGGCTAACCAATAACACAACGAACATTGGACAAAATTGATGTTTGGCTGACATTTCAGGAAGGCCTATATCACTTTATAAAACTTGTATATGACAGTTATGGAATGAAATCTCAGCTATAGTATAGTTAAGTCTTAACCGAACATGAATACAAGGGATGTGCCATGGCTCGATCTATGCTCAACCGTTGCGATAGGTACTCTTATTTGTAACTCGAATCAAATCAAGTTATATTATAAATCATGCTAAGAACTTTCATAAGAATAAAATTGGACATACCACATCATCTATCCCACATTGGTCAGTAAGTAATCTTACAAGTAGTTCATATACCACGAAAAGGTTGCTTGGCTACTGTGCAAGGATGACACACACAAATCGAGGAATGGTCCAATTTTCTTTTGCTCCCAAATCGTTCAATCTCGATGATAAGTTTTGGGTTTACGTTTTTTTTCCTTTTACTCCTTCGTGTTCAGAACCTCCATGAGACTTCTTAAAGAAGGTGATCTTCACAAAATTGCTGTGCACATTAATGAAGATATTCCACATGTTTGCTTGCTTGTAAGCTATGATAGACTGAATTGTTTGCTTCTTGGAGTGTGCTTTCAGGCATTCAACTATACAGACAGGTAAATTTACATTTATATATAGCCTGAATTGTTTGCTTCTTGGCGATTGTTGGTTTTGAAAGGAAACCATCTGTATTAGCCATACACACAAAACTATGGAAGGTTTGCGTAAATACCAAGAAACCTAATGGATTAAGCTTATCGGAGTTCAAGTAAGTTGACAGCTTCGTTTACATGTAACGGACTCAAACACGAGTAAATTACTTTGTGGATGCGCTTGTTACTTGTTACAACCAAATTGTGTATAGATATCAAGCTTCTCTTTATCAATATTAGTATTAGAACTCGGACTTTCATTTGTGTCAAAGCAATAATTGTATACTCATTTACAAAACTTGTTGCAACAAACTCAAAACAACTGGTTCAATCCACCTTGTGAAATAACGTCTATACATGACTAAGAAGAACTCGTTCACTTGTACTATTATTATTTGTAACACATTAAATAAAAGCTATAAAATGTTTGAAAAGAAATTTAAAGAATAGAAAAAAGTATTACAACAAAAAAGGGTATAAGCTAGAATTATAGTCACTCATGTCAAAGGAATAGTTAAAAACAAAAGTTACCTCTATTCCCACATCGCTCACAGAGTAAACCCAAAACAACTTTATATTGCAGATAAAGACTCCTTTCCTCTTTCTTAAAGTGGAAGAACAATCACGCTTGCTCAAAAGACAAGACGAAACCATAAACAAAATGTAGGTTTCGACTTGTTTATTGGAGCATTTGTGATTGATATTCCGCTCTAACTCACTTTTTGTTGGTATTTTACTAACAAGTTGTATTGAATCTCGGGTTTGCGGGTTTTGGTCGTTATCTAGGATCGATCTTGAAGGATTTTTGCTGTTTGTTTTCTGGAAGAAGCAAGGGTTTTAGGTTATCAACAACAAAGTTTTGGTGTTCAGGTTTTTCGACGTCATGGAACAGCTGGGTATCGACTCTATCAAGGGTTTCGACTTGTTTATTGGAGCATTTGTGATTGATATTCCGCTCTAACTCACTTTTTGTTGGTATTTTACTAACAAGTTGTATCGAATCTCGGGTTTGCGGGTTTTGCTCGTTATCTAGGATCGATCTTGAAGGATTTTTGCTGTTTGTTTTCTGGAAGAAGCAAGGGTTTTAGGTTATCAACAACAAAGTTTTGGTGTTCAGGTTTTTCGACGTCATGGAACAGTTGGGTATCGACTCTATCAAGGTTTCGACTTTGTTGTTGAAAAATCGGAAACAAAGTTTATCAACAACAAAGTCGAAATCCAGCTGCCTCTTGACGTCTAACTATGTGGAGCCCTTAAGCGAAATTCAAATATTAGCTTTTCGATTCATTAGATTAATAGAACATAAAATTATCAAACCAAGAACACAATGAGATCTAATATTTTATTGAAGATATAGAAAATAATATAACAAAGAAAAAAAGATCAAACTTTGTTTTATGATAATCTATAAGTAGGATTAAAGAACCGAACTAACACGAACGAGATTTGTTCATATTTGTTAATTTTGGTTAATTGAACAAATGAACTAATATGAACACTTAAACCAATAGACATTAGTGTTCATATTTGTTCGTTGAAAAATAAGTTATTCTTGTTTGTTCATTACACTATTCATTAGTCATTCTTGAAATTTTAATTTTGTTTACAGTATCGGCTAAAGTCATTAAAAATCCGTAGCATTAAATGAGCTTAATTCATCATTTTGTAATAATAAAAAGATGGCCATAGTCATGTTTCTTAATCTCAAATAAAAGCTTAGTGGTATGGATTTAAAAAATAAACAAAATTAAGTAAAGATCTTTAATAATATTAGCAGTTTTAGTAATACGGGCCTTTTGTAAATCAACACCTTTAGATGATGTCCAAGAAAATATGTGACCGACTAAAGCGATGTTAAAAAAATAAGAAATTTTAAATATTCGGAGAGCCTAAAGCGATGATTTTAGTAGTTTTACCGTTGAACCACCGTTGTTCTATTGTTCCAATAGATACAACCACCGAAATGAGTTATGGAGAGCATGATCAGTTATAAGTTGTCATACACGATTCATGAGATATTGATATGAGTGGCAAAGTTAGCTAAAGCAAATAGGCCTATTAGCTCAGCTGGTTAGAGCGTCGTGCTAATAACGCGAAGGTCGCAGGTTCGAGACCTGCATGGGCCATTTTTTTATAACTTTTTACACTTGTTTGTTAACTTTACTACTTGCAAATGTAAAAAATAAAAAATAAAAAATATTTTGTGTGCTGCCAGGACTCGAACCTGGGACTCCTAGCCAGAGTAGGAGCCGAAACATTCTCTTATATCATCAAAGTAATTGTGCTACAGCAGAATTTGTTGCTAAGCTTTTTCTTTTAATTTATTTAAGCGAAAAATAATAAAAGAACCCTTTTTTTCCTTGCATATCAAAGTGTTGTGCTAATAATGCTAATGTCGCAACTTAGAGACCTTCCTGTGTCTAAATTTTATACATACAAAATACAGTATAAGATTGTAAATTTATCAGTCCAGTACACGTGAATACGTCATTATGTGAGGCGCTAACTATTTTTTAAATAGGACACTTAAAACGAGATATTACGATATTTAGCACCAGTTGTTGTAAAGCCTTTGGTGGCTTATCATTTTCAGTCTCACACACTAGTGCCTTGTCAGCTGAACAGCTCCAAAACAAAGTTAGACAAACACAACCACACAAACTTGGAATAAAAATAATTACAATGCATAAGGTAGCTGTAAGTACATAATGGATTTCTTGAAACTTGTTGACGTATATAACGGTTTGAGTTAGGTATTCAAGCAAACAAGTAACACTCTGAGTTCACTCGATCCAGTCATATAAATATAATACAAAATCATTGAGAGCTAATGATTTACCAAGCTCGACAAGTCTGACGAAGTGGCACATGTGTTTACCTTTCAAGTCACCACAGACGGCTTGTGTGTGGATTTCTTTGAACCCAAAATGACGGGGACAAGAAAATGTGGCCTGACATAGTTGTGTGCTGCACAGCCTAAGGCGCGCCCCCCACAAGAGATGCCGTGAGGTGGTAATGGTTTTCGTCAGTTTTTGGGGTGCACAACGACTCCAAAAGCATCATCTTCGGGTTTTTTCAATTTTTTAGCAGTTATTTAGGTAAAATATGTTTCTAGTTGGGAATATATTAAAATAAGTTTGAAATTGAGTTTTTCCTTTGTAAGGTTTCACCTCGTTGTCGATCCTTGGATTAGTTAAGTTTAAGTCACAAAAGAAAGCAAGCAAGTCAGTCAAGGTCCTGCCAGACTTTCTCTAAGCTATTGTCGTCTTAATTAAAAATTTCCTTTTATCAAATGAGTTAGCCGGCTCGCATTAGGCCATACAAAAGTCTGCAAGCAGATTCACGATACGACATGGTGCACTCAGTCAAGTTTCAAGCTCATATACAGAATTCAAGTTCGTTCAAAGTTAAGCCAAGGTGGTTTGCACCGAAAACCTACACAACCAGCCACAAGCTGAAAACAAACGTTTTAAGTCACATTTTGAATAATGTTTCTATACACGAAGAAGAACAACTCTTTCACTCATACTCATAATTTACAACACGAAGGAAATAAATGTTGTGATTATCGATTATGTTTATAATGAATAATAAAGAAGTAGGATAAATTATGTATAGATAAAAGGTAAAAAAGAATATAGTCACTAATGTCAATGTAATAGAGAGATAAAGATACCAGCAATAAGCATTTATCCCACATCGCTCAGAAAATTACCTAAAAAGAACTTTATATAGCAGAAAAAGCTGGCTTTACAGAGAAGATTAGCATGGCCCCTGCACAAGGATGACACGCACAAATCGAGAAATGGTTCAAAAAAAATTTTCCTCCAAAAACGGGCTATCTCGAGGATGAACTTTTTTTTGGGGTTTACTGTCTTTTCTTTCCGGTGCACTTCTGCTGATGAAAATTGCTCAATTAGTGCAAATACTTTCATCTTAACTATTTTGTTGTGTTATTTGCTACTTGGACACATGACACACAGATAATCACTTCAAATTATCAAGTGAAGTTATGTTTATGCGTTCATCAAAGAAGCTGTGATATTCCATTGAACCGTGGAAACTTGTTAGTGAGCATTACCTATTTGATGACTTGTTTGGTTAGCTTACCAGTTAATTTAATATGGCCTACTTGATTACGAACTCACATTTGACATTTGTTAAGTGTTCAGATCGATCCATAACATTAATGATTCAGGATACGAGTTAGGAAACTTAGATGCCACAATGACTCTACAAAGACCAAAGCTAAGTCCCAAAGATGCCATTCGAGCCTACTTGTGTCTCCTTCTCGGTGCAGACCAACCTGTTGTCATGAGCTAAGACTCATTTTACACCAAAATCAAGGAACATTTTACACTTAAAGTTGGATTGCAAGACTCTTCTCGTAAGGTTTTGTGTGTGCTTTAGTACAAGATGTTATGTATTATGAGAAAATTTTAGTTCAAAATACAGTTTCAGTACTTTCTGTACTTTCTGTTCTCCATATACAACCTTAATATGTATGTGGCTTTAAAATGGTTGATTATGGTTTCTATTATTAATGTCATTGGTATCAAGGTACTTACTGTTTCGGTTAAAATACTCTTAAAAGCGATTAGTTCATTCTAGATCTTCATCTAGAAGGCACATGATTTGTAAGAGGATGCACATCAAAATAATGATTTTACATACAATTGCAGTTTAGGTAGTTCTTAGTTTCTTTCGAGAATTCTATGGCTGTAATATTGTTAAAGGTCGTGTAACCCTTCTAGATGTTTCGAACTTCTCATTTGCCCGAGACCTGGCGGGATGCATGGTCTTGACTGCATGATGGTCCATGGGGATTTCCTTTCATCATGGAGAGACAAACACACTCATGAAGTAATAACTGATTCTGGAAGTGATCTTTAAGGTTTCCCTATAACTAATTCAATGGTAACATTTAGACTCCTATTTGTTTCGGTGTTGACGTGTGAAACTCACAACGAGTGTAATCCCTATTGCGGATTAGTTCCTATAACCAAGCAGCTAACACAAAAACTAGAATTCTGCAGGCACCACTATGGCGAGAAGCTTGAAATCCTTGTTTATTGAGAATGTTGGTTGAGTCAATATATTGACAATAAAACTTTTACTAGCCACAACATAGTTGATAGTCAACTTGTTAATAGAAAATTTTATAACTTGATAATAGTTACTAATTTAAAGACTTTATAACTTTTTTTACCCCTTTAAACAGCATAACTAACAAATGCTGAAGAAAGGAATAAAGAAAGTTATATAACATTTAAACTATTGATTAGAAACCATTACAAACCAACAAGATAATGTATGGTTATCCTACAAGGCTACATTCATTCCCACATAGCACTAAAAAGGTTGTTTTACATTGGCCTCAATTTATAGAGATCTTCCCAAGGCCATTTATCTCATCAGGCAATGTGGGATGCAGACACAATTACCCTCCTCCTCCTCCCTTGGACATTTAACATGGATTTTTTTGGTCACCAAAATTATCACACATTAAACCAATAAACTTGGCGGTTTGGAATTTTATTCTTTTTTTTCCCTTGTATTTCTTCTTCCTAACAATTTTCTTTTAATAATTCGCATTCTTCAAAATCATGACTACGGCGAGATTTATCATGTTTGGTTTCAATAGAAGTCGTGTCTTTACCTAAGGTGCTGAGGTTCTTAAGAATGGGTCGCTAGGGTCATCCTACAAAACTACAATGTCAAGTGGTTAAAGGAAATGAATACAATGGATAAAGACGTGTTCCAAGCAGAGATGAATTGATTGGGAAGACTCGAGCACGCAAATGTATTGGCTCCACTCGCATGCCATTTTCAGAAAAAGGAAAATCTCGCGGTCTATGAGTATATTCCTAAAGGCAGTTTACTTTACTGTTTACATGGTTAGCCAAATGCTCAAAGTTAGATACTTTATTACTTAAACTAACGGAATGTTACTAACTTATAATGCAAATTATCCAGGTGATCGAGGGGCAACTCATGCTGAGCTATATTGGCCCGCCCGTTTAAAAAGAATTAAAGGAGTCACGATAGGAATGGATTATATTTATACGGAACTTGCTATGTTATCCTTGCCTCACAGTAATCTCAAGTCAAGTAATGTTCTTCTTGGCCCTAATAACGAGCCACTAGTAGTTGACTACTCATTAGTATTATTGATGCAAATCATGCAACAAGTGTGTTGAGGGGGCTATAAAGCCCCAGAAGCAATACAAAACCAACAAGTTGCACTGAAGTGTGATGTTTATAGTCTAGGAATCATCATATTTGAAATATTAACTGGCAAGTTTCCGTCTCAGTATAATTACAAAGGGAAAGGTGGGACGGATGTGCTGCAATGGGTCAAATCTGCAATGTTAGAGCAGAGAGAGGTGGAATTGTTGGATCCATAGATCACGGAGTCCAGAAATTATTCTATTGGAGAATTGCAAAAACTTTGACACATTGGTGCAACATGCACGGAGAGTGATCCAGATTACCGATTAGATATTAAAGAGGCAGTTAGAAGAAAAGAAGAGATTCGGGTTGAGTGAAGCAATGTTAAATTGTGCCTTAATTGCAAGATGGATTGTTACTGCAACTGTGTTGAGTTTTCCAGCGGATTTTGCCGAGTTAGCACACTCATTCATGTGAAAGAGAGGAGCATGACATATGGACCGGAAAAATAGACAGATTATAAAAGGCTATGACTTTGTAGTCATAAATGGATTGCATTTTAATAATGTGCTTTCATAACTGTTTACAAATCAGTAGTTGCATATTTAGGCATTATTACATTTCATTTACTGGACTTGGACCAACAAATGGTCACTTTCACACAGGCAAGACTCTAAACAAGCTTATGTTATATGCAATTGTTTTTTCTAAGTATGCTTGTAGATACTTTAAGCGGCGTCAAAAGGTGATAGTCTTGAGGGCCTTAATTGGTATACTAGTAAACCTTAATAATATTGCAGCAACCTAGAAATAATTTATACCATGGACCACTTTTCAGTTATGCATTCTACTGTTTGGTTTGCATAATAGCATAATATTTTGTTCGAATACTAATGTATTAAACTTTCGTTTAACTGTATAATTAGGGGAATTAAGAGTTTGGATGCTAACTAATGAAGTGTATGACTAAATTACATCTTTGACTTACAAATTTGACATAATATGCATCCATTAGCAGCCTCGTGTCTTTAATTCAAGGGAGATATCACAACACTTGATTCGTGGACCATATTTTCTGATATACAAAGGGATATTATGGAGTAACTTGCGCAACAACTTGTGGAGATTATATTGTAAGTATACAGAAAGAGTAAAGTAGCTTGCGTACGTAGTTGTTCTGATCACTTAATTTTGTGTCGAGTTAAGTGTTGGTAAGTTAGTAATAATAATACGTGTTGCAAACACTACTTATACAATTGTTTGAATCCGCATCTGTACTATTTATAAAATGAAGCAAAATCAAGTGATGATATGAAGCAAATTGGCCTATTAGCTCAGCTAGTTAGAGCACCGTGCTAATAACGCGAAGGTCATGGCCCATTTTGTTTTTTTTTTTTAACATTTACTCTTATTTACTTGCAAATAGGCCTATTAGCTCAGTTGGTTAGAGCGTCGTGCTAATAACGCGAAGGTCGCAGGTTCGAGACCTGCATGGGCCATCTCTTTTATTTTAGAATTTACCCTTATTTTACTGCTTGCAAATAAAAAAAATATTATGTCTGCTGCCAGGACTCGAACCTGGGACTCCTAGCCAGAGTAGGAGCCGAAACATTCTTTTCATTCATCAAAGTGATTGTGCTACAGCAGACTTTGTTGCTGAGTAATTTCTTTTAATTTATTTAAACAATAAATTAAATAAGAACCGCCTTAGTATATCCTGTAATCCTCCTCTAAACTGTCATTCAAAAATATGTTTCTTACCGTGACACATCTTGAGTGGACTGAGGAGCTACATAGAGATTCTTGCACATTCAAGTATATATTCTACATGTTTGATGCTATATGCTGTGTGTTGCTAAGTAAGGTATGATGGAGCGAATCGGTTAATTCTTGGAGTGTTGATATTGTGTAGACCGAAGTTGTTGATATTCTATAACTGGTCCCTAAAGAGAGTATAAAAAACATATTTCATTATAGCCTAACAAAACAAATTGAGCTCAGCATAAATGCTCAAAGTTAGATACTTTATTACTTAAACTAACGGAATGTTACTAACTTGTAATGCAAATTATCCAGGTGATCGAGGGGCAACTCATGCTGAGCTAAATTGGCCCGCCTGTTTAACAATAATTTAAGGAATCACGATAGATATGGGTTATATTTATACGGAACTTGCTATGTTATCCTTGCCTCACGGTAATCTCAAGTCAAGTAATGTTCTTCTTGGCCCTGATAAGGAGCCACTAGTAGTTAACTACGGTCTCATTAGTATTATTGATGCAAAACATGTAACAAGTGTTTTGATGGGTTATAAAGCCCCCGAAGCAATACAAAACCAACAAGTATCACCGAAGTGTGATGTTTATAGTCTAGGAATCATCATATTTGAAATTTTAACTGGCAAGTTTCCGTCTCGGTATAATAACAAAGGGCAAGGTGGGACGGACTAATGAAGTGTGTGACTAAATTACATCTTTGACCAACATTTGACATAATATGCTTCCATTAGCAGCCTCGTGTCTTTAATTCAAGGGAGATATGACAACACCTGATGACATGAAGCAAATAGGCCTATTAGCTCAGCTGGTTAGAGCGTCGTGCTAATAACGCGAAGGTCGCAGGTTCGAGACCTGCATGGGCCATCTCTTTTTTTTAACGTTTACTCTTATTTACTACTTGCAAATGTAAAAAATAAAAAATATTGTGTCTGCTGCCAGGACTCGAACCTGGGACTCCTAGCCAGAGTAGGAGCCGAAACATTCTTTTCATTCATCAAAGTGATTGTGCTACAGCAGATTTTATTAAAGTATTTTCTTTTAATTTATTTAAACGAAAATTTAATGAGAACCACCTTAGTATATCTTGTAATCATTCAAAAATATGTTTCTTACCGTGATACATCTCTAGTGTACTGAGCGAGCTGAATAGAAATTCTTGCATATTCATGTATATAATCTACGTGTTTGATGCTATATGCTATGTGTTGTTAAGTAAGGTATGATGGAGCGAATCGGTTAATTCTATAGCTAGTCCCTAAAGAGAGTATAAAAAACGTAATTCATTATAGCCTAACAAAGAAAATTGGACAGAATTAGCTTTTGTTTAGCCCTGAAATTTTCATAAGTCCATTATCAGTTTGTAAACTTGTATTATATGACAATGATCAATAATGCAAACATTAAAAGGGAGTGCTTGATCAATTGGGAAGCTATAAGAGTTATGGAATGCGATATCAGCTGTAGTGTGTTTTAACTTAAACTAAACCTGAAAAATTAAAAGGTGTGTATAGATTGTGGCATTGATCGATCTATATTTTACCGTTGCAATACAGCCATTAAGATGGATACCATGATTAATGAAGAAAAATGTGATGAATTGATTTGGTAGTATTTCAAACGGCTTAATGAAAAGTGGTAAATTACTTGTTAACGAAAGTAAACCATTAGCCTTAAGCACGTAGGAATTTGTTTAAGTTAGGTAACTAGTAGAAATTCTATAGCAAGTATAACGAAAACTAATGAACTGTATATTTTCGGTCTCTCTAGATTTAGTGAAAGTTGCACTTTAATATGGTAATGATATATAAAAAGATGAAGTAGATTATAATAATGCTAGGTAAGAGTTATAGAATATATGAGAAAACATAAGGTGTGTTACACAACAATAAGCATCTATCCCACATCGGTCGGAATGTAAACTCAAAAGGGCTTGTTGCAACATAACTTAAAACAAGTGTTTGAATCCGCATATGTATGATTTGTCTATATGCGAAGAACTTTTTTAGTTGTATTCTTATCTGTAACCACAGGGCAAATAAACGTTATGATTGTGGATCGTGTTATTAGAACTTTAATAAGGTAATGATATATAAAAGATGAAGTAGATTTTAATAATGCTAGGTAAATAAAAAACATAAGGCGCATCAATCCCACATCACTTAACGAGTATACTCAAAAGGGCTTTATATTGCAGAAAAAGATCCCTTATCTTGTCCCTTCGGGGACATCCGATAAAATTGGAACGATACAAAGAAGATTAGCATGGCCCCTGCACAAGGATGACACGCACAAATCGAGAAATTGTCTAAATTTTTTTTAGTCCAAAATCGTTTGCATGATTCAGGTTACGAGCTAGGAAACTTAGATGCCAAAATGAATAAGCGCCAAAGAGGCCATTCGAGCCTACTTGTAAAACCCGAAAATCTAAAACCTATATAAAGACTAAAATACCCTTGGAACCAAGAATAATAAATACGTAAAACACGTTATAATAAAAGTACGAAATTAAAAACCTAATAAATAAAACTTAACGAATATAAATTTCGTGAACGACTTTGGTACGATGAAGGACGTAAATGTTTCGCTAATAAGTTGGGCCGTTTGTTTGTTTAATGGACTCGTGTCTTTTGTTTTTGTTTTGCGCCAAGCCGAAGCCCAAGAGGGTGTTTGTTTGTGTTCGTGTGAGCCAAGGAGGGGCCGAAGCCCATGTGGTGTTTGTGTGTGTGTTCGGTTGGACCCAAGCCAACCCAAACCCAATCACTTTCCTATTCTAACTCAAATACTACAACTATAAATACATTACATAATCATTAAATTGGAACCCTAGTTTTGCTTTGCCTTTTCTTTTCTTCTTGCTCGCCGAGAGTTCCCAACACACCTTTGGTGTCGATTTTCTTATTCAAGTAAAGGTATAACGTTTATTCATCTTCCTTTTAACGTATTATGCATGTATATGTCGAGATATACTTTGTTTAGTCGCTTTGTTTTCTTTTTTGTGTGGCGAGAGATGCTAACCAAGAAACAAGGAAACCCTAATTTATTTTAACTTGTAATTAATAAGGAACGTGTAAAGTGATAAGTAATATTGAATCGGGTCATGTATATGTTGAGTTGAAGTGAACCGAGGCATGCATGAGTTTCGAATGGGGTTTAATACATATTAACTTGTATACGAAACATGTTTAAATGAGCTAGGTCTTGTGTAAAACATGCTAGCCGAAACCCTAGGTGAACCGAGTACATATGTACATGAGATTTAGACATGTAATTAAAGAGTAAGAGTACGTAAACATAAACCCTAGTTTTTAAAATATGTAAAGCGTATGAAGTATACAAAACCCTAATAACTTATGGTCACATTAAATCATAAACGTGTATGATAAAGAGTAAAAGTAAAGAAGGTTATTAATTACGTATTAGGTTAAGTAGCAAGTCATTAAGACGTAACGTGTAAAGTAAATGCATATTAATGAGATATTAAAGAGTAAGAAACCCTAGAACGTAAATGAGAGTATATTAGGGTTTGAGCTAAATATAGTAAGTGTTATTTCATGTGTGAGTTATAACTTATAAACTATTTTCACATTTAATCATAGACTTTGACAAATGATATAACGAACCCTAATCTACAACATTAATTATAAAATACTTAAGACTCATTAATAAAACCCTAAAGTATAAAGATCACTAATTTTGAATACCAAATATTAAAAGATCATTTTGACGATTATGGAATCATTAATAACTCGGACGACCGTTAATGTCTATAGGTTACGTGAAGAGGAGTAATCCTTTGTTTTCGTCTTTACGCTTTTCGATCTTTGCGTTGGAATAAGGTGCAGATATTCGACCTTTTCAAGAAAGGTTTCTCTTAATGTTTCTTTGTATTAGGTTTTCCTAAGCCTTTGCTATGAATCCCAAATCGATTTGTTTGAGCTATTGCTTATCCGAACTCGATTTCGAATTATGAAACATCCGATTTTGAACTATCGATATGAAAACTATGATTTTGGAAATATGAATGATTTTCCGATAAATATGATCCGTGTCGCTTATGACATTCGATTTGACCTAAGATAGTTTGACACCGAGCCAAATATTTAACTAGTCATGGGGTTCCATGTCCGTATCGATGATGCACCTCGATATGACTCTAGGGCGATAGAGTGATGTTCGCCACGTCTCGGATGGTGAAGCATATTTGTGAATATGTAGGAAGGGCGTATGGATGCATCCTAGATCCATTATCCGTTATATGTTATATGTTATCGATGATTGATCTTTGCGTCGTCGCGTCGCCCTTCATAACTCTGGTAGGTCTCCCTACAAATGTTGCCTTGTGTGAATATGAATGTGATCGATATAAGTTCGGGCTCGTGGTAGTTGACTATAAACTTTATTTGAAATTGTGACTTATGCTTTGAAATGATAAAGATTTTGCTATTGCTCATTCACTTTATTTCATATCCGTTATCGCTTAGTATTCGCTTTTGCTTTCATATCTCATTCCTTTGGGCTTTTGAAGCTCACCAGACTTTCTTTTCTTCCGGCGGTATCTAAGCATTGAAGTGGGTTTGCTTTGGGATGAGTGCTTGAGTGGACTTACCTTAGAGATTTTAGCTTTGATTTCTTATGATGCCATTTAGACTTATTTTATTTCGGATATTATGTTTGAAGTTTATTATGCTTCACTGGGACCTATGTATTGAAGTCATTTGACTTGGATTATTTTCCGCATTTATGATAAGACTTTCTTTGGTTATTTGTGTTTGCTTTGATATGACACCATTACTTGTGATTCCTTTACCCTTGGCGGGTCGGGCGTTACAATTTATGGTATCGAGCCAGTTTTCGACTTGTAGTCGGGACACGTGAACATAAGAACCTTAAGTTATCCCTTAGAGTTAAGATTTGACCGTGAGGATTGGGTAGACTTAGGTTTCCTTCTGCGAACTTCCATTTCGTATCTCATCTTTGTTCATTTTGCTAATCGTTTGAATATCGTTTAGATGGTTCGAACTCGTACTCTTGGTGGCGCGGATGGAGACGATGATGCGGTTAACATGGATGTCGCGATTGCGAATGCTCTCAACTCTCTTTTCCGGTTTGACTACACCGAGATGATGGAACAGTGATCAACAATATTCGAATCGACCGTGAACCTTCGAAGCGGTGGAGGTGCTCAACCCGTCGGCATACATACTTGGCTCGAGCGTTTGATAAGCTCAAGCCTCTTTCTTTTAGCACTTCCGCTACTCCCACCAAGCCGAGGACCGGATCACTCATGTTGAGAAGTCGTTTGAGGTACCGGGTTGTGGAGATGGATTTAAGACTCGTTTAGTGCATTCAAATTGGAAGGTGATGCTTTGAATTGGTGGAAAGCATTGAAACAAGCACGAGGAGGAGATGCTTTCATTGTTACTTGTACTTGGACGAGTTTCGGACTATCTTCTATAACCGTTACTTCCACGATCTTTGAGCAGAAAGGTATGAGAGGATTATCAGCGATCTACCGGTTTGATAATGAGAACTCCAACGAGTACATGAGTAGGTTTATGAGGTTGGTAAGCTTTGTTGGAACGATTCTTTGGAGATGGTAGGCGCCAAGCTAAGCATTTCAAATGGGGACCGAAGAAGTGGGTGTTGGACCGACTACTTAACACCGACTATGAGGATGTGTCGGCTGCAATGATGCAGCTCGTAACATTGAGATCTTTCATGAGGTTCGGGTTACAACAAGCGTAATCGCGATGGTGATCGGATTCAAGGTAGGACTCAAAGTAATGAGTATAAGGAAATACTAGCAGGAGTTATGATTCGAGGGACAAGGGATAAGAGTTATGATCGGTGGGTCGATCGGAAGGAATGTGGACTCTAGGCGCCCGAGGCGAGGGGTCGGATAGCGGGCTGGGTAAGAATGGAAATGATCGTCGAATCGTGGTAACAATAACCAGTTACAACAAAGATCACCGACTCGAGGATCGAATCGGGTCGTGCTTGAGATCCTCTCGTCGACAAAGAGACGGTGAAGTTTTGCCTCCCCACCTATCTCGTACTACTTGTGGAAAGGCTCATCCGGACCGTGTTTCAAGGCCACGGTGGATGTTTCTCTTGTGGTTCTACTACTCACAAGATCAAGGATTGCCCTAAGAGGAACCCGCGATTCTCGAAACTATACCAAGCCGCCACCTACTCATCGGACGTGTCTATGCTACTACTCGAATCAGGTGGAGCATACTTGTGTACCATTACGGAACTCTTTTCATTGATGATTATTCTGCCTTCGCTTTATTTGACACGCGCCACACACTCCATCATATCCGCACATGTGCTAAGAAACTTAATATGAAACCACAACCACTAACGAATCACTTATCGATATCTCGCCTATGAAAAGTCACATGATCATTGATCATAAATCGTTAAGTGTCCTCTTCGTTTTGATGATCGTATTCGCCCGCACATCCGTATCCTCTCGATATGGTCGACTTTGATATCATTCTAGGCATGGATTGGTTGGCTTATCATAGAGCTTCCATCGATCGCTATGCTAGAACCGTGATCTTTGGAGACGTCAAACATCCTAAATTCGTTTATTATGGTTCTAAACCACTCAAATCGTTAAGTTCATTTCGCTATGAAGGCACGGACCATGATTGCCCATGGGTGTCAAGGTTTTCGGCATCCGCAAGGACACATCTTTGGAGAGTCCTAACATTGAAAACCTTTCCGTTGTTTGTGAATTCACCGACGTTTTCGATGAACTCCCCGGACTTCCTCCACCGAGAAGTTGAGTTTAGCATTGAGTTGATTCACGGTGCTAAACCGATTTCAAAGCTCCGTATCGTATGGCACCGTAGAATCAAGGAGTTGAAGGAACAAACCGCAAGAGATGATAGATAATGGATTCATTCGACCTAGTGTTTCTCCATGGGGTGCACTGCTGCTTGTTTGTGAAGAAGAAGGATGGAAGTATGCGTCATGTATCGACTACCGTGAACTCAACCGTATTACTATTCGAACCGTTATCCTCTCACGCATAGACGATTTGTTTGATCAACCGCAAGGAGCTAAGTTCTTTCTAAGATTGATCCGAGGTCCGGTTATCATCATTCACGTGTGAAGGAGCAAGATGTTCCTAAAATCGCGTTTCGTACTAGATATGGTCATTATGAGTTTCTCGTTATGCCTTTTGGTTTGACGAATCGCTCGCTTTGTGTTTATGGACCGATGAATCGTGTTTTCCATGAGTTTCTCGACAAGTTCGTTATTGTTTTCATCGGCGACATTTTGGTTTACTCTAAGTCCGAAGAAGAGCATGAGCAACATCTCCGGATAGTTTTGGAGATTCCGAGGAAGAAGAAGTTGTACGCCAAATTCTCGAAGTGTGAATTTTGGTTAAGACAAGTCGCGTTCCTTGGTCATATTGTATCTGCCGATGGTATCACCATGGATCCGTCTAAGGTTGAGGCTATTACTAAGTGGCCAAGACCTCGACGATGATCGAGATCGGGAGTTTTCTAGGACTTCTTTGGATATTATCGACGCTTTGTTGAAGGTTTCTCTCGTTTAGCTTTGCCGTTAACCCAATTGATGAGGAAAGGTGAAAATTCGTGTGGACGGATGAAAGAGAAAGAGTTTTGAAGAGTTGAAACGGAGATTGGTTTCCGCTCCTATTTTGACTCTTCCATCCGGTTCGGAGGATATCAAATCTATAGCGATGCATCTAAGAAAGGATTGGGCGTGTCTTGATGCAACATGGTAAGGTGATAGCTTACGCTTCAAGACAACTGAAACCTTATGAGGAGAATTACCCAACTCATGATCTTGAGTTAGGCTCAGTGTTGTTCACGTTGAAGATCCGGAGACATTACTTGTATGGAGAGACGTGTGATATTTTCACCGACCATAAGAGTCTCAAGTATATTTTCACCAAAAGGAACTCAATATGAGACAAAGAAGATGGTTAGAACTTCTTAAGGATTATGACACTAACATTCGGTACCATCCCGGTAAGGCTAATGTAGTTCTTGACGACTTAGCCGGAAATCGTATGATTGCAAGCGTTGAAATTGAGCCTAGGATCATTCGTGACTTAGAGCGTTTGGATGTTGAGTTGTGCTTACGAGGTTCGGTGGATCTTGGGCTAGTATGAAGGTGGAGTCGAGCCTTATACTACAGATTAAGGAAGCTCGGAAAGATGACGTGCGAATGGGGGTAGCTCAAAATGTTGAAGAAGGTAGCAGACGGAGTTTAAGGTTGATAACGACGGAATTGTATGGTATGAAGATAGGCTTTGCGTTCCCAATGATCGGTACTTGAGAAAGTTATGATCAAGCTCATAGTTCTCCTTTCACTATCCATCCCGGTTCTACCAAGATGTATAGGGATTTGAAACAATATTTACGGTGGAGCGGCATGAAGCAAGATGTGGCGGCGTTTGTGTCGAAATGTATGATTTGTCGACAAGTGAAGATTGAACATCAAAGAGCTAGTGGGTCGTTACAACCATTGGATATTCCGACATGGAAGTGGGATAAGATATCTATGGACTTTGTGACCGGACTACCTCTTACTAAGAAGAAGCATGATGCGATTTGGGTGGTTGTTGATCGACTAACCAAATCGCCTCATTTCTTACCAATTAGAAAGGATTATGGTATTGGCGGTTGTCGAGATTTTTCGACAAGAGATAGTTAGACTTCATGGTACTCCCACGGCTATTGTGTCGATAGGGATCCGCGTTTTACTTCTCGTTTACGGAAGGGTTTGCAAAAGCTTGGGGTACTCGACTTAATTTTAGTACGGCATTTCATCCTCAAATGGATGGTCGGTCGTAGAGGACTATTCGGACCTTAGAAAACATGCTAAGGGCTTGTGCTTTGGAATGGATGGTAGTGGGATGAATATTTGTGTTTGGTAGAGTTTGCATACAATAACGGTTGGCATGCTAGCATTAAGGCGACCGTTTGAACTTCTTTATGGAAGGAATGTAGATCACCTACTTGTTGGGATGAAGTAGGTGAACGTCTAATGAAGGACCGGAAATGATTGAGATCACTAATGAGAAAGTAGTCATTGCTAGAGAGAGTTGAAGGAGGCTAGGTCTCGCCGAAAAAGTTATGCCGACAAGCATCGCCGTGATTTAGAATTTCGTATTGGTGATCGGGTATTTTTGAAAGTCTCGCCGCTTAGAGGTGTGAACGCTTTGGAATCAAGGGCAAGCTTAGTCCTCGATTCATTGGTCCGTTTGAAATTCGAACGATAGGAGAAGTTTCGTGTCGATTAGCACTTCCGCCTCGCTTATCGCATGTTCATGATGTGTTCCATGTATCTCTTTGGGATATAATTATCATCCATTACACGCTGCTTCGTATCCGTTTGATCGATTCGATCCGATATGTCTTTGCTCAAGAACCGTAAGCTATTTTGGAAAGACAAGAAAGAGCCATGAGAAGTAAAGTTATTCCGCTCGTTAAGATTCTTTGGAAAAATCACCCAGCGTGAGGCTACTTGGGAGACCGAAGAGTCGATGCGAGCTAGTTATCCTCATTTCTTTGAATAGTTCGGTATGTTCTTATTTCGTTATCGTTTTCGTTTCCGTTTATTTCAATTTTCGAGGACGAAAATTTTTTTTGTAGAGGAAGAGTTGTAAAACCGAAAATCTAAAACCTATATAAAGACTAAAATACCCTTGGAACCAAGAATAATAAATACGTAAACACGTTATAATAAAAGTACGAAATTAAAACCTAATAAATAAAACTTAACGAATATAAATTTCGTGAACGACTTTGGTACGATGAAGGACGTAAATGTTTCGCTAATAAGTTGGGCCGTTTGTTTGTTTAATGGACTCGTGTCTTTTGTTTTGTTTTGCGCCAAGCCGAGCCCAAGAGGGTGTTTGTTTGTGTTCGTGTGAGCGAGGAGGGCAAGCCCATGTGGTGTTTGTGTGTGTGTTCGGTTGGACCCAAGCCAACCCAAACCCAATCACTTTCCTATTCTAACTCAAATACTACAACTATAAATACATTACATAATCATTAAATTGGAACCCTAGTTTTGCTTTGCCTTTTCTTTTCTTCTTGCTCGGCCGAGAGTTCCCAACACACCTTTGGTGTCGATTTTTCTTATTCAAGTAAAGGTATAACGTTTATTCATCTTCCTTTTAACGTATTATGCATGTATATGTCGAGATATACTTTGTTTAGTCGCGTTTGTTTTCTTTTTGTTGTGGCCGAGAGATGCTAACCAAGAAACAAGGAAACCCTAATTAATTTTAACTTGTAATTAATAAGGAACGTGTAAAGTGATAAGTAATATTGAATCGGGTCATGTATATGTTGAGTTAATGTAAGCCGAGGCATGCATGAGTTTCGAATGGGGTTTAAAACATATTAACTTGTGTACGAAACATGTTTAAATGAGCTAGGTCTTGTGTAAAACATGCTAGCCGAAACCCTAGGTGAACCGAGTACATATGTACATGAGATTTAGACATGTAATTAAAGAGTAAGAGTACGTAAACATAAACCCTAGTTTTTAAAATATGTAAAGCGTATGAAGTATACAAAACCCTAATAACTTATGGTCACATTAAATCATAAACGTGTATGATAAAGAATAAAAGTAAAGAAGGTTATTAATTACGATTAGGTTAAGTAGCAAGTCATTAAGACGTAACGTGTAAAGTAAATGCATATTAATGAGATATTAAAGAGTAAGAAACCCTAGAACGTAAATGAGAGTATATTAGGGTTTGAGCTAAATATAGTAAGTGTTATTTCATGTGTGAGTTATAACTTATAAACTATTTTCACATTTAATCATAGACTTTGACAAATGATATAACGAACCCTAATCTACAACATTAATTATAAAATACTTAAGACTCATTAATAAAACCCTAAAGTATAAAGATCATTAATTTTGAATACCAAATATTAAAAGATCATTTTGACGATTATGGAATCATTAATAACTTGACGACCGTTAATGTCTATAGGTTCCGTGAAGAGGAGTAATCCTTTGTTTTCGTCTTTTCGCTTTTCGATCTTTGCGTTGGAATAAGGTGCGATATTCGACCTTTTCAAGAAAGGTTTCTCTTAATGTTTCTTTTGTATTAGGTTTTCCTAAGCCTTTGCTATGAATCCCAAATCGATTTGTTTGAGCTATTGCTTATCCGAACTTTGATTTCGAATTATGAAACATCCGATTTTGAACTATCCGATATGAAAACTATGATTTTGGAAATATGAATGATTTTCGATAAATATGATCCGTGTCGGTTATGACATTCGATTTGACCTAAGATAGTTTGACACCCGAGCCAAATATTTAACTAGTCATGGGGTTCCATGTCCGTATCGATGATGCACCTCGATATGACTCTAGGCGATGAGTGATGTTCGCCACGTCTCGGATGGTGAAGCATATTTGTGAATATGTAGGAAGGGCGTATGGATGCATCCTAGATCCGTTATCCGTTATATGTTATATGTTATCGATGATTGATCTTTGCGTGCGTGCACGCGTCCTTCATAACTCGTAGGTCTCCCCACAAATGTTGCCTTGTGTGAATATGAATGTGATCCGATATAAGTTCGGGCTCGTGGTAGTTGACTATAAACTTTATTTGAAATTGTGACTTATGCTTTGAAATGATAAAGATTTTGCTATTGCTCATTCACTTTATTTCATATCCGTTATCGCTTAGTATTCGCTTTGCTTTCATATCCGCTCACCCGGCCTTTTCACCAAGACTTTTCTTTTCTTCCGCGGTATCTAAGCATTAAGGTGGGTTTGCTTTGGGATGAGTCTTGAGTGGACTTACCTTAGAGATTTTAGCTTTGATTTCTTATGATGCCATTTAGACTTATTTTATTTCGGATATTATGTTTGAAGTTTATTATGCTTCCACGACCCATGTATCGCTCATTCGACTTGGATTATTTTCCGCATTTATGATAAGACTTTCTTTTGGTTATTTGTGTTTCTTTGATACGACACCATTACATGATTCCTTTAC